>CM038143.1:359682869-360015122 GCA_021437245.1 Aegilops speltoides
ATCTTGCGTGTGCGTAGGAAATTTTTGAAATTACTCGTTCCCCAACAAATGGCATCCGAGCCTAGGTTTTTATGGTTTGATGTTTTGCACGAGTAGAACACAAGTGAGTTGTGGGCGATACAAGTCATACTACCTACCAGCATGTCATACTTTGGTTCAGCGGTATTGTGAGATGAAGCGGCCCGACCGACATTACGCGTGCGCTTACGCGAGACTGGTTTCACCGCCATGAGCACTCGTTGCTTAATGGTGGTGGTGGGTGTCTGTCTCTCTCACTTTAGTTGAACTGAGTGTGGCTCGCCCGGTCCTTGAGAAGGTTAAAACGGAGTCTATTTGTGAAATATCGTTGTGGTTTTGATGCGAGGTGAGATTGGTTCTTGCTTAAGCCCGTAGCAGCCACGTAAAATTTGCAACAACAAAGTAGAGGACGTCTAACTTGTTTTTGCAGGGCATGTTGTGATGTGATATGGTCAAGGCGTGATGCTATATTTTATTGTATGAGATGATCATGTTTTGTAACGAAGTTATCGGCAATGGCGGGAGCCATATGGTTGTCGCTTTATTGTATGCAATGCAATCGCATCGTAATGCTTTACTTTATCACTAAGCGGTAGCGATAGTCGTAGAAGCATAAGTTTGGCGAGGCGACAACGATGCTACGATGGAGATCAAGGTGTCGCGCGGTGACGATGGTGATCATGGTGGTGCTGCGGAGATGAAGATCACGAAGCACAAGATGATGATGGCCATATCATATCACTTATATTGATTTGCATGTGATGTTTATCCTTTATGCATCTTATCTTGCTTTGATTGACGGTAGCATTATAAGATGATCTCTCACTAAATTATCAAGAAGTGTTCTCCCGGTATGCACCGTTGCCAAAGTTAAATCGTGCCCTGACACCACGTGATGATCGGGTGTGATAAGCTCGTCCATCTACAATGGGTGCAAGCCAGTTTTGCACCGCAGAATACTCGGGTTATACTTGGCGAGCCTAGCATATGCGAGATATGGCCTCGGAACACGGAGACCGAAAGGTCGGCGTGAATCATATAGTAGATATGATCAACATAAGATGTTCACCATTGAAAACTACTCCATTTCACGTGATGATCGGTTATGGTTTAGTTGATTTGGATCACGTGATCACTTAGATGACTAGAGGATGTCTATCTAAGTGGGAGTTCTTAAGTAATATGATTAATTGAACTTAAATTTATCATGAACTTAGTACTGATAGTATCTTGCTTGTTTATGTTTGTTTGTAGATAGATGGCTCGTCTGTTGTTCCGTTGAATTTTAATGCGTTCCTTGAGAAAGCAAAGTTGAAAGATGATGGTAGCAATTACGGATTGGGTCCGTAATTTGAGGATCATCCTCATTCTTTGCCTGAGAAGAGTTACGTCTGGATGCACCCTGGGTGCCAGGCTCGTCTTCTGGAGCAACACCGGATGTTGTGAGCGTCTGGCGAGCAAAGTTGATGAATACTCTATAGTTCGATGTGCCATGCTACGGCTTAGAACCGGGACTTCAACGGCGTTTTGAGCGTCATGGAGCATATGAGATGTTCCAGAGTTGAAGTTAATATTCCAACAGAATGCGGATTGAGAGATATGAAGTCTCCAATAAGTTCTATAGCTGCAAGATGGAGGAGAATAGTTACGTTAGTGAGCACATACTCGTAATGTCGGGTACTACAATCACTTGACGCAATTGGGAGTTAATCTTCCGGATGATTGTGTCATTGACAGAATTCTTCAATCACCGCCACCAAGCTACAAAGGCTTCGTGATGAACTATAATATGCAAGGGTTAGTAAAGACTATACCGAGCTCTTCGCAATGCTAAAGGCTGCATGGAGGTAGAAATCAAGAAGGAGCATCAAGTGTTGATGGTCAATAAGACCACTAGTTTCAAGAAGAAAGGCAAAGGGAAGAAGAAGGAACTTCAAGAAGAACAGCAAGCAAGTTCTTTGCTCGGAGAGAAAAACCCAAGTCCGGACCTAAGCACTGGCCGAGTGCTTCTACCGCAGCGGTAGTCCTTGGGAGCGGAACTGCCCTAAGTATTTGGCGGATAAGAAGGATGGCAAGGTGAACAAAGGTATATGTGATATACATGTTATTGATGTGTACCTTACTAGAGCTCGCAGAGCACTGGTATTTGATCTTGGTTACATTGCTAATATTTGCAACTCGAAGCAGGGACTACGGATTGCGAACACGGCAAAGGACGAGGTGACGATGCGCGTGGAAATGGTTCCAAAGTCGATGTGATCGCGGTCGGCACGCTACCTCTACATCTACCTTCGGATTAGTTTTAGACCTAAATAATTGTTATTTGGTGCTGCGTTGAGCATGAACATTATATCTGGATCTTGTTTGATGCGAGGCGGTTATTCATTTAAATCAGAGAATAATGGTTGTTCTATTTATATGAGTAATATCTTTTATGGTCATGCACCCTTGAAGAGTGGTCTATTTTGATGAATCTCGATAGTAGTGATACACATATTCATAATGTTGAAACCAAAAGATGCAGAGTTGATAATGATAGTGCAACTTATTTGTGGCTTGCCGTTTAGGTCATATCGTGTAAAGCGCATGAAGAAACTCCATCTTGATGGACTTTTGGAGTCACTTGATTATGAATCACTTGGCACTTGCGAACCGTGCCTCATGGGCAAGATGACTAAAACCCGTTCTCGGTACTATGGAGAGAGCAACAGATTTGTTGGAAATCATACATCTGAGATGTATGTGGTCCGATGAATGTTGAGGCTCGTGGCGGATATCGTTATTTTCTCACCTTCACAGATGACTTAAGCGGATATGGGTATATCTACTTAATGAAACATAAGTCTGAAACATTTGAAAAGTTCAAAGAATTTCAGAGTGAAGTTGAAAATCATCGTAACAAGAAAATTAAATTTCTACGATCGATCGTGGAGGTGAATATTTGAGTTACGAGTTTGGTCTACATTTGAAACAATGCGGAATAGTTTACAACTCCGCCACCCGGAACACCACAGCGTAATGGTGTGTCCGAACGTCGTAACCGCACTTTACTAGATATGGTGCGATCTATGATGTCTCTTACAGATTTACCGCTATCGTTTTAGGGTTATGCTCTAGAGACGGCCGCATTCACACTAAATAGAACACCGTCGAAATCCGTTGAGACGACACCTTATGAACTGTGGTTTGGCAAGAAACCAAAGTTGTCGTTTCTTAAAGTTTGGGGATGCGATGCTTATGTGAAAAAGCTTCAACTGATAAGCTCGAACCCAAATCGAAAATGTGTCTTCATAGGATACCCAAAGGAGACAGATTGGGTACACCTTCTATCACAGATCCGAAGGCAAGACATTCGTTGCTAAGAATGGATCCTTTCTAGAGAAGGAGTTTCTCTCGAAAGAAGTGAGTGGGAGGAAAGTAGAACTTGATGAGGTAATTGTACCTTCTCCTTACTTGAAAGTAGTTCGTCGCGAGAAACCGGTTTCGAGACATCTACACCAAGTAGTGAGGAAGTTGATGATATTGATCATGAAACTTCAGATCAAGTTACTCTGAGAACCACGAGATCAACCAGAGTAAGATCCGCACGAGTGAATGCGGTAATCCTGCTCGGAAATCATGCTACTAGATCATGATGAACCTACGAACTATGAAGAAGCGATGGTGAGCCCAGATTCATAAAATGGCTTGAGGCCATGAAATCGAGATGGGATCCATGTATGAAAACAAAGTATGGACTTTGGTTGACTTGCCGAGGGTAGGCAAGCAATAGAAAACAAGTGGATCTTCAAGAAGAAGACCGACGACGGTAATGTTCTCGTCTACAAAGCTCGACTTGTCGCAAAGGGTTTTCGACAAGTTCAAGGGATTGACTACGATGAGACCTTCTCACCCGTAGCGATGCTTAAGTCTGTCCGAATCATGTTAGCAATTGCGCATTTTATGATTATGAAATTTGGCAAATGGATGTAAAGACTGCATTCTGAATGGATTTACGGAAGAAGAGTTGTATATGATGCAACGAGAAGGTTTTATCGATCCAAAGGAGCTAACAAAGTATGCAAGCTCCGGCGATCCATCTATGGACTGGTGCAAGCATCTCGGAGTTGGAATAAACGCTTTGATAGTGTGATCAAAGCATTTGGGTTTATCTGAGACTTTTGGAGAAGCTGTATTTACAAGAAAGTGAGTGGGAGCTCTGTAGCATTTCGATATTATATGTAGATGACATATTGCTGATCGGAAATGATATAGAATTCTGGATAGCATAAAGGGATACTTGAATAAGAGTTTTCAATGAAAGACCTCGGTGAAGCTGCTTACATATTGGGCATTAAGATCTATAGAGATAGATCAAGACGCTTAATTGGACTTTCACAAAGCACATACCTTGACAAAATTTTGAAGAAGTTCAAAATGGATCAAGCAAAGAAAGGGTTCTTGCCGTGTTACAAGGTGTGAAGTTGAGTAAGACTCAATGCCCGACCACGCAGAAGATAGAGAAAATGAAAGATGTTCCTATGCTTCACCATAGGCTCTATCATGTATGGAATGTGTGTACTGACTGATGTGTGCCTTGCTATAAGTTTAGCAGGAGGTACCAAAGTAATCCAGAGTGGATCATGGACAGCGGTCAAGAACATCTGAAATACGAAAAGGACTAAGGATATGTTTTCGTATATGGAGGTGACAAAGAGCTCATCGTGGCAGTTACGTTGATGCAAGCTTTGACACTAATCCGGACAATTCTAAATCGCAGATCGGATACGTATTTACACTAAGCGGAGGGCGTAAGTTGGTGCAGTTCTAAACAAAGCGTCGTGGCGGGATCTACATGTGAAGCGGAGTACATAGCAGCCGGAAGCAGCTAATGAAGGAGTGCGGATGAAGGAGTTCATATCCGATCTAGGTGTCATACCTAGTGCATCGGGTCCAATGAAAATCTTCGTGACAATCTTGGAGCAATTGCCTTAGCGAAGGAATCCAGATTTCACAAGAGGACCAAGCACATCAAGAGGCGCTTCAATTCCATCCGGGACTTAGTCGGTGGGAGACATAGAGATTTGCAAGATACATACGGATCTGAATGTTGCGAGACCCGTTGACTAAGCCTCTTCCACGAGCAAAACATGATCAGCACCAAGACTCCATGGGTGTTAGAATCATTACTATGTAATCTAGATTATTGACTCTAGTGCAAGTGGGAGATGAAGGAAATATGCCCTAGAGGCAATAATAAAGTTATTATTTATTTCCTTATTTCATGATAAATGTTTATCATTCATGCTGGAATTGTATTAAGGAAACATGATACATGTGTGAATGCATAAACAAACAACATGTCACTATATGCCTCTACTAGACTAGCTTGTTAATCAAAGATGGTTATGTTTCCTAACCATGAACAAAGAGTTGTTATTTGATTAACAAGGTCACATCATTAGTAGAATGATCTGATTGACATGACCCATTCCATTAGCTTAGCTTTCGATCGTTTAGTATGTTGCTCTTGCTTTTATCCATGACTTATACATGTTCACGTAACTATGAGATTATGCAACTCCGTTTACGGAGGAACACTTTGGGTACTACCAAAGCGTCACAACGAAGCGGGTGATTATAAAGGAGTACTACAGTGTCTCCAAAGGCAGGTGTTGGGTTGGCGTATTTGAGATTAGGTTTTGTCACTCCGATTGTCGGAGAGGTATCTCTGGGCCCTCTCGGTAATACACATCATGAAGCCTTGCAAGCATTACAACTAATGAGTTAGCTGTGAGATGATGTATTACGGAGCGAGTAAAGAGACTTGCGGTAGCGAGATTGAACTAGGTATTGGATACCGACGATCGAATCTCGGGCAAGTAACATACCGATGACAAAGGAACAACGTATGTTGTTATGCGGTCGACCGATAAAGATCTTCAGTAGAATATGTAGGAACCAATATGGGCATCCAGGTCCCGCTGTTGGTTATTGACCGGAGGCGTGTCTCGGTCATGTCTACATTGTTCTCGAACCGTAGGGTCCATGCACGCTTAAGGTTTCGATGGCGATGTTATTATGAGTTTATGTATTTTGATGTACGAAGAAGTTGAGTCCCGGATGTGATCACGGACATGACGAGGAGTCTCGAAATGGTCGAGACATAAAGATTGATATATTGGAAGCCTATATTTGGAGTCGGAATGGTTAGGGTGAAATCGAATTACGGAGTACAGGGAGGTTACGGAACCCCGGGAACTAAATGGGCCTTAGTGGGCCTCGAGGAGAAGAGGAGGGGCGGCCGGCAGGGCAGGCAGGCGCCCTCCCCTAGTCCGAATAGGACAGGAGGGGGGCGCGCCCCTTCCTCTTCCCCTCCCCAATCCTACTCCAACTAGGAAGGGGGGAGTCCTACTCCCGGTGGGAGTAGGACTCCTCAGCCGCCTCCTTGGGCGGCCGCACCTCCCCTCCCTCCTTTATATCTACGGGGCAGGGGGCACCCTAGGACACACAAGTTTGATCTACGGATCGTTCCTTAGCCGTGTCGGTGCCCCCTCCACCATATTTCACCTCGGTCATATCGTCATGAAGCTTAGGCGAAGCCCTGCGCCGATAGAACATCAAGATCGTCCTGCGCCGTCGTCTTGTGGAACTCTCCCTCGACACTCGGCTGGATCGAGTACGAGGGACATCATCGAGCTATCGTGTGTCAAGAACTTCGGGCGCCGGAATAACGGCGCCGGATCGGTCGGATCGCGAGGAGAACGTCGACTACTTCCTCTACGTTGTGATCGCTTCCGCCGGGTCTACGAGGGTGCGTAGACAACACTCTCCCTCTCGTTGCTATACATCACCATGATCTTGCGTGTGCGTAGGAAATTTTTTGAAATTACTACGTTCCCCAACAAATTTTACGTGGCTGCTACGGGCTGAGCAAGAACCGTTCTTACCTACGCATCAAAACCACAACGATAGTTAGTCAAGTTAGTGCCGTTTTAACCTTCGCCATGGAAGGACGGGCGTACACACTCGGTTCAACTAAAGTTGGAGAAAGCAGACACCGCTAGTCACTGTGTGCAAAGCACGGCGGTAAAACCACTCTCGCAGAAGCGTCTGGCGTAATGTCGGTCCGGCCGCTTCATCCAACAATACGCTGAACCAAAGTATGACATCTTTGGTAAGCGATATGACTTGTATCGCCCACAACTCTCTTGTGTTCTACTCGTGCATATGACATCTACGCATAAAACCTGGCTCTGATACCACTGTTGGGGAACGTAGTAATTTCAAAAAAATTCCTACGCACACGCAAGATCATGGTGATGTATAGCAACGAGAAGGGGAGTATATCTTCATACCCTTGAAGATCGCTAAGCGGAAGCGTTTATCAATGCGGTTGATGTAGTCGTACGTCTTCACGATCCGACCGATCCAAGTACCGAACGCACGGCACCTCCGATTTCTGCACACATTCAGCTCGATGACGTCCTTGCCTTCTCGATCCAGCAAGACGGGCGAAGTAGTAGATGAGTTCAAGCGAGACGACGGCGTGGTGACGGTGTTGGTGAACAATCTCCGTAGGGCTTCGCCTAAGCACTATGAAAACTATGACGGAGGATAAACTAGAGGGGCGGGGTTGCGGCACACGGCTTGGTGTTTCTTGATGTGTCTTTGGTGCTAGCCCTGCCCTCTATTTATATGTTGAGCCTTGGGGTCAAAACTTGGAGTAAAAGCCTCCACAAAGTCGGTTTCACCCGAAAGGCAAGAGTCCTTCTCGGACTCAGGGCGACGCCCGGGGTTCCCGGCGTCTCGACCCGCACGCAAAAGGACCTGGCGTCGCCCCTGAACTCATAAAACTTCCTTTGCGCTTTCCAAAAACCTTGTGGGCTTTCCCTTTGGCCCAAATAACGTGTTCTCGTTCCCAAACATTTCGGGAAACATCGGAACCCCTTAGGTGAATTCGGAACCCTTACGGAGATCAAACACTATTATCCCATATATCAAACTTTATCTCGAGACCATTCGAGTTCCTCGTCATGTCCATGATCTCATCAGGGACTCGAACAACATTCGTTACCAACATGCATAACTCATATAATACTATATCATCAACGAAAACGTTAAGCGTCGCGGACCCTATGGGTTCGAGAACTATGTAGACATGACCGAGACACGTTTCCGGTCAATAACCAATAGCGGGACTGGATGCCCATATTGGCTCCACATATTCTACGAAGATCTTTATCGGTTAAACCGCATAACAACATACGTTGTTCCTTTGTCATCGGTATGTTACTTACCCGAGATTTGATCGTCGGTATCCAATACCTAGTTCAATCTCGTTACCGGTAAGTCTCTTTACTCGTTACGTAATGCATCATTCCGTAACTAACTCATTAGCTACATTGCTTGCAAGGCTTATAGTGATGTGCATTACCGAGAGGGACCAGAGATACCTCTCCGACAATCGGAGTGACAAAACCTAATCTCGAAATACACCAACCCAACATGTACCTTTAGAGACACCTGTAGTAATCCTTTATAATCATTCAGTTACGTTGTGACGTTTGGTAGCACCCAAAGTGTTCCTCCAAATGCATAATCTCATAGTTACGGGAACATGTATGTTAGGAGTTGCATAATCTCATTGTTATGAGAACATGTATAAGTCATGAAGAAAGCAATAGCAATATACTAAACGATCAAGTGTAGGCTAACGGAATGGGTCATGTCAATCACATCATTCTCCTAATGATGTGATCCCATTAATCAAATGACAACACATGTCTATTGTTAGGAAACATAACCATCTTTGATCAATGAGCTAGTCAAGTAGAGGCATACTAGTGACGTTATGTTTGTCTATGTATTCACACATGTATCATGTTTCCGGTTAATAAAATTCTAGCATGAATAATAAACATTTATCATGATATGAGGAAATAAATAAAAACTTTATTATTGCCTCTAGGGCATATTTCCTTCAGTCCACAATGCCTAAAATTAATGTTGCGAACACTCGAAGCCTTACCAAAGTGTTGTTTCATAAGCTCAAAAGGACAACTGTCTCACCGTATGGAGTTAGGGCGTTGTTTTCCAAATCAAATATCCACATACATGCGACCCTCTTGGTGTTTCTGCAACTTGACATGGCACAAGAAAACCGTTTATATCCTTCGAGGAGCATGACCTGCGTGCTAGACTAAAGAAAATAGTTGTAAGCTTGGCGGTGCTTGAGAGGGTACGAAAGAAGAAATTTGTAATGGTGGCAAACCTGAAGGAGGGAGACGCGAACATAAATTTTTTCCATCGGCGCATAAATGCGAGAAGGCGGAAGAACCACATCCATAGGACCAAGCACGAGCATGATTGGGTGACTGAGCATGAGGTGAAGGAGAAAATCATCCATGATCACTTTCTGAGGTCATGGGAAGGGGAGACACAACACTAAGGACTTGAATTGGGACGAGCTAAACATTGCGCCTCAGGATTTGCATGAGCTGGGGGCCACCATCACTGAGGAGTAGGTTTGGTATGCCATTAACAAGATGTCGAGCGACAGGACGCCCGAGGCAGATGGCATCATGGGTGTTTTTTTAATAAATGTTGGGACATCATGAGGGTCATGCATCTCTTTGACTCCCTCCACACGCCCAACCTCCATTGGCTCAACTCCGCTAATGTGATACTCTTGCCCAAAAAGGAGGGTGCAGAGGGTGATTTCCATCTATAGACCCATTAGCCTCATTCAATGCAATCACTAAGATTATTGCGAAGGTGTTAACCATCCAGTTTGGTCCTCACATGAATGCCGTTGTTTCCAATGCCCAAAGTACCTTTATCAAGAGGAGAAGCATCCACGACACATCATGTACGTTCGAAAAATTTGCACGCCGGTTGCACAAGTGCAAAACTCCCGCCCTCCTCTTCAAGCTTGACATTGATACGTCCATTTTGCATCATGTTTTCCTACTGTTATTTACATTGTTTTTATGTATAATAATGCTTTTTGGAGTAATTCTAGTGCCTTTTTCTCATAATATGCAAGGTTCACACAAAGAGGGAGAATACCAGCAGCTGGAATTCTGGACCTGAAAAAGCTACGTCAGGCCACCTATTCTGCACAACTCCAAATGAGCTGGAACTTCACGGAGAATTTTTATGGAATATATAAGAATTATTGGAGCAAATAAGTACTAGAGGGGGCCCACCAGGTGGGCACAACCCACCTGGGTGCGCCAGGGAGCCCAAACGCGCCCTGGTGGGTTGTGCCCTCCTCGACACACTTCTGGTGCCCCTCTTCTGGTATATAAGTCATTTGACCTAGAAAAAAAAATAAGGATAGGACTTTCAGGAGAAGCGCCTTCGTCTCGAGGCGGAACTTGGGCAGGAGCACTTTTGCCCCCCGGCGAAGCGATTCCGCTGGGGGAACTTCCCTCCCGGAGGGGGAAATCATCATCATCATCATCACCAACAACTCTCCCATCTTGGGGAGGGCAATCTCCATCAACATCTTCAACATCACCATCTCTTCTCAAACCCTAGTTCATCTCTTGTGTTCAATCTTTATACCGGAACCTTAGATTGGTGCTTGTGGGTGACTAGTAGTGTTGATTACATCTTGTAGTTGATTACTATATGGTTTATTTGGTGGAAGATTATATGTTCAGATTTATTATGCTATTTAATACCCCTCTGATCTTGAGCATGATTATCATTTGTGAGTAGTTACTTTTGTTCTTGAGGTCACGGGAGAAATCTTGTTGCAAGTAATCATGTGAACTTGACATGTGTTCGATATTTTGATAGTATGTATGTTGTGATTCCCTTAGTGGTGTCATGTGAACGTCTACTACATGACACTTCACCATATTTGGGCCTAAGGGAATGCATTGTGGAGTACTCCCTCCGTCTAGAAATACTTGTCATCAAAATGGATAAAGGGGGATGTATCTAGACGTATTTTAGTTCTTGATACATCTCTTTTTATCCATTTTGATGACAAGTATTTTCGGATGGAGGGAGTAGTTATTAGATGATGGGTTGTCCTAGGAGGAGAAGGAAAGAGGGGAAGGGAAAGGAAAGAGTGGAATAGGATTCCCCCTTCCTTCCCTCTCCCCCCCTCTTTCCTCCCCCCCGACAAATATGGCAGGGGGCGCGGCCAAGGGCAGGAGCCCAAGTAGGATTCAGACCTACATGGGCGCCCCTTGGCATATCCCCTCTCCCTCCCACCTATATATATGAGGAGGGGTGCCTAGCATAGACCAGACAATTGCCTAGCCGTGTGCGGCGCCCCCCTCCACCATTTACTTCCCCGGTCATATATTCGTAGTGCTTAGGCAAAGCCCTGAGGAGATCACTTCACCATCACCGTCACCACACCGTCGTGCTGACGGAACTCATCTACTACCTCGACGTCTTTTTGGATCAAGAAAGCAAGGGACGTCACCGAGCCGAAAGTGTGCAGAACTCGGAGGTGCCGTACGTTCGGTACCCTATTGATGGATCGCAAAGAAAGTTCGACTACATCAACCGCGTTGTGAATTGCTTCCGCTTACGGTCTACGAGGGTATGTAGACACACTCTCCCCCTCGTTGCTATGCATCTCCAAGGATAAATCATTGCGTGTTGATACGTCTCCAATGTATCTACTTTTCCAAACACTTTTGCCCTTGTTTTGGAATCTAGCTTGCATGATTTGAATGAAACTAACCCGGACTGACGCTGTTTTTAGCAGAACTGCCATGATGTTGTTTTATGTGTAGAAAAGAAAAGTTCTCGGAATGTCCTAAAAATCCACGGAGGCACTTTTTGGAATTAACAAGAATTTCTGGGCGAAAGAAATACACCAGGGGGCCCACGGCCTGTCCACGAGACAGGGGACGCCCCCCTGTAGGGCGCGCCCCCCCTATCTCATGGCCCCCCTGGACCTCCACCGACCTCAACTCCAATTCCATATATTCACGTTCGGGGAGAAAAAAAATCAGAAAGTTTCATCGCGTTTTATGACATGGAGCCGCCGCCAAGCCCTAATCTCTCTCGGGAGGGCTGATCTCGAGTCCGCTCGGGCTCCGGAGAGGGGATAAATCACGGTCGTCATCATCAACCATCCTCCATCACCAATTTCATGGTGCTCACCGCCGTGCGTAAGTAATTTCATCGTAGGCTTGCTGGACGGTGATGGGTTGGATGAGATTTACCATGTAATCAAGTTAGTTTTGTTAGGGTTTGATCCCTAGTATCCACTATGTTCTGAGATTGATGTTGCTATGACTTTGCTATGCTTAATGTTTGTCACTAGGGCCCGAGTGCCAAGATTTCAGATCTGAACCTATTATGTTTTCATGAATATATGTGTGTTCTTGATCCTATCTTGCAAGTCTATAGTCACCTATTATGTGTTATGATCCGACAACCCCGAAGTGACAATAATCGGGATACTTCTCGGTGATGACCGTAGTTTGAGGAGTTCATGTATTCACTATGTGCTAATGCTTTGTTCCGGTTCTCTATTAAAAGGAGGCCTCAATATCCCTTAGTTTCCGCTAGGACCCCGCTGCCATGGAAGGGTAGGACAAAAGATGTCATGCAAGTTCTTTTCCATAAGCACGTATGACTATTTACGGAATACATGCCTACATTACATTGATGAACTGGAGCTAGTTCTGTGTCACCCTATGTTATAACTATTACATGAGGAATCACATCCGTCATAATTATCCATCACCGATCCATTGCCTACGAGCTTTTCACATATTGTTCTTCGCTTATTTACTTTTCCGTTGCTATTGTTACAACTACTACAAAAACCCAAAAATTATTATCTTTACTTCTGCCACCGTTACCTTTATTATCATACCACTTTTGCTACTAAATACTTTGCTGCAGATACTAAGTTATCTAGGTGTGGTTGAATTTACAACTCAACTGCTAATACTCAAGAATATTCTTTGGCTCCCCTTGTGTCGAATCAATAAATGTGGGTTGAATACTTTACCCTCGAAAGCTGTTGCGATCCCCTACACTTGTGGGTTATCAAGACTAATTTCTGGCGCCGTTGCCGGGGATCATAGCTCTATTCTCCGAGTCACTTGGGATATATATCTGTTGATCACTATGAAGAACTTGAAAGACGACAGAACTATGATTTTGCCCTCAACTATGAGGGGAGGTAAGGAACTGCCATCTAGCTCTGCACTAGATTCTCCTTCCGTTATTAGTAAACTTGCGACACCTAAACCTGCTACTACTATGAATTCTGTGTTGCATGTTATTGATGATGCCACTTCTGCTATGCATGATGAAACTACTTCTGTGCGTGATACTACTTTTCCATTAGGTGAATTTCTTGATGAAAACTTGCTAGAGTTAGGGGGAATGAAAATATTGAAGATGCTATTATTGATGATAGTGATGATGAAAATTCTCCCAATGATTATGTATTTCCTGTTGTTCCTGAGGGTTATGTTATGAATGAAGAAGCTGCTATAGCAATCTTTGCTTGCAATGATAGATACGATCTTAAGAAATTATTAGCTAAATGGAAGCAGCAGTCTCTTAATGCTAGAATGAAACCCGACCCTACTTTTTCTACTTCACCTATCTGTGTTACTGATAAGGATTATGAATTCTCTGTTGATCCTGAGATTATTACTTTAGTAGAATCTGATCCTTTTTATGGCCTTGAATCTGAAACTGTTCTGGCACATCTTACCAAGTTAAATGATATAACCACCCTGTTTACTAATGATGAGAGATCTCGCTATTTTTATATTCTTAAGATATTTCTGTTCTCATTAAAGGGTGATGCTAAGACTTGGTATAATTCTCTTGGTCCTGGTTGTGTGCGTAGTCCCCAGGATATGATTTATTACTTCTCTGCTAAATATTTCCCTGCTCATAAGAAACAAGCTGCCTTGCGGGAAATATATAACTTTCTGCAAATCAAAGAAGAGAGTCTCCCACAAGCTTGGGGGAGGCTTCTCCGGTTACTTAATGCTTTGCCCGATCATCCTCTTAATAAAAATGAAATATTTGATATCTTTTATAATGGACTAACCGATGCTTCCAAGGACTACTTGGATAGTTGTGTTGGTTGTGTTTTCAGGGAAAGAACAGTGGATGAAGCTGAGATACTATTGAATAATATGTTAACTAATGAAAATAATTGGACTCTTCCCGAGCCAATTCCTGAAGTAATTCCTGAACCAATTGAGTCTATTCCTAAACCCACTCCGAAGAAGAGAGGTGTTTTATTTCTCAGTCCTGAAGATATGCAAGAGGCAAAGAAATCAATGAAAGAAAAATGTATTAAAGCTGAAGATGTTAAGAATTTACCTCCTATTGAAGAAATACATGGTCTTAATGTACCGCCTGTTGAAGAACCACATTGTCTTGATAACCCGACACAGGTAATAAAGGTAAATTCTCTCTATAGATATGATAAAGTTGAAATACCCTCTACTAAATTTCATAGCCCATGCTTAGATGAATTTGATGACTTTATGGCTAGACAAGAAAGTTTTAATGCTTATGTTGGTAGAGAGTTAAAGAATAATGCTTTTGAGATAGGACGTGTAAGCGATAATCTGGCTAGAGTTAAAGATGAACTCAAACTTGTTAGCAAATATGCTTCTATGGTTGCTACTCAAGCTGAGCAAGTACTTAAAGCTCAAAATGATTTGCTTGATGAATTAAATAATAAAAATGATTTTGCTGTTAGAGTGGCTACTAGAACAGGTAGAATGACTCAGGAACCTTTGTATCCTGAAGGCCACCCTAAGAGAATCGAGCAAGACTCTCAGAGAAATAATTTAGAGGCACCTAGTTCTTCTAAAAAGAAGAAAAGAAAATGATAGAACTTTGCATGCTTCTAGTGAACCTCACTGAGACACACGAGAATCCCAATGGTATTTCTATCTCTCGATGTGAAACTCAATCGGTGATGAACATGAACCTAGTGATAATGTTAATGATAATGTTCATGTTGATGCTCAACCTAGCAAAAACAATGATGTAGAGATTGAACCTGATATTGATCTTGATAACCCACAATCAAAGAATCAACGTTATGATAAGAGAGATTTGTTGCTAGGAAGCACGGTAGAGAAAGAGAACCATGGGTTCAGAAACCCATGCCCTTTCCTCCTAAACCATCCAAGACAAAGGATGATGAGGATTTTGAGTGCTTTGCTGAAATGATTAGACCTATTTTCTTACGTATGCGCTTAATTGATATGCTCCAAGTAAATCCTTATGCTAAGTATATGAAGGATATCATTACAAATAAAAGAAAGATATCGGAAGCTGAAATTTCCACCATGCTTGCTAATTACACTTTTAAGGGTGGAATACCACAGAAACTTGGAGATCCGGGGGTACCAACTATACCATGCTCCATTAAAAGAAATTATGTTAGGACTGCTGTATGTGATCTTGGGGCCGGTGTTAGTGTTATGCCTCTCTCTTTATATCGTAGACTTGAATTGAATAAGTTGACACCTACTGAAATATCTTTGCAAATGGCTGATAAATCAACTGCTATACTTGTCGGTATTTGTGAGGATGTGCCTGATGTGGTTGCAAATGTCACTATCTTAACGGACTTTGTTATTCTTGATATTTCCAAGGACGAAGTATGTCTATTATCCTCGGTAGACCTTTTCTTAATACTGCAGGGGCTGTTATTGATTGCAACAAAGGCAATGTAACTTTTCATGTTAATGGTAATGAGCATACGGTACACTTTTCGAGGAAACAATCTCAAGTTCATAGCATCAATTCTATTGGAAAAGTTCCAACTATCATTATTGGAGGTTTTGAATTTCCTCTTCCTACTATCAAGAAAAATATGATATTCTTATTGTTGGGGATTTTCATATCCCCGTTGAGGTAACTTAGTGTTATTCGAAATTTCTGCGGTTCCGTGTTATTCGGAATGAGTTTGTTAACAAGACTTGATCAACCTGTTAGTGGATTCATTTTGATGATCATGAGATGGATGAGACTAGAAGGCACAACCTTCTGTACCCTCTTTTTACTTTCTGTTATTTAGAATAAATAAAGCAAAAATAGTATTATCTGTCTATTTTCTAAATTATCCGTGCACTAAAAAATATCCCGAAAATAAAAGTGCTCCAAATGCCCTGCAAATTTAGTATGATTTTTATGGAATATTTGAGGATTTTAGGCACTGAAAACACTGCAGGAGGGGCAAGCACCAGGCCACGAGAGTGTAGGGCGCGCCCCCCCATAGGGCGCGCCCCCTGTCTCGTGGGCCCCTGGTCCACTTATGCCAGCACCCGCACTCTTCATCTTCTACCCAAAAAAATCCCCATCCAGCTCAAGCACGAGTTCTAGCTCATTTTGCTGCGATTTTCAATCTCCTTGCTCAAAGCTCCATTCACAAAACTGCTTTGGGAGATTGTTGCTTGGTATGTGACTCCTCCATTGGTCCAATTAGTTTTTGTTCTAGTGCTTTATTCATTGCAAATTTTTGCTGCATAGGTGACCATGTTCTTGAGCTTGCATGTTAAATTTATGAGGTCCCAAGCAATTCTAATGCATGATATAGGCTCTAGGCACTTGTAGGAGTAGTTGCTACCAATCTTGTTTAGTTTTATTCACTTTTATTTTGAAGTTACTAAAATTTCAGAAATTTTCAGAAAATGTTAAGGAGGTTTTTGAAGGGCTCTTCTAGCCAAAGCTCTCAGGAAAAACAAGCCAAAGAGAAGGAAAAAGCAAAGTATAATCTTCCTCGCTTAGCGGAAGTACGGTCGTGTGAATGGCCATGTGAGGATTTCTTGAAAGAAGCTGGAATTCATGAAGACTTTTATTCTTTGATCGAGACTGCAGGCCTCACCGGTTTCATCAACGACCGGATCGATCAGTATCTCTTACTCACCAATACATTCATGCAAAACTTTTATTATTATCCTAAGAAGTCACCGCCTGCAGTATCATTTCATTTATATGATGAATTTAAAGAAATGTCTTTATGTAATTTTTGCGCGGTGTGTAGGATACCTTATGAGGGAGAATTAGAGGAACCCCATCATGAAGATGTGGGTGGCTTTGTTAATACTATCGCTGTAGAGGAGCCAAAGAAGGGCTCCGAGGCAAAAGTCTCTAGCATTCACTTTCCCGTTTTACGCTATTTTGCTATATTTGCTAGTAGATGCTTGATTGGTCGTGGAAATAGTGGAAACTTCAGCGTTCCTGATATTATCATTCTTCAACATGCTTTGCTTGGAGACAATACTTTTAGTATGGGTGCCGTCGTTGCTAAACAGCTAGCCTTGAATCGTACAAAAGGCCTCATATTTGGAGGTATCTATGCTGCACGTCTTGCTAGACATTTTCAGATACCCATTAGGCACCATGAGAAGGAGGAGATAAAATTGCCTCCTCACATCTTAGATTACAAGAGCATGGTGGCACAGAAGTTTATTGTTGACAACGAAGAGAAAATGCTCTTGTATAAACTTAGATTTAATAAGAAACACTTTGAGATTATTATTTTGCCTGCGCCTCTGTTGTTTGATTTGCTTGCAGAAAATTTTCTTGTCACGCCAGAAGCGGTGAACAATCATCGAGCCCAAGTGAAAGGACATGCGGTGCCCCTATGTGTGGTTTTGGTAATTGATGACATTCTCTATGGACTAATGGTTGCATTGAGTTATATTTGAAGGATTTTTCCATAGGCATTTCTTGAAGTCCATGTGTTGGTTTCAAGGAGTTTATGTGTTGACCAAGGTGCTATTAAGGAATTACCCAAAGATTGGTCATGTGAGTGTTGAGCTTATTGCAAGCATGTCTTGAAGAAGAAGATTGTGTGATCATTCATGTTTACCTTCAAGACATCATCCAAACGAAGAGAGTTGGAAAGATTCAAGGTTGATCAAGACTAAGTCAAGAGTGAATCAAGTTGATCAACTCACAATGCGTAGAAGATGTACCGAGAGGGATCAAGTGATCCCATGGTATGGTAAGCATTGTCCATTGCACTTTCTGTACTAACCCATGGTTTGTGTGAGAGTCTATGTGGGGTTAGGTACGTGTCCATGGGCTTGCGTCAAGAGGAAGATATCATACAACCCATGGAAAGGATGACATCAAGTGGTGATCGTCATCAAGCTTGCCATCCATTGTGGTGTCAATGGACTTGTGAAGATGTGTCGAAGAGTGGCTCACCCGTAGTGGAGTATGGGGGAGTAATCATCTAGTCTCCATCGACCCAACACAATCAAGAAAGGTGGTCCATCTTGAGGAGGACAAGATCGTCATCATCTAGGTCAAGTGGATCATGTGCAAGGCAAAGGTTTGCCCTTGATAGGTTTTCTATTTTACCGGTCTCATGGTGGTAGTTGGGAGACCGGGTTATAGGATCGATAGCCGTACTATCAAGGGGGGCTCTCAAGTGAGTAGCTTGATTGTATTGTTCGTCGAGAGCTCAAACCATTGCATCCTTGCATCATGTTTCTTGGTTCTTGTTTAGTTCTCTTTGTGAGTCTTAGAGCTTATGGTCATCTTGATGACAAGCTTGAGTTCATCGAAAACGGAGTTTGCATGCGTCTTCTATGATGTTTTCGGTGTTGGAGGTTTTACCGGTCTTATCCGAGGAAGGGTTATCACCATTTTCTTTTGGGCCTTTTCTCATTTGCTTTTTATTGGTATTTCTCTCAAGATTGTGTTAGCCCTTGTCGCTAGCTTTCCAACAAACTTGGTTTCGTCGAATTCGGAGTCCGTTTGCAGAAGTTGTGGTAGTTTTGGTGTTCTGAAAAGGCTGCAGCGGTACTACCGCGGGTAGGAGCGGAAGTAATTTTTTACTACCGCTCTTGGGAGCGGTACTAGCGCTCTTGGGGGCGGTGCTGTCAGGACCCCGACTCAATGCCACATCGATCTAGCATGTAACACCTCATATCACTTTGCGGCCTCATGCACGGTATTCCCACAGGTGTCGCCTTACCTTTGCCCGGGACCGTTTGCGCCTTTTGGCACACGTATATGATAGTGTCGCTAGCATCCATACGACAAGGAGCTCGGGCTGACATGGCTAGTCGTAAACCCAAAGTGGCACAAACTTACAGGGACAAGCCTCCATGACCCAACATCAAACGTGTCGGTCATCAGCGAGTGAATCCAGGCTGTAGCACTGGGCTAGCAGGACTCCGGTATTCATCGCGTGACATTTCCCCGAAGGGACAGACACAGGAACGAAGAAGGACACATGCCGGCCAGCCTAAGTGTTCCGGAGCAGTAGCAAGCTACCATGGCTCAGTGGAAGCACTAGGAGACATTTCCCGGTAAGAGAGGCTACTAAGGATAAACAACTAGATAGTCAGATCCCACACATACCAAGCATTTCAATAACATACACACAATATGCTCGATATGTGCAAATACAACATGGCATCACAACATGACTCTACGACTCAAGTATTTTATTCAATAGGCTCCGAGGAGCGAGATATTACAAACATAGGTCTCATGACCCAACATTCAGAGCATACAAATCAAAGCACATGCGGAAGCTTAACATGTCTGAGTACAGACATCTACAAATGAAAAAGGCTTAAAAGCCTAACTATCTACCAGATTCTGTCGAGGGCACAAGATCGTAGCTGAGGTATCAAGCTAAACGTCGAAGTCCACGCGGAACTACTAACGAGACCGAAGTCTCTCTGCAAAAACATAAAATAGGCAAACGTGAGTACAAATGTACCCAGCAAGACTTACATCAGAACTAACTACATATGCATCATTATCAACAAAGGGATGGTGGGGTTTAACTACAGCAAGCCAGCTTTGACTCGGTGGCTATCCTGATCTACTCACGCAAGTAACTCTTTTGAGGTGGCGCACGAGTCCACATATTCACCATATCAATACACCACTATGGATCCGCTCCGTCTCCCTACGAGAACGCCATCCATAGCACTCACGCTTATCTTGCGTATTTTAGAGTATCCACTTTCACTTGTCTATGAACTGTTATAGGCAACCCAGAAGTCCTTTACCGCGGACATGGCTATTCGAATAGATGATGTTAACCCTGCAGGGGTGTACTTCTTCATACATGTTTCCACCACTTAGCGTCTGCACACGACATGTGCTCGGCAGACTTCACGCGAAAGATGACGTGGGTGTAGACCACAACCTACCTAAACACTCAAGTCTCTAGTCCAAGTTTATCGCCTATTCGGGTTCCATCCGTGAGGAGATCCGGCTGGAGTTTCGCTCACAGCCCCAAACGATGTGTGCAGGGTTCCCGAGACACCAAACGGGCGCCCGGTACACCATGCCACGTGCCTACCGCATCACAGCCCACCCCTGGTCGGTCAGCACAAGACGGCCTCCAAAGATACTACAAACACTTAAACTACTTGCAACTCCTGGACAGAGGACAAGGGTGATTAAGAAGTCGAGCGGGGTCATATTTCAGGGCACAATGCATGGTAGTAGCTGAATCATGGATCACAAACACAGAACTCAGTTCCTAAGGACGGCTTCAATGAGACAAACTACCATGTACTCCTACATGGCCTCTCACCGCTACCTTTACCAAATCGTGTTCACACACTTAGCTCGCACACAATAGGACATGTTCACACACCTCTGATTCATCCCCGATGAATCAGACCTGACTCAACTCTAAGCAATAGCAGGCATGACAAACAAGCATGAATGAGTAGGCACATCAGGGCTCAAACAACTCCTACTCATGCTAGTGGGTTTCATCTATTTACTGTGGCAATGACAAGTCATGCAGAGGATAAAGGGGTTCAACTACCACAACAAGTAACAGTTGAATCGATGTTGTCCTAATGCAGTAAAAGAGAGCAGGAGCGAGAGAGTGGGTTTGTATCGGAATGAACAAGGGGGTTTTGCTTGCCTGGAACGTCGTCGGAACCACGTCTATCGAGAGGGGACAAACACCGGCAACTGAGAAAGAACACAATCAATGCAATGCCACAATATGATGCATGATCATGACATGGCAATATGCTGTGATTTGAGCTAATGCACCTAGCTATGATTTAAATGAAGTTGGTTTGAATACATGATTCAAATTCCAACTCCATATATGATTATTTAAATGTCCTTTATTTGTTTTGTCCAAAACATAGGACAAACATCGTTCAAATATGCATGAAAATGGTACAGATGGATTCCTTGATTTTTTCTGATAATTTTTCATATATAATTTGTTTGATTTGGAGTCACGGTTGAATTTCTATGAATTTTAGAAGTTTAGATCATTTTCTAAAATTTATAAATCATTTCTGATTTACTTTAATACCAGAAAATGTTTACTGCATCAGCATTAGGTCATGCTGACCTCAGCAGGTCAACAGCGCCGGGTCCAGGTCAAACCTGACGTGTGGGGTCCACATGTCAGTGACTAACTAATCTAATCTAAATTAATTAGTGTTAAACTACTACTAACTAAAAATGTTAGTGGAGTAATTAAACTTAATTAAAAACTAATCTAGGATTAGCTGGGGCCTGGGCCCACTCGTCAGTGACTCAGGGGAAGTCAAACTGGGGTCAAACCGGGTCTAACTCGCCGGAGTTGACCCGGGGCTCGTCGCCGGCAGGGCCAGGGACGGCGGAGAGGTGCGGGTTTCCTCCTCCAGCGACCAAATCGACGGCGGAGGGCGGCTAAGTGGAGCTGGAGCTCGCGCGCGTCGGGTGGTGGCGGTGGGAGATGCTGGGGTGGCCGGAACCGTCGCCGGCGACGACCTTGGCGGTCGCCGAAGTTCGGGCGAGGTCGGAGCCGTCGCTATGAGGCACGGCGAGGCGCGTGGGGAGGTGCTACGGGCTTCTGCGAGTACAGTGAAGACGATGGCGTGCTCGGAATCAAGCCAACGTGGCTGTGGCCACGACGGCGACGTGCGGTGGCGGCGGCGGGTGCGGCCAAGCTCGGTGTGGTCGTTGTGGTGCACAAGAAGGCAAACGGAGAGGGGGAGAAGGGGCAGGAGCTCATAGCGGATCCGTAGGGATGGTTAGCGGGCTCGGGGACGCTCGGGAGACGGCGAATCGACGACGACGATCTTCGGTGGCCGACGAGGGAAACGGCGGCGGTGGCGGTGTTGCGGCGCGTTCGGGGCCTCGTGGCTCGCCGAGGGGGTCGAGGACGTCGAGACGGAGCTTGTAGGCGCGTCGGTGAGGCATGCGGTGGCTGGTGGCCGTGGCAGCAGCGAGCGGCGGCAATGAGCACGCTCGGGCGCGAGAGGGAGAGAGAGCAGAGAGGGGAGAGGCACGGGAGAGAGTGAGAGGGGGTCGAGGGTGATGCGTGGCGTCACCAGGGACGGCCAGGGCGTCGAGGGGGGGGCGGCAAGGAGGTGGCGGGCGGCGTGGGCGCGTGTCACCGACGCTGGCCCTCCTGGCAAAGGAGGAAGACGACAGGGAAGGAGGCGGTGGTGGGCTGGGCCAGTTGGCTGGGCTGCCAGCTGGGCCGGCCAGGTGGGCTGCATAGAAGGTAGGTCCAGGTAAGTCTCTCTCGCTCTCTCTCTTATTTATTGTTTTTGTTTTTCTATTATTCTGTAGTCTTCAGGGCTTTATTTAAAATACTTAAACAGATCCAAAAATCATGAAACTAATCATGGCTACTATTTAGAATATATCCAACATTAAACATTTTAGTTTATGATTATTTGAGCATTTAAAATGTTTTATAGTATTTAAGTGCCCAAATGAAAATACCATATGATTTAATTCAGAGCCCAAATATGTCATGGAAAAATGTGCAACACCTCTGGTTACTGTTTCCAGCATTTCCAGAAATGATGAACATTTTTGAAAGCCATTTGGATTCACTGAAATTATTTTAGTTGAACCTAGTGAATTCCTTTGATGTTAGGGTTTAGGCAATCCCTATTTCAAGTTTCAAAAATTTAAACATGATGCAACACATGACTAGCTAGCTCAGTGCATACCAGAACTAGGGATGTGACAGGTGAAGGAAATATGCCCTAGAGGCAATAATAAAGTTATTATTTATTTCCTTATTTCATGATAAATGTTTATCATTCATGCTAGAATTGTATTAACCGGAAACATGATACATGTGTGAATGCATAGACAAAACAAGATGTCACTAGTATGCCTCTACTAGACTAGCTTGTTAATCAAAGATGGTTATGTTTCCTGACCATGAACAAAGGAGTTGTTATTTGATTAACGAGGTCACATCATTAGTAGAATGATCTGATTGACATGACCCATTCCCTTAGCTTAGCACACGATCGCTTAGTATGTTGCTACTGCTTTTATCCATGACTTATACATGTTCCCGTAACTATGAGATTATGCAACTCCGTTTACGGAGGAACACTTTGGTGCTACCAAACGCCACAACGAATCGGGTGATTATAAAGGAGTACTACAGGTGTCTCCAAAGGCGATGTTGGGTTGGCGATTTCGAGATTAGGTTTTGTCACTCCGATTGTCGGAGAGGTATCTCTGGGCCCTCTCGGTAATACACATCACTTAAGCCTTGCAAGCACTACAACTAATGAGTTAGTTGTGAGATGATGTATTACTGAACGAGTAAAGAGACTTGCTTGGTAACGAGATTGAACTAGGTATTGATACCGACGATCGAATCTCGGGCAAGTAACATACCGATGACAAAGGGAACAACGATGTTGTTATGCGGATCGACCGATAAAGATCTTCGTAGAATATGTAGGAACCAATATGGGCATCCAGGTCCCGCTGTTGGTTATTGACCGTGAATAGTTCTAGGTCATGTCTACATTGTTCTCGAACCGTAGGGTCCGCACGCTTAAGGTTTCGATGATGCGGTTATTATGAGTTTATGTATTTTGATGTACCGAAGGAGTTCGAGTCCCGGATGTGATCACGGACATGACGAGGAGTCTCGGAATGGTCGAGACATAAAGATTGATATATTGGAAGCCTATGTTTGGAGTTCGAATGGTTCCAAGTAAAACGGAATTTTCGAGTACCGGAGGTTACCGAACCCCCGGAGTTAAATGGGCCTCGATGGGCCTTAGTGGAAAGGAGAAGGGCAGCCCTAGGAGGGCGCCGCCCCCCTTCCCTAGTCCTACTAGGACTAGGAGAAGGGGCCCCCCTCTCTCTCTTTCCCTCAGGAATCCTAGTCCAACTAGGATTGGGGGAATCCTACTCCCAGAGGAGTAGGACTCCCTGGCGCACCTCCTTAGGGCCGGCCCCCCCCCTGGCTCCTTTATATCTGGGGCAGGGGGCACCTTGGAACACACAAGTTGATCGTGAGATCGTTCCTTAGCCGTGTGCGGTGCCCCCCTCCACCATATTCCACCTCGGTTATACCGTCGCGAAGCTTAGGCGAAGCCCTGCACCGGTGAAACATCAAGATCGTCACCACGCCGTCGTGCTGACGGAACTCTCCCTCGACACTCGGCTGGATCGGAGTACGAGGGACGTCATCGAGCTGTACGTGTGTCAAGAACTCGGGGGCGTCGGAGTAACGGCGCCGGGATCGGTCGGATCGCGAGGAGAACGCACGACTACTTCCTCTACGTTGTGATCGCTTCGCCTTGGTCTACAAGGGTATGTGGACAACACTCTCCCTCTCGTTGCTATACATCACCATGATCTTGCGTGTGCGAGGAAAATTTTTGAAATTACTACGTTCCCCAACAAGGGCATCCGAGCCTAGGTTTTTTCTATGGTTTGATGTTTTGCACGAGTAGAACACAAGTGAGTTGTGGGCGATACAAGTCATACTACCTACCAGCATGTCATACTTTGGTTCAGCGGTATTGTGAGATGAAGCGGCCGGACCGACATTACGCAGACGCTTACGCGAGACTGGTTTCACCGCCACGAGCACTCGTTGCTTAAAGGTGATTGGCGGGTGTCTGTCTCTCTCACTTTAGTTGAACTGAGTGTGGCTACGCCCGGTCCTTGAGAAGGTTAAACGAGTCTATTTGACGAAGTATCGCTGTGGTTTTGATGCGAGGTGAGATTGGTTCTTGCTTAAGCCCGTAGCAGCCACGTAAAATTTGCAACAACAAAGTAGAGGACGCCTAACTTGTTTTTGCAGGGCATGTTGTGATGTGATATGGTCAAGACGTGATGCTATATTTTATTGTATGAGATGATCATGTTTTGTAACCGGTTATCGGCAATGGCAGGAGCCATATGGTTGTCGCTTATTGTATGAAATGCATCGCTCGTAATGCTTTACTTTATCACTAAGCGGTAGCGATAGTCGAGAAGCATAAGATTGGCGAGACGACAACGATGCTACGATGGAGATCAAGGTGTCGCTACGGTGACGATGGTGATCATGGTGGTGCTGCAGAGATGGAGATCACGAAGCACAAGATGATGATGACCATATCATATCACTTATATTGATTTGCATGTGATGTTTATCCTTTATGCATCTTATCTTGCTTTGTTTGACGGTAGCATTATAAGATGATCTCTCACTAAATTATCAAGAAGTGTTCTCCCGGGTATGCACCGCTGCCAAAGTTCGTCGTGCCTGGACACCACGTGATGATCGGGTGTGATAAGCTCTCACGTCCATCTACAATGGGTGCAAGCCAGTTTTGCACACGCGAATACTCAAAGTTAAACTTGACGAGCCTAGCATATGCAGATATGGCCTCGAACACGGAGACCGAAAGGTCGAGCGTGAATCATATAGTAGATATGATCAACATAAGATGTTCACCATTGAAAACTACTCCATCTCACGTGATGATCGGTTATGGTTTAGTTGATTTGGGTCACGCGATCACTTAGATGACTAGAGAGATGTCTATCTAAGTGGGAGTTCTTAAGTAATATGATTAATTGAACTTAAATTTATCATGAACTTAGTCCCGTAGTATTTTGCAAATTATGTTGTAAGATTAATAGTGGCGTTGTTGCTTTCATATGTTTATTTTGATATGTTCCTAGAGAAAATTGTGTTGAAAAATGTTAGTAGCAATGATGCGGATTTGATCCGTGATCCGAGGTTTATCCTCATTCTTTGCACGTAAGAATTATGTCCTTAATGCACCGCTAGGTGCAGACCTATTGCAGAGCGTATGCGGGCGTTATGAACGTTTGGCTAGCTCAATATGATGACTACTTGATAGTTTTGTGCACCATGCTTTATGGCTTAGAATCGGGACTTCAAAGATGTTTTGAACATCATGGACCATATGAGATGTTCCAGAATTGAAGTTAATATTTCAAGCAAATACCGAGTTGAGAGATATGAAGTCTCCAACAAGTTCTATAGCTAAAAGATGGAGGAGAATCGCTCAACTAGTGAGCATGTACTCAGATTGTCCGGGTACTTCAATCGCTTGAATCAAGTGGGAGTTAATCTTCCAGATAAGATAGTGATTGATGAATTCTCTAGTCATCATCACCAAGTTAGTAGAACTTCGTGATGAACTATAGTATGCAAGGGATGACGAAAATGATTCCCGAGCTCTTCGTGATGTTGAAATCGACGAAGGTAGAAATCAAGAAAGAGCATCAAGTGTTGATGGTTGACAAGATCACTAGTTTCAAGAAAAGGGCAAAGGAAAGAAAGGGAACTTCAAGTAGATTGACAAGCAAGTTGTCACTCCCACGAAGAAACCCAAAGCTGAACCAAAGCACAAACCGAGTGCTTACACGCAAAGGAAATGGTCTTTGGAAGCGAATCGCCCTAAATATTTGGTGGATAAGAAGGATGGCAAAGTGAAAAAAGGGTATATTTGATATCTGTGTGTTTTATGTGTGCTTTACTAGTGTTTATAGCAACCCCTCGGTATTTGGTACTGGTTCGGTTGCTAAGAGTAGTAACTCAAACGGAGTTGCGAATAAATGAAACTAGTTAAGAGTGAAGTGGCGATGTGTGTTGAAAGTAGTTTCAAGATTGATATAATCATCATCGCACACTCCCTATACTTTCGGGATTAGTGTTGAACCTAAATAAATGTTATTTGGTGTTTGCGTTGAGCATGAATATGATTTGATCGTGTTTATTGCAATACGGTTATTCATTTAAGTAAGAGAATAAACTGTTATTCTGTTTACATGAATAAAACCTTATATGGTTACACACCCAATGAAAATGGTTCATGGGATCTCGATCGTAGTGATACACATATTCATAATATTGAAACCAAAAGATGCAAAGTTAATAATGATAGTGCAACTTATTTGTGCAATCGCCGTTTAGGTCATATCGGTGTAAAGCGCATGAAGAAACTCCATCTCGATGGACTTTTGGAGTCACTTGATTATGAATCACTTGGCACTTGCGAACCGTGCCTCATGGGCAAGATGACTAAAACTCCGTTCTCCGAACGATGGAGCGAAAGCAACCGACTTATTGGAAATAATACATACCGATGTATGAGATCCAATGAGTGTTAAGGCTCATGGCGGTATCGTTATTTTTCGACCTTCACAGATGATTTGAGCAGATATGGGTATATCTACTTGATGAAACATAAGTCTGAAATAGTTGAAAGGTTCAAAGAATTTCAGAGTGAAGTGGAAAAATCATCGTGACAAGAAAATAAGGTTTCTACGATCCGATCGCGGAGACAAATATTTGAGTTACGAGTTTGGTCTTCAATTAAAACAATGTGGAATAGTTTCACAAATTCATGCCACCGAACACCACATCATAATGGTGTGTCCGAACGTCATAACCGTACTTTATTGGATATAGTACAATCTATGATGTTTCTTACCGATTTACCAATATCGTTTTGGGATCATGCATTAGAGACAGCTGCATTCACGTTAAATAGGGCACCATCTAAAACTGCTGAGACGACACTATATGAACTGTGGTTTAGCAAGAAACCAAAGTTGTCGTTTCTTAAAGTTTGGGGCAGCGATGCTTATGTGAAAAGTTTCATCCTCGATAAGCTCGAACCAAAATCGGAGAAGTCTTCATAGAATACCCAAAGGAAATTGTTGGGTACACCTTCTATCACAGATCCGAAGGCAAGATATTCGTTGCTTAAGATGGATCCTTTCTAGAGAAGGAGTTTCTCTCGAAAGAAGTGAGTGGGAGGAAAGTGGAACTTGATGAGGTAATAGTACCTTCTCCCTTACTTGAAAGTAGTTAATCGCAGAAACCGGTTTCGAGACACCTACACCAAGTAGTGAGGAAGTTGATGATGTTGATCATGAAACTTCAGATCAAGTTCTCGCAGAACCTCGTAGATCAACCAGAGTAAGATCCGCACTGAGTGGTACGGTAATCCTGTTCGAAGTCATGCTACTAGATCATGATGAACCTACGAACTATGAAGAAGCGATGGTGAGCCCAGATTCGCAAAATGGCTTGAGGCCATGAAATCTGAGATGGGATCCATGTATGAAAACAAAGTGTGGACTTTGGTTGACTTGCCCGAGGGTAGGCAAGCAATAGAAAACAAGTGGATCTTCAAGAAGAAGACCGACGCGACGGTAATGTTATCGTCTATAAAGCTCGACTTGTCGCAAAAGGTTTTCGACAAGTTCAAGGGGTTGACTACGATGAGACCTTCTCACCGAAGCGATGCTTAAAGTCCGTCCGAATCATGTTAGCAATTGCCGCATTTTATGATTATGAAATTTGGCAAATGGATGTAAAGACTGCATTCTGAATGGATTTACGGAAGAAGAGTTGTATATGATGCAACGAGAAGGTTTTATCGATCCAAAGGAGCTAACAAAGTGTGCAAGCTCCAATGATCCATCTATGGACTGGTGCAAGCATCTCGGAGTTGGAATAAACGCTTTGATAGTGTGATCAAAGCATTTGGGTTTGTACAGACTTTTGGAGAAGCTCAGATTTACAAGAAAGTGAGTGGGAGCTCAGAGCATTTTCGATCTTATATGTGGATGACATATTGTGATCGGAAATGATATAGAATTTCTCGGATAGCATAAAGGATACTTGAATAAGAGTTTTCAATGAAAGACCTCGGTGAAGCTGCTTGCATATTGAGCATTAAGATCTATAGAGATAGATCAAGACGCTTGATAAGTTTTTTCAATGAAGTACATACCTTGACAAGATTTTGAAGTAGTTCAAAATGGAACAGATCAAAGAAAGAGTTCTTGCTCGTGTTACAAGGTGTGAAATTGAGTAAGACTCAAAACCCGACCACGGCAGAAGATAGAAAGAGAATGAAAGTCATTCCCTATGCCTTGGCCATAGGTTCTATAAAATATGCCATGCTGTGTACCGATCTATTGTATACCCGACCGAGTTTGGCAAGGAGTACAATAGTGATCTAGGAGTAGATCATCGACAGCGGTCAAAATTATCCTTAGTGGAGTAAGGATATATTTCTCGATTATGGAGGTGACAAAAGGGTTCGCCGTAAAGGGTTACGCCGATGCAAGTTTTGACACCGATCCGATGACTCTAAGTCTCGATCTAGATACATATTGAAAGTGGGAGCAATTAGCTAGAGTAGCTTAGTGCGAGCATTGTAGACATAGAATAATTGCAAAATACATAACGGATCTAAATGTGAAAGACCCGTTGACTAAGAGTCTCTCACAAGCAAAACATGATCACACCTTAGTACTCTTTGGGTGTTAATCACATAGCGATGTGAACTAGATTACTGAATCTAGTAAACCCTTTGGGTGTTGGTCACATGGCGATGTGAACTATGGTGTTAATCACATGATGATGTGAACTGTGAATGTTAATCATATGGTGATGTGATCTAGATTATTGACTCTAGTGCAAGTGGGAGATCAAGGAAATATGCCCTAGAGGCAATAATAAAGTTATTATTTATTTCCTTATTTCATGATAAATGTTTATCATTCATGCTAGAATTGTATTAACGGAAACATGATACATGTGTGAATGCATAGACAAAACAAGATGTCACTAGTATGCCTCTACTAGACTAGCTTGTTAATCAAAGATGGTTATGTTTCCGACCATGAACAAAGGAGTTGTTATTTGATTAACGAGGTCACATCATTAGTAGAATGATCTGATTGACATGACCCATTCCTTAGCTTAGCACACGATCGCTTAGTATGTTGCTACTGCTTTTATCCATGACTTATACATGTTCTGTAACTATGAGATTATGCAACTCCGTTTACGGAGGAACACTTTGGTGCTACCAAACGTCACAACGAATCGGGTGATTATAAAGGAGTACTACAGGTGTCTCCAAAGGCGATGTTGGGTTGGCGATTTGAGATTAGGTTTTGTCACTCCGATTGTCGGAGAGGTATCTCTGGGCCCTCTCGGTAATACACATCACTTAAGCCTTGCAAGCACTACAACTAATGAGTTAGTTGTGAGATGATGTATTACTGAACGAGTAAAGAGACTTGCGGTAACGAGATTGAACTAGGTATTGATACCGACGATCGAATCTCGCAAGTAACATACCGATGACAAAGGAACAACGTATGTTGTTATGCGGTCCGACCGATAAAGATCTTCAGAGAATATGTAGGAACCAATATGGGCATCCAGGTCCCGCTGTTGGTTATTGACCGTGAATAGTTCTAGGTCATGTCTACATTGTTCTCGAACCGTAGGGTCCGCACGCTTAAGGTTTCGATGATGCTTATTATGAGTTTATGTATTTTGATGTACCAAGGAGTTCGAGTCCCGGATGTGATCACGGACATGACGAGGAGTCTCGGAATGGTCGAGACATAAAGATTGATATATTGGAAGCCTATGTTTGGAGTTGGAATGGTTCCGGTAAAACGGAATTTATCGAGTACCGGAGGTTCTGGAACCCCCGGAGTTAAATGGGCCTCGATGGGCCTTAGTGGAAAGGAGAAGGGCAGCCCTAGGAGGCGGCGCCCCCCCTTCCCTAGTCCTACTAGGACTAGGAGAAGGGGCCGCCCCCTCTCTCTTTTCCCCCCAGGAATCCTAGTCCAACTAGGATTGGGGGAATCCTACTCCCAGAGGAGTAGGACTCCTAGGGCGCACCTCCTTGGCCGCGGCCCCTCCCCCTGGCTCCTTTATATACGGGGCAGGGGGCACCTTGAACACACAAGTTGATCGTGAGATCGTTCCTTAGCCGTGTGCGGTGCCCCCTCCACCATATTCCACCTCGGTTATACCGTCGCAAGCTTAGGCGAAGCCCGCGCACGGTGAAACATCAAGATCGTCACCACGCCGTCGTCCGACGGAACTCTCCTCGACACTCGGCTGGATCGAGTACGAGGGACGCCATCGAGCTGTACGTGTGTCAAGAACTCGGGCGCCGGATGCTTGGCGCCGGATCGGTCGGATCGCGAGGAGAACGACGACTACTTCCTCTACGTTGCCAGATCGCTTCGCGCCGGGTCTACAAGGGTATGTGGACAACACTCTCCTCTCGTTGCTATACATCACCATGATCTTGCGTGTGCGTAGGAAAATTTTTGAAATTACTACGTTCCCCAACAACAGGTACTACCGCTTGGAGCAGTACTACCGCTCTTGGGAGCGGTACTACCGCTCTTTGGAGCGGTACTACCGCTTGGAGCAGTACTACCGCGGCTACTTCCGTGGCTACTTCCGCTCGGGACCAAAAACTCGTCACAAGTCCAGCGGTGATAGGCACGGATGTATTTTTTTAGTACCGCTCGCAAGCAGTAGTACCGCTACCCCTAGCGGTAGTACCGTGAGGTCAAACGGTACTACCGCTCTGACGGTTCTTTTAGCTTTTTTGCCTCCTCGCTGTTGTGTTTCAAAGGGCTACTACTGCCCTAGCGGTAGTACCGCTCCTTGGAGCGGTAGTACCACTTGGTGCGGGCTGTGAGCATAACGGTTGGATTTTTCCCCACCTATAAAAGGGGGTATTCTTCCCCATTGAACCTTATCCTTTTAGCTCGTGTTCTTCCCCCATTGTTGACCTTCTTTGAGCTTGCTAACTCTCAATTCCTCCTATGATTCTTGCTAGTTCTTGAGGGAAAAGAGAGAGGAGATCTAGATCCACGTTTCCACCAATCACTTTCTCCTCTAAGTGAGGGGAACCCCTTGGATCTAGATCTTGGAGTTCTTCGTGTTCTTCTTTCGTTCTTCCTCTCATTTTCCTCCCTAGCATTAGTTGCTTTGGTGGGATTTGGGAGAGAAGGACTTGGGCACTCCGTGTGCCCTTGCCATTGCATTTGGTGCATCAGTTTGAGTTCTCCATGGTGATACGTGGAAGTGAAGTTTGAGAAGCTTATCACTCTTGGGTGTTTGGGCACCCTAGAGCTTGTTCCTCTTGGGTGCCTTGGCACCCTAGACGGTTGGTGGTGTTCGAGCTCAATCATTGTGGTGTAAAGCTCAAGCAAGCGCCGGGTCTCCAATTAGGTTATGGAGATCGCCCGAGCAATTTGACGGTTCCGTGACCGCCCCAAGGGTTGTCAAGTGTACGGGTTCGGTGACCGCCCCAAGGGTTGCCATTTGTACGGGTTTGGTGACCGCCCTCAAGGGTCCCTTAGTGGAATCACGGCATCTTGCATTGTGCGAGGGCGTGAGGAGATTACGGTGGCCCTAGTGGCTTCTTGGGGAGCATTGTGCCTCCACACCGCTCCAAACGAAGATTAGCATCCGCAAGGGTGTGAACTTCGGGATACATCGTCGTCTTCGCATGCCTCGGTTATCTCTTACCTGAGACCTTTACTTATGCACTTTACTTGGTGATAGCCATATTGTTCTTTGTCATATATCTTGCTATCACATAGTTACTTATCTTGTTTAGCATAAGTTGTTGGTGCACATATGTGAGCCTAGTTGTTGTAGGTTTTGTGCTTGACAAATTAACCGTTAAGTTTATTCCGCATTTGTTCAAACCTCAACCGTAATTATTTTAAAGCGCCTATTCACCCCCCTCTAGGCGACATCCTCGATCTTTCACCAAGCTTTTACTCGAACTCGAACTGAGCCGAACCGAATCGACCCTTATCGTGCATCATCATGTCCAAATGGGATCGGAGATGACCAGCCGATGGTATCTGATTACACCTCCCAAGACATCGGGAGAGTAGCGGCGGTCCTTGGTATTAGACCAACTTAGGCCAAAAGCCTAAGCTTGGGGAGTACGATTTCTCACCGACTTTACATTCATGTTCACACACTAGTCGTCGGTGCTCATACTCTTTCATTGTATTATCCATGCTAGTTTAAATTTCTTTTTCTAGTTTTCTTCTTGTGTGTTTGATAAACCTTAAGAAAAACCAAAAAATAGTTAGTTTAATTTCCATGCTTGTAGTAGAAATTAAAATGAAAACCCAAAAAGATTTCTAGTTCTTCTTCTTACTTGTTGGGAGCTTTCCCGTGTAAATAGTTTTATTTTCTTTTCTTTCCTTTGGGGGTCGAGAAGACCATATTGAAAATGTTTAGTGGCTCTCATATGCATGATTGTTTATTTAACTTAGAGCCCATATTACTTGTCTTCTCTCTTGAGTTGAATGCTTGCAGATTCCAGCTTAGTCCAATGCACGTGCACTCTTGTTATTATACACATCATTCGGTCGTGCAAGTGAAAGGCAATAATGACGATATATGATGGACTTATTGGGATGAGAAAAACTGGTATGAACTCGACCTCTCTTGTTTTTGTAAATATGATGAGTTCATCATTTCTGAGTCAGCTATTATGAAGTAAACATATTTGCAATGACATTTAGAGATTATAGTTCCTTGTGCCATGCTTGATTAGCTATGAGTTATAATGGTTTACCTTGCATGCCAACATGCTATTAGAATGATTATGATGTGCTATGATGGGATGGTATCCTCCTTTGAATGAATTGAGTGACTCGACTTGGCACATGTTCACGCATGTAATTGAATCAAATCAACATAACCTTCATGATATTTATGTTCATGGTGGATTATATCCTACTCATGCTTGTACTCAGTGTGAATTAATTTTAATGCATATTTATGACTGTTGTCGCTCTCTCAGTTGGTCGCTTCCCAGTCTTTTGCTAGCCTTCACCTGTACTAAGCGGGAATACTGCTTGTGCATCCAAACTCAAACCCCAAAGTTGTTCCATATGAGTCCACTATACCTTCCTATATGCGGTATTTACCTGTCGTTCCAAGCAAGGTTTTAAATAGCGGATAGCGGCGTGATAGCGGATTGAGGTCGACGTAGCGGAATGTGGATAGCGGGCGATTTTGCGGACGCTATGTCCACATAGCCGATTTGTAAAAACACTTGTAAATTTGAAATTATTATGTACGTTTCTAAGACGTTGACAACAATATGACACTTGAATTCGACAATCGTCATTTATATAAGCATATAGACTATAATTGTCCCATCTAGACAATATTCACCAATGTAACCATGCTAACAAAGACTATCGGCATGACACAACACATAACCACTTCTCCAGTCAGATCCATGTCCACTTTTCTTGGTCTTCTTCATGAATATCTTCCTCAACTTCTTCATTCTCCACCTCTTCTTCCATTTCCTCTTCTTTTGCTACTTTCTTCTCTTCCTCCTCTTCTTCAACATCACCAGTTGTGGTTGTACAAGAAGCCCCTGATCCTACTGAAGACATTGTGCTAGTAGCCTACTACTACAGAAAAAATAAACAAACATAACCTATTTGACTGAATTGCAAGTATACATAGTTGATTTTTTATTTAGAAATTATCACTAAATTGAATTTGGAAATACAGTACAAAAGAAATTTTAAGTAAACTAAATTTACCACAAATATTAGCCTTGTTGTCTAGTACAAAAGAAATTAAAACTAAACTGAATTTATAAAGACAATACAGTGCAAGTTTAATCTGCTACATCAACAGAAATGCAAACTATATACTAGTAGTAAATATGTACTATTCTATGAGCTGAGATACCGAATCATCTTGTGTCAGTGCTACCGAAGAGACTATGGGCTGTTCTATGAGCTGAGCTCCCTCTAAATTTGTCTCATCAGAACTACAAGTGCTACCTTGAGGAATTTTGTCTGCTAACTACTCTACTAAGCTATGCATCGAAGAGACTATGTCAGCTGGAGAATTTTGTCTACTAGCTATAACTCTGTAAGTGCTAGTGCTACCGAAGATACTCCATATCACTATGCATCGATTACTACCTCATGCAGGAGTACTATACATCGAGCAGTATAAAGAAAAAGCAGAGCAAAGCAGGTACCTTGAGGTGGTGAGCTGTCGGACTGAAGATTGCAAGGTTGGGAGCGGAGCGACTGGATTGGGACATCGACCAGTAGGGGATGGGATGATGGGGGCGTCAAGTAGGGACCAGGGAGGGCGGAGGGGATGAGGGCGTTGAGCTTGAGCACCGGCGTCATAGTGAGGTACTGGCCGCTGAGGCGCCAAGGCGCCGACTCGTCGTGTCGGCCCGCACCGGCCCGTCGCGACCAGCTAAGGGCGTCGAGCAGGATTCAGGAGGTGGCCGTCGTGATGGCTGCTACCTCAATGACCAGCAAGGGAGGCGTGGGGGAGGTGGGCTAGGGGAGTCGAGCCATCCGGTGACGGTGAGCCTGGATGTGCCTCTCCGGCCAGCCTCCGGCGTTAGCCGCACCGCCGCTGGGGAAGTGCCAGACTGCCAGCCGCCCGCCGCCCGCCGCCAGGGGATAGGATAAGATGAGTGGGGTCAAATTAGAGAAGGCCGGTTGGGTGTACGTCTCAAATTTATATACTACCTACGTCTAATTCTTTCAGCTGTCCGCTATGACCGCAGCCAGCGCTACGGAAAGGCCCGCTATTGCGCTCGACAAGAGATATAGCGGCAAGAACGCGCCAATCACGCTATTAGCGAAGCGCAGCTGCTCGACTTATGGCGGTTGGCAGCGCTACCGCTATTATGTCAGAATAGCGGTCATAGCGGCCGCTATTTAAAACCTTGGTTCCAAGTAAATTTGTATGTGCCAAACTCCAAACCTTCAAATGAAATTCTGTTTTGTATGCTCGAGCAGCTCATGTTTCAACTAGGGCTGCCTATATCTTCCATGCTAGGTGGGTTATTCTCAAGAGGAGTGGACTCCGCTCCTCATTCACGAGAAAGGGTCGGTAACCGGGATGCCCAGTCCCATGATCCAAAAAGATCAAAGCAAATCAAAATAATTAAACAAAACTCCCCCGGGGCTGTTGTTAGTTGGAGGCACTCGTTGTTTCGAGCAAGCCATGGATTGATGCTTGTTGGTGGTTGGGGGAGTATAAATCTTTACCATTCAGTTTGGGAACTGCCTATAATGCTTGTAGTGTGGAAGATACAGCCATCTCATAGTTGTTGCTTTGACAGCGAAAGTATGCCGCTCAAAATGTTATTCAATCTCTATATTAAAATCGAGCTCTGGCACCTCTACAAATCCCTGCTTCCCTCTGCGAAGGCCTATCTATTTACTTTTATGTTGAGTCATCACCCTTCTTATTAAAAAGCACCCGTTGGAGAGCACACTGTCATTTGCATTCATTACTATTGGTTTATATTGGGTATGACTTGACTGGATCTCTTTTACCATGAATTACAATGTTTAGTCAGTCCTTGATCTTTAAAGGTGCTCTGCATTTATGTTTTGCGGACTCAGAAAGGGCTAGCGAGATACCATTTTGTTATATCATCTTATGATTATTTTTAAAAAGTGTTGTCATCCGAGTTTTATTATTATGGCTCGCTAGCTGATTATGCTATTGATATGAGTAATTGTGAGACCTAAGTGTTATTGTGAGTATGGTTAGTTCATAATATTTGCTGAAACTTGAATGCTGGCTTTTCATGTTTACAACAACAAGAGCAAACAGAGTTTGTAAAAGTTTTTCTTTATCACTTTAAGTTTATCAACTAAATTGCTTGAGGACAAGCAAAGGTTTAAGCTTGGGGGAGTTGATACGTCTCCAACGTATCTACTTTTCCAAACACTTTTGCCCTTGTTTTGGACTCTAACTTGCATGATTTGAATGAAACTAACCCGGACTAACGTTGTTTTCAGCAGAACTGCCATGATGTTGTTTTATGTGTAGAAAAGAAAAGTGCTCGGAATGTCCTAAAAATCCATGGAGGCACTTTTTGGAATTAATAAGAATTTCTGGGCGAAAAAAATACACCAGGGGGCCCATGTCTTGTCCACGAGACAGGGGGCGCCCCCCCTGTAGGGCACGCCCCCTATCTCGTGGACCCCCTGGACCTCCACCGACCTCAACTCCAACTCCATATATTCATGTTTGGGGAGAAAAAATTAGAGAGAAAGTTTCATCGCGTTTTACGACACGGAGCCACCGCCAAGCCCTAATCTCTCTCGGGATGGCTGATCTGGAGTCCGTTCGGGGCTCCGAAGAGGGGGATTCATCGCTGTCGTCGTCATCAACCATCCTCCATCACCAATTTCATGATGCTCACCGCCGTGCGTGATTAATTTCATCATAGGCTTGCTGGACGGTGATGGGTTGGATGAGATTTACCATGTAATCAAGTTAGTTTTGTTAGGGTTTGATCCCTAGTATCCACTATGTTCTGAGATTGATGTTGCTATGACTTTGCTATGCTTAATGCTTGTCACTAGGGCCAGAGTGCCATGATTTCAGATCTGAACCTATTATGTTTTCATGAATATATGTGTGTTCTTGATCCTATCTTGCAATTCTATAGTCACCTATTATGTGTTATGATCCGACAGCCCCGAAGTGACAATAATCGAGATACTTCTCGGTGATGACCGTAGTTTGAGGAGTTCATGTATTCACTAAGTGCTAAGGCTTTGGTCCCATTCTCTATTAAAAGGAGGCGTTAGTATCCCTTAGTTTCCATTAGGACACCGCTGCCACGGGAGGGTAGAACAAAAGATGTCATGCAAGTTCTTTTCCATAAGCACTATGACTACATTCGGAATACATGCCTACATTACATTGATGAACTGGAGCTAGTTCTGTGTCACCCTATTACATGAGGAATAGCATTCAGTATAATTTTCCATCGCTGATCCATATTGTTCTTCGCTTACTTACTTTTCCGTTGCTACTGTTACAACTACTACAAATACCCAAAAACTATTTTCTTTACTTTTGCCACCGTTACCTTTATTATCATACCACTTTTGCTACTAAATACTTTGCTGTAGATACTAAGTTATCCAGGTGTGGTTGAATTGACAACTCAACTGCTAATACTCAAGAATATTCTTTGGGTCCCCTTGTGTCGAATCAATAAATTTGGGTTGAATACTTTACCCTCGAAAGCTATTGAGACCCCCTACACTTGTGGGTTATCACGTGTGCGTAGAATTTTTTTTTTGTTTTTCCATGCAACGATTCCCAACAGTGGCATCATGAGTCAGGTCTATGCGTAGATGATATGCATGAGCAGAACACAAAGAGTTGTGGGCGGTGATAGTCATACTGCTTACCACCAACGTCTTATTTTGACTCGGCGGTATTATGGGATGAAGCTGCCCGGACCAACCTTACATGTCCACGTACATGAGACCGGTTCCACCGACAGACATGCAACTAGTTTTGCATAAAGGTGGCTGGCGGGTGTCTGTTTCTCCTACTTTAGTTGAATCGAATTTGACTACGATCGGCCCTTGAAGAAGGTTAAAACAGCAAACTTGACAAAACACCGTTGTGGTTTTATGCGTAGGTAAGAACGGTTCTTGCTAGAAGCCCGTAGCAGCCACGTAAAACTTGCAACAACAAAGTAGAGGACGTCTAACTTGTTTTTGGAGGGTATGTTGTGATGCGATATGGTCAAGACATGATGAGATATACATTATTGTATGAGATGCTCATGTTTTGTAAGATATCTGGTAACCAACAGGAGCCGTATGGTTATCTCTTTATTATATGAAATGCATACGCCATGTATTTGCTTTACTTTATCGCTATGAGTCAGCAATAGTTGTAGAAGCAATAGTTGGTGAGACGACCACACCGCTACGATGGAGATCAAGGTGTCGATCCGGTGACGATCGAGGTCATGACAATGTTTTGGAGATGGAGATCAAAAGCAGACGATGATCGCCATATCATGTCACATATTTTGATTGCATGTGATGTTTATCTTTTATGCATCTTAGTTTTCTTAGTACGGCGGTAGCAGTAACATCCCCAGCATCACACTACAGTAATTATCCTCTGATCATGCCAAGTCATCACCTTATTCCATTTTTTATCACAGTGGATAAACACCTCCTATCAAAATCCTCTTTGAAATAAATTCCAATTTCAAAGTGATAAATAAAAGTTGTTCAATTCCACGAACTAAAATGTTCCTCCTATTGCAAATAATTCCAATGCAATTATAAGATTGGACCGACCTCACCAAAATTCCCAAAATGCCCCTGAATTCTATTTTGGTGGTCCAGCAACTTTTATCTTGCCTTATTTAATTTCTAAAAATACCTAGTCACTTCCAAATGCCTTGAAACATTTTGTGGCAGGGCTCAATTTTTGCTAGTATTTGTTTTGTCCACCTCCACATATTTGCAAAGTCATTTGGTGGCTTAATTAAATGCAATTGGAGGATGTTAAAAGAAAAGCAAAAGATAAAGTTAAAAGGAGTAGAAAAACCCCTGGCTCCTCGGGCCTCGGCCACCTTGGCCACCGCCCACCTAGCCCCCACCACCGCTTAGTCCCCTGTTCTCTGGCGCGTCGCAGCAGAGCAACGCCCTTGAACCACCTCATCGGCGCCGGCGAGGGGATAAGGCAGGTGCCCTCTTCCTCTCGGCCTCGTCAGCTCCACTCCCCCCTACGCAGATATTTTCCCACGCCCCCTCTCTCCCTCGTCACTCTCCCTCGCGTCCAGATCCACCTCGTCGTGTGCCCGCATAACCGGCCATCTCGTCCTACCGCGGCCATCATGCCCCCCTACCGCCTAGGACCGCGTCCTCCGCTCCTTCTCCGTCTAACCACGGGACCCGAAGCGCTCTACAACGCCGACGACATCATCGCCTTCCATCTTCGGACGCGTCGGAGCTCGCCGTCGACCCGCGCCGCCCCGAGCACCTCGAGCCGTCCCCGGGCCTTCTCTAGAATGGCCGTGAGCCCTCGATCCTCCTCCCTCTCTCCCCGGCCTCTCCTCGTAGCCGTAGCTTGCCCCCGACGCACTCGCGCTTCCGCCGCTGCGGTCGAGCTCGCCGGCATGCCCCCCTGTGGCCATAGCCCGCACCTGAGCCCACTTGCATGCTCCGTACCTCTGGCCGCACCCAACGCACGCGCTCGCTCACCCCCACTACCCCGGTCCGTCCCGCCATGCGTGTGTCCTGCTGCTGCTGCTCTCGTAGCCTACTACTGCTGCTGCTCTGGTGTAATAGCCTGGCTTATTAGGGATAATAGACTACTCATATCAATAAGGAATTCCTTCTTTTCCGGGATCCCATTCGGACAGAACTCCAAAGTTAAGCATGCTCGGCTTGGAGTAGTTTCAGATGGGTGACCGGCCGAAGTTGCTCCGGTGCGCACAGTGAGGACAAAGTGCGCAGAAAAGACTAGTATTGATCTGTGGGGCCAGTCTAGATCCCGCCAGGAGTAACGACCACCGGCGGGTGTGTCCGGGGCGTTACATCTGGTGGCCTACTACTGCTGCTGCCATCTGCCCCTCGCCGCCCACTCCAGCCACCGTGGCCCCTTCCGCCTCCGGCCGCCGCAAGTCCTAGCCACGGTCCCGCTTCCCCCTGGCCGGCGCCCCGCCACACCCCGGCGACCTTCGTCAGCCGCGCCCGTGCGTTCGAGCGTGCGCCCATGCCCCGCCCTGTGCGCAACGATCCGGAGTGCAACGGGCGATGGGCCCAGACCCCGGAGTGCTTGGGAGGTAGACCGCGGGGACCTCTCTGCTGAGCCTAGGTAGGGCTGTGACGTGTTGATCTTCCGAGGCCGGGCATTGACCCCAGAAAGGTGTGTCCGGCCAGAGTGATCGAGCGTGTTGGAAAACGTGGTGCACCCCTGCAGGGAAGATTATCTATTAATAGCCATGTCCACGGTAACGGACATTCAGACTTATATCCTGATCTTATACAACTACAAATGGATACTTGAGAAATGTGGCTCCGGGATTGCTTTCTCGTAGGGAGTCGAGGAAGGATCTCTGGGCATTAATGTTACAACATGCTTGTTTAATATAAACTGCTATTCTTTACTCTTCTACATGCTACAAGATGCTCGGAGCTGCTTGAAGATGCTAGTCTTCGTTAGGCTAGGCCTTCCCCCTCTATTCTGGCATTCTGTAGTTCAATCCACAGATACAAACCTTCCATTTGATACCAATGCATACTTAGTATAGATCTGATGCTTGCGAGTACTTTGGATGAGTACTCACGGTTGCTTTGCTAGCCCTTTCCCCCTTCTTTCTTCTTTCCGGTTGATGCAACTAGATGGTGGATCCTTGGAGCCAAATACCACCCCCATCGACAACTACTACATGGAGGCCGCCGAAGACCAGGAGTAGTTAGGAGGTCCCAGGCAGGAGGCCTTGCCTCTTCGATCGTGTTGCTTTTGTGCTAGCCTTCTTAAGGCAACACTTGTTTAACTTATGTCTATTCTCAGATATTGTTGCTTCCGTTGACTCTTGTGTATCGAGCTTGTATTCGAGCCCTCGAGGCCCCTGGCTTGTAATATAAAGTTTGTATTATTTTAATTTGTGTCTAGAGTTGTGTTGTGATATCTTCCCGTGAGTCCCTGATCTTGATCGTACACAATTTGTGTGTATGATTAGTATACGATTGAATCAGGGGTGTCACAAGTTGGTATCAGAGCGTACTACCTCTAGGAATCCCCCTTTCGAACTCCTTGGCCGAAGTTGAGTCTAGTGTTTGAAAAACTGTTTTACTAACATGGCTGTGTGGCTTACGGGCCCACGTCGCCAATTGGGTGGTATTAGGATCTTTTACTCCTCGTCTATACTCTGGGAATATGATCTCTCTTCTATTTGGGTTAAAATATTTTGCTAAACAACTCTAGGTTCTCATAAATACTTTCTCCCAGAGAGCCCCTCACTCCAGATGATTACTTGGTGCACCAGAAGATTCTGAAGATACTCTCCGAAGTTTCCTAGGGACCCTTGTGCCCTTTGCCGTTACAACCCCTACCATCGATAAATCCTTATGGGTAACTACCTACAATTTTCGTTCATACCTTCAACCCTAGTTGCCCTTGTTATTACAAGATGTCCTGAAATACTCTCTGATGTTCTGAGAATCCTTTATGCTTACTGCCCTGCAGTCCTTGTGATACGTCTCCAACGTATCTATAATTCATGAAGCATTCATGCTATTTTATTATCTATTTTGAATGATTACGGGCTTTATTATACACTTTTTATATTACTTTTGGCACTAACCTATTTACCGGAGGCCCAACCCATATTGCTGTTTTATTGCCTGTTTTAGTATTTCGAAGAAAAGGAATATCAAACGGAGTCCAAACGGAATGAAACCTTCGAGAGCGTTATTTTTGGAACGAACATGATCCGGGGGACTTGGAGTACAAGCCAGGGAACCTTCGAGGAGGCTAGGAGACAGGAGGGCGCGCCCACCCCCTGGGCGCGCCCCCCTGTCTCGTGGGCCCCTCGAGGCTCCCCCGACCGACTTCTTTCGCCTATATATTCCCATATACCCTAAAACCATCGAATACGAAGATAGATCAGGAGTTCCGCCGCCGCAAGCCTCTGTAGCCACCAAAAACCTCTCGGGAGCCCGTTCCAGCACCCTGCCAGAGGGGGAATCCTTCACCGGTGGCCATATTCATCATCCCGGCGCTCTCCATGACGAAGAGGGAGTAGTTCACCCTCGGGGCTGAGGGTATGTACCAGTAGCTATGTGTTTGATCTCTCTCTCTCTCTCTCTCTCTCTCTCTCTCGTGTTCTCTCTATGGCACGATCTTGATGTATCGCGAGCTTTGCTATTATAGTTGGATCTTATGATGTTTCTTCCCCTCTACTCTCTTGTGATGAATTGAGTTTTCCCTTTGAAGTTATCTTATCGGATTGAGTCTTTAAGGATTTGAAACACTTGATGTATGTCTTGTCGTGTTTATCTATGGTGACAATGGGATATCACGTGATCCACTTGATGTATGTTTTGGTGATCAACTTGCGGGTTTCACTCATGAACCTATGCATAGGGGTTGGCACACGTTTTCGTCTTGAGTCTCTGGTAGAAACTTTGGGGCACTCTTTGAAGTACTTTGTGTTGGTTGAATAGATGAACCTGAGATTGTGTGGTGCATATCATATAATCATGCCCACGGATACTTGAGGTGACAATGGAGTATTTAGGTGACATTAGGGTTTTGGTTGATTTGTGTCTTAAGGTGTTATTCTAGTATGAACTCTATGATAGATTGAACGGAAAGAATAGCTTCATGTTATTTTACTACAGACTCTTGAATAGATAGAACAGAAAGGATAACTTTGAGGTGGTTTCGTACCCCACCATAATCTCTTCGTTTGTTCTCCGCTATTAGTGACTTTGGAGTGACTCTTTGTTGCATGTTGAGGGATTGTTATATGATCTATCTATGTTGTTATTGTTGAGAGAACTTGCACTAGTGAAAGATGAACCCTATGCCTTTTGTCCTACCATTGCAATACCGTTTACGCTCACTTTTTTCATTAGTTACCTTGATGTTTTTATATTTCCAGATTACGAAAACCTATATCTACCATCCATATTGCACTTGTATCACCATCTCTTCGCCGAACTAGTGCACCTATACAATTTACCATTGTATTGGGTGTGTTGGGGACACAAGAGACTCTTTGTTATTTAGTTGCAGGGTTGCTTGAGAGAGACCATCTTCATCCTACGCCTCCCACGGATTGATAAACCTTAGGTCATCCACTTGAGGGAAATTTGCTACTGTCCTACAAACCTCTGCACTTAGAGGCCCAACAACGTCTACAAGAAGAAGGTTGTGTAGTAGACATCACCTTGCCGCATGAATATCCCTACGGATAATTACTCGCTCTTATCGAGTATCCATTCATCCCCAGTTATTCTTATGCTTCATAAGATACTTTGTAATACAATCTGAGCTTTCGAGGACCTGTGTCGCCTATTGCTCTTGAAGGTCTTACATGCCTACACTATGGTTAATTCCATATGCCTACTTGTATCCATTGACGTCCTTTCTCATTATCATTTTGAGTCTTTCGATTTGCTATGTTTGTGAGTAGTCACAATCATCAGTTGGTCCTTATAAATTATCATTCCGGCTCAAATGTCTTCCCGAACATGAGCTGGTTCTCGGCCAATCAATTTGCCATCGGTTGTGCCCTAAGTCTATTCAACTTACCCATTCTTGATCAGAGCATTTGCTTCTGATCCCTTGACTTGGGAATCATAATTCCTTTGCATTTGAACTCTGAATTAGTCAGTTGCTTCTATAACCTGGTCTCCTTGCATCATTTCTTCTTCTGGTTGAGTATCATTGCTCACATCAGATCCCTCGTGGGCCACCATATCCTTGGTGTATTGTATCCGGCGGCATTCTTCATATTCGGTAACCTTGTGAGCTTTTCCTTGGATACATAATGCCGCTGGTAAGTTGTATCCTCTGCTTCCTCAACCATGCTCTACTTTCGACCTTGTGTTAATCCTGAAGATTATAGTATATGTTCCTAAGATACCATGATGGGTTGAACCTATGCCTTCCATAATCTGTATGAACCCAGAAACTTCCACGGGTCATACTCTACTGGTGTTATGCCAGATAAATCAACACTATGGCTTCGTCTAAAATGAGAAGTGAATGAAAGGTTATGCATTGGAGAAGTGGGAGTCGACCTTGAACTTTGTGTTCATTCCCATGGACACGATGTGGAACTTATCATGGAAGCTTCTTGTAATAATAATAATCCCCTTGTGATAAGTTCATCTTGTAACCATGTTTGGTCCTTTGCAACCGTGGTTCCGCCCATATAGCTCTTGTTTGGTCCCATCTCTCGGACAAGTTGAAGTACTTGTTCTCTACAGATCTTTTCACCTGTCCAACCTCTATCTTGTGCTACCTTCGAGTATTACCGTATGGTATCTCGAGAATATCACGGAACTACATAACTTCTTATGAGTTCTTCATCAACTAGTATTTCTTGCTGGTTCCAATTTTCCATGGGTTCTGAGTTGTTAGACACTCGAGAACACCGAGTCTACACTTTTCTCTCCATTGTTCTGATTAACCTTTCTTGTAACCTAACATATTTGAGCAATGATAATTCCCTGCTTATGTATACCCCTTGGTGTACAAACTCTGCCAGTAAGACCTTGTTACTATTGTTGATGACATTCCAGTAGCCACCGATGGACGAGAACTTTGCCTATTGGTCCGCCTCGTCTTAACGAACAGGAAAATGGTTCTCTTCATTCCTCGCCTTGGTACCAACGTTGTTGCCAACATAACTGACAGGTTGTCCTCTGACCTGCCTTGTTGTCATGACCGTACAAAATGTTAGCACCCTTCTTGCTTTTAACCCACATGGTGGGCCCATAACCCACAGTTCCACATGATCGAAACCTAACTATCCTGTACAACCTTAACTCCGAAATATTCTTTGCACTTGGCTTTGTATGTAAATCACGAGCCACCTTCCTAGTGATCTATTCTGCTATCAGACGCAACACTTATTTTCGTTGCTCTGAATCCCTCTCGCTCTCTGTTCAGGCAACGAACAATTGCCTACCCGGTCAAGCTTCTTGTTGCTACTCCTTACCTTTCTCTCGATGACTTTCTTGAATTTCAACTCGAGAGATGTCTCTATGTCATGTTCATCGAAACCTCCCCCAGGTACCTATCTTGTGTTGAGCTCCGTCCTTCTCGAGTCTTCCCCCCTTACTCCACCCCTTAAATCTTGGGACAAGATTACTTGTAGTGGAGGAGATCTGTAACATCCCCAGCATCCCACTACAGTAATCATCCTCTGATCATGCCAAGTCATCACCTTATTCCATTTTTTATCACAGTGGATAAACACCTCCTATCAAAATCCTCTTTGAAATAAATTCCAATTTCAAAGTGATAAATAAAAGTTGTTCAATTCCGCGAACTAAAATGTTCCTCCTGTTGCAAATAATCCCAATGCAATTATAAGATTGGAACCGACCTCACCAAAATTCCCAAAATGCCCCTGGATTCTATTTTGGTGGTCCACCAACTTTTATCTTGCCTTATTTAATTTCTAAAAATACCTAGTCACTTCCAAATGCCTTGAAACATTTTGTGGCAGGGCTCAATTTTTGCTAGTATTTGTTTTGTCCACCTCCACATATTTGCAAAGTCATTTGGTGGCTTAATTAAATGCAATTGGAGGATGTTAAAAGAAAAGCAAAAGATAAAGTTAAAAGGAGTAGAAAAACCCCCTGGCTCCCCCTGGGCCTCGGTCCACCTTGGCCAGCTGGCCCACCTAGCCCCCCACCGGTCACTTAGTCCCCCTGTTCCCCTGGCGCGGTCACAACAAGAGCGACGCCCCGTCGAACCACCTCATCGGCGCCGGTGAAGGGATAAGGCAGGCGCCCTCCTCCTCTCGGCCTCGTCAGCTCCACTCCCCCCTGCGCAGATATTTTCCCACGCCCCCTCTCTCCCTCGTCACTCTCTCTCGCGTCCAGATCCACCTCATCGCACGCCCGCATCACCGGCCATTTCGTCCTACCGCGGCCACCATGCCCCCCACCGCCTAGGACCGCGCCCTCCGCTCCTTCTCCGTTGAACCACGGGACTCGAAGCGCTCCACAACGCCGACGATAGCATCGTCTTCCACCTTCGGACGCGTTGGAGCTCGCCGTTGACCCGCGCCGCCCCGAGCACCTCGAGCCATCCGCGGGCCTTCTCTGCAACGGCCGTGAGCCCTCGATCCTCCTCCCTCTCTCCCCTGCCTTTCCTCGTAGCCGTAGCTCGCCCCCAATGCACTCGCGCTTCCGCCGCTGCGGTCGAGCTCGCCGGCATGGCCCCCTGTGGCCACAGCCCGCACCCGAGCCCGCTTGCGTGCTCCGTACCTCCGGCCGGATACAACGCTTGGGAGGTAGACCGGCGGGGACCTCTCTGCTGAGCCCAGGTAGGGCTGCGACGTGTTGATCTTCCAAGGCCGGGCATTGACCCCAAAAAGGTGTGTCCGGCCAGAGTGATCGAGCGTGTTGGAAAACGTGGTGCACCCCTGCAGGGAAGATTATCTATTAATAGCCGTGTCCATGGTAACGGATGTTCAGACTTATATCCTGATCTTATACAACTACAAATGGATACTTGAGATATGTGGCTCTGGGATTGCTTTCTCGCAGGGAGTCGAGGAAGGATCTCTGGGCATTAATGTTACAACATGCTTGTTAAATATAAACTGCTATTCTTTACTCTTCTACATGCCGCAAGATGCTCGGAGCTGCTTGAAGATGCTAGTCTTCGTTAGGCTAGGCCTTCCCCCTCTATTCTAGCATTCTGCAGTTCAGTCCACAGATACAAACCTTCCATTTGATACCAATGCATACTTAGTATAGATCTGATGCTTGCGAGTACTTTGTATGAGTACTCATGGTTGCTTTGCTACCCCTTTCCCCCTTCTTTCTTCTTTTTGGTTGATGCAACCAGATGGTGGATCCTTGGAGCCAGATGCCACCCCCGTCGACTACTACTACATGGAGGCCGCCGAAGACCAAGAGAAATTAGGAGGTCCCAGGCAGGAGGCCTTGCCTCTTCGATCGTGTTGCTTTTGTGCTACCCTTCTTAAGGCAAAACTTGTTTAACTTATGCCTGTTCTCAGATATTGTTGCTTCCACTGACTCTTGTGTATCGAGCTTGTATTCGAGCCGTCGAGGCCCCTGGCTTGTAATATAAAGCTTGTATTATTTTAATTTGTGTCTAGAGTTGTGTTGTGATATCTTCCCGTGAGTTCCTGATCTTGATCGTACACATTTGCGTGTATGAGTAGTGTACGATTGAATCGGGGGCGTCACAGTAGCATTGTAAGATGATCCCTTCACTAAATGTCAAGGTATAAGTGTTCTCCCTGAGTATGCACCATTCCGACAGTTCGTCGTGTTGAGACACCACATGATGATTGGGTGTGATAGACTATACATTCACATACAACGGGTGCAAGACAGTTTTGCACATGCGGAATACTCAGGTTAAACTTGACGAGCCTAGCATGTACAGACATGGTCGCGGAACACTGGAGACCGAAAGGTCAAACGTGAAACATATAGTAGATATGATCAACATAGAGATGTTCACCATTGATGACTACCCCATCTCACGTGATGATCGGACATGGTTAGTTGATTTGGATCATGTATCGCTTAGATGACTTGAGGGATGTCTATTTAAGTGGGAGTTCTTAAGTAATTTGATTAATTGAACTTATTTTGATTTACTTTGAGCATATCAGTCAAATGCATACGCAAAAAGATAGGTCTAATCATTTTAGGAAAGCGCTCAAAACCCTCATCATCCTTTTTCTTGGATGGCTTAGGAGGAAAGGGCATGGGTTTCTGAACCCACGGTTCTCTTTCTTTACCGTGCTTCCTAGCAACAAAGTCTCTCTTATCATAATGTTGATTCTTTGATTGTGGGTTATCAAGATCAACAGCAGGTTCAATCTCTACGTCATTATTATTGCTAGGTTGAGCATCAACATGAACATTATCATTAACACTATCACTAGGTTCATGTTCATCACCAGATTGTGTTTCAGCATCAGAAATAGAAATATCATTGGGATTCTCAGGTGTGTCTACAACAGGTTCACTAGAAGCATGCAAAGTCCTATCATTTTTCTTTTTATTATTTTTAGAAATACTAGGTGCATCAACATTATTTCTTTGAGAATCTTGCTCAGTTCTCTTAGGGTGGCCATCAGGATACAAAGGTTCCTGAGTCATTTTACCCGTTCTAGTAGCCACTCTAACAGCAAAATCATGTTTTTTATTTAATTCATCAAGCAAATCATTTTGAGCCTTAAGCACTTGTTCTACTTGAGTGTTAACCATAGAAGCATGTTTACTAATGAGTTTAAGTTCACCCTTAACTCTAGACATATAATCACTCAAGTGTCCAATCATATAAGCATTTTACTCTTCAATTGTCTACCAACATAAGCATTGAAATTTTCTTGTCTGGCCATAAAGTCATCAAATTCATCCAAGCATTGGCTAGCAAACTTAGTAGACGTGATTTCAGCTTTATCATATCTATAGAGAGAATTTACCTTTACTACCTGTGTCGGGTTATCAAGACCATGTATTGCTTCGATAGGTTGTATATTTAGGCCATGTATTTCTTCAACAAGAGGTAAATTCTTAACATCTTTAGCTTTAATACCTTTTTCTTTCATAGATTTATTTGCCTCATGCATATCTTCAGGACTGAGAAATAGAACACCCCTTTTCTTCGGAGTTGGTTTAGGAGTTGTTTCGGGAATTGGCTCAGGAGTTGGCTCAGTAAGTGTCCAATTGTTTTCATTAGTCAACATATTATTCAATAGCAATTCAACTTGATCAACTGTTCTTTCCCTGAAAACACAACCAACACAACTATCCAAGTGGTCTTTGGAAGCATCAGTTAGTCCATTATAAAAGATATCAAGTATTTCATTTTTCTTAAGAGGATGATCAAGCAAAGCATTAAGTAATCGGAGAAGCCTCCCCCAAGCATGTGGGAGACTCTCTTCTTCAATTTGCACAAAATTATATATTTCCCTTAAATCAGCTTGTTTCTTATGAGCGGGGAAATATTTAGCAGAGAAGTAATAAATCATGTCCTGGGGACTACACACACAAACAGGATCAAGAGAATTAAACCAAGTTTTAGCATCACCCTTGCCTTCTTAAGGCAAACTTGTTTAACTCATGTATATCCTTAGATATTGTTGCTTCCGCTGAGTCGTTTGTATTCGAGCCCTCTAGCTTGTAATATAAAGCTTGTATTATTTTACTTTGTGTCTAGAGTTGTGTTCTGATATCTTCCTGTGAGTCCCTGATCTTGATCATACACATTTGCGTGTATGATTAGTGTACGATTGAATCGGGGGCGTCACAAGTTGGTATCAGAGCCGACTGCCTGTAGGTAGCCCCCTTTCCAACTCCTTGGCCGAAGTTGAGTTTAGTCACTGAAAAACTTTTACTAACATGGCTGTGCGGCTGATGGACCCACCTCGCCATTGGGTGGTATTAGGATCTTTCACTCCTCGTCTATACTCTAGACTCCGATCTCTATTCTATTCGAGTTAAATGATTTTTCAAACTCTAACATTAGGTTCTTGTAAACACTTCCTCCCGAAGAGCCACTCATTCCATATGATCGCCTGCTTCATCGGAAGATTCTGAAGATACTTGTTGATGTTTTTCCAAGACCCTTGTGCCCATCGCTTTTGCAATTCCCTTCCATCGATAAACCCCTATGGATGACCACGTACACTTGTCATTCAAACAATCATTCCCCCAGATACCCCGAAATCCTCTCTATTGTTCCGAGAATATTTTGTGCCTACTAACTTGCAACTCTTTGCCACATGAATACCCCTACGGATAATTCCTCGCACTTACCGAGTATCCGCTCATCCCCAATTGTTCATGTGTTTCACAAAGTCTTCAAATACTATTCAGTCTTCCAAAAATCCTCTGCAGCCTATTGCTCCCGAAAGTCTTGTCTGCGTGCATTATGGTTAAATCCATATGTCTCGCAATACTCATTAGCATTCTTTTTCATTGTCATTCCGAGTCTATTGATTCAATATGAATGAGAATGATCCCTATCATCCGTCGATTCCTATAATTTGTCTTTCCGGCTCAGACGTCATTTCGGACATGAGTTTATTCCCGGCCAATGAAGTTGCAACTGATTGTCCATCTAGTTCTATTGAACTTACTCATCTGTTGGTCAGAGCCTTTGCTTCTGATCCTTCATTTTGTAATCATAACTCCTTGGTGCTTAAGCGTCGAATTATTTCGACGTTTCTATAACCTGATGTTGTTACATTCTTTCTTCTTCTTCTGGTTGAGTACCGCTACTCACGTCAGATCTTTTGTTGGATTAATATCTGACACTTATTCAAAGATATTGTGAGCTCTTCCCCTGACACTTATTGCCTAACTTGAATCCTCTACTTTTGTCAATCATGCTCTACTATTGAGCTGGTGTTAATTGCTCTGGAAGTTCGTGGTATAGGTTCCTACGTTATCCCAATGGGTTGAACCTATGCTTTCTCTAATCCATGTGAACTCGGAAGTTATGCAAGTCATACTCTACTGATGCTTCACCAGATAAACTGTCAGCACTACAATTCCTTCAAAAACAAGGAGTAAATGAAAAGTTGTGCATTGAAGAAGTGGGAGTCGACCTTGAACTTTGTGTTCATGCCCATGGACATGGTGTAAATCTTATCATTAAAGCTTCTCTTAAATTAATTATTCCCTTGGTATAAGTTCATCTTATATCTAGGATCTAGCCTTTTGCAATCGTGGTTCCGACCATGTTCTCCTTTAAATACCATTTCTCGTGCAAGTTTAAGCACTTGTCTTCTACAGAGCAATACCCCAATCCGACCTCTACTTTGATCTGTCGTCGAGTATTACCCCCGTGTATCTCGAGATTATCACGGAACTGCATAACTTCTTATGAATTCTTCATCATGGACTACATCCTAACTGATTCCAATTTTTCACAGGCTCCCAGTTTCTAAACACTCAAGGACACCGATAACTGAACCGAGTCCGCATTATGGTTCAACATACTCTTAGTAATCTTCTTTACTTATGAGTTTGTACCCGATCATGTCATTCCTAGCCTGTTTGGCTATATCATTACCGTGATGATTTTAACTGTGCTACCTGGTCCTTATTCCCGAAGCACCATTTTCGACAATGAGCTAAGAATACGTCGATCATCCTTGTCGTATCATTTTTCCTTGAACAACAAGTTTGGTTCGAGTTTGTGTCATACCCCTGGTTCCAATAACCTTTTGCTTCATCATTCCTTTGACTTGATGTCATCGCCAATCGATTATATCTTCATGAAACCTCTCGACAAATATGTTGTGATCATCATCAACATTCTGAGCTCTTGCAGCTTATCAATCGAATTCATGATGATAAATACCATCCTTGCCCCCTCGATGAATTGTTGCTGAGCCCGTGTGCCCCATCCTCATCTTTTCTTACTGCAGTTGTATGACTTAATTTATAAGTTGTTTCCGATGGATCCTTTGTGTATCAAAAGACTAACCTTTACCTGATGACCATGTCAATACTATCCCGAAGCTTGACCGTGGTTCTCCAAACATCATTAAGAATAGTGGAGGCGCAATGCTAAATGTTTCATGATCACTTATCCAAACACTGTTGTACGGGGTAACGTCATGAATTTCCTTTCCCCTTGCCTAAATGGTATTCTACTTACTATCTTGTCATGGATATCATCCTCTGCTTGTTCTTGGTAAAGCTATACTCTTGATACTTGGGTTTAAACACATTTTCCTTTCTATTGGTTTGATTAATATACCAATCATATTTTCCTTTCAATTCTTTTGTTTAACAATTCTGGTAAACTAACTTATCTCAGTAGAGATAATTTCCTGCTTACCCTACAAAAAAATACACTTCTGTGATGATACGTGTTTGTCACAATAGGTCATGTTTTCTGTCATGCATGTACATCCATGACGATTTTATGACAGAATCAAGATAGTCATACCTGTGCTGTCGTAGAAGTGTTCCATGACATTACCAAAATTATCATCACGGAAGTGTCCACTTCCATGACGATAAATCGCGCGTCATAGAAGTGCTTTCGTCAAGGGTGACCGACACGTGGCATACACCATAACGGAACACCGTTAAGCTATCGGGTCTGGTTTTGGATCCGACAACCCGTTAACAGCCCCGACCAGTGGGGATTTTCCATGTGTAAAATCATCATTGGCTGGAGGAAACACGTGTCAGCTCACCGTTGGGACAGATGTCATCCACTCATTGGACAGAAGGCGCCTATGATACATCGCCACATGGCACGGCCCAACAAAGGCCCATTCCTGTGAAAAGGCTAGCCCGTTTGACTTGGTCAAAAGGTGGCGGGCCGGCCCACAGAAAGCTTGTTAACAGTCTATTCGCATATAGCCCATTTACAGCCCACTAACCCAGGCCCGTTACGACCTATCCGAATTAGGCCTAGTAGCATCATCTAGGTCGTCCAATATGATTCCAGCCCATTTTAACTTTCGGCCCATGTATGGCCCATGACATCTTTCGGCCCATATGAGGCCCTTTGTAACTCTTGGCCCATTAAAGACCCGTGGTGAAACTGGCCCGTAATGAACAGTGCATCACTTTATACCCCTTAACGACACATGGTGAAACTGGCCCGTAATGAACAGTGTATCACTTTATACCCATTAATGGCCCATTATTCCGTTGGGCGTTTCTGCACTATGTTATCTTTCGCCTTCTCGGGCCCATTTATTCTTGGGCTCATTTCAAAGATTCATTTACTTACGGCCCGCATCGCTATTTTTCGCTGGGGCAAATTCAGCCTGTGGTTAGAGTCGGCCCGTTTGTGGCCCGTTAATACGTTGGGTCGTTTTCATAGCGTCATCAAATACGGCCGATTAATGATGGCCCGTTATGGTCAGCCCATGAACGGACGATTCTAACTCTAGCCCGTTTACGACCATAATGCGGTCTGTTATTGGCCCATGTTTGGCCAACCGATCATACGACCCGTAGAAGGCCCATTGATGATACAGCCCGTAGAAGGCCCATTGTGTCTATGGCCCGTAGAAGGCCCATTGTTTCTACGCCCCATAGAAGGCCCATTATTTCTACGGCCATTAGAAGGCCCATTGTTTCTACGGCTCGTAGGAGGCCCATGGTAACTATAGTAAATATGTAGCCCGTGGTTATTGTGGCCTGGTTTTAAAAAATAGGTTATTGCAACCACTAGCAAACCGCGGAAAAAGAACTGCACTGACTACAAGCAAATAAATAAACAAGACAATAAGGAAATAAATAAGCAAGGAAGTTACGCTAGGCTATCATGACTATTACACATATTACATCCACTGGGCATCAAAGTTCGCCACCAGTGCAAATATAGGGAACAAAGCAGCATATCATATACACCGTTGTCAAAGTTGGTGACCAAATGCAAATAAACGCGCCAGACAAAACAAGTCCAAGAGTGAAACCACTTGAGAAGAGCTCAAGAAACAATATCCAGGTACCCATAATGTCGGCAAGATGCTTAGCAAGCTTATTAACTTTCTCTTGTTTGGCGCTTAAATCCTCTAGCACTTGTCCGCCGCACTGTAAAGTATGCATCTGAATTCTCGCAGGACTTCCTCGGTCCTTGACTTCTCGTCGATAACATCGATCGATGTCTTTCAACTTGAAGTTGAGACTCAAGAAGTCGAATCGATTCAGCAAAGAAGTTCAAGAGCTAGTGCCAGCAGATGAGTAGCCAAGAACTCGAACACTACATCAAGACAGGACTTTGGGGTTGTCCCAGTGTCTTCAATATAGTTTTTATCAGCTTTCTTGGAGATCAACAGAGATGTCTCACTATCTTGAACCTTATCTACATTACTTCCTTTACCATTGCATAACGGGGTACTCTTCTCCAATATTTTATCCGCGTTCTAAAAGAGAAACAAACAAACACATCACATGTTTACAATGTAGTATATGAAACTCATTTTGGTAAACCAGCTCAAGAGTAAGGTGGACGGGATAACAAAGATGAAACAAACATATATCTGTAGTATGGTCACTGTATGATCTATATAATTCTAGTTTATGTTGCCAAATCAACATAGATACAGTTTGAATCATATCTATTTAAGACAAAGCAGCATAGACAGAATATAAGTGTGGGAAACTACACAGCAATAACAGCACTTGAAATATGCATGGCATGACAACATAACTGTTTATTCAATTGAAACTGAAATCAACATAGAGCAAGTTACAATAGCAAACACGTTAAAGAAACAGGTTTAAAACATATTTGTTTCGCCATTGGAGTTTCAATTGCATCCTTCAAATTTGAAATTAGTTGGTATGAGTAAATACAGTGATGCAAGAGCGAAGTAGTATGAACCATAGCTACGGAACCTGACCTGAGAATAATTCTTCTTATGCTTTAAGCGTTGACTTGGGGTTCGGAGTGGTGGTCCTCATACTTTGGGCACTGCAGTTGCCTTACTAACTGCTCGTGTTTGGGTGCTCTATGGTGGAGACGGTGCTGTGTCAACTGGAACTGGGTTACTATCTGCTGGGGTTGGGGTTATAAGGGGTGTAGCTGGTTCTCTATCCAACTGGGTAGGGGTACAATCTACGTGAGTCTGGGTTATGTGTGGTGGGGCTGGTTCTTGGGCAAGTACAATCGTGGTTCTATCTGCATCAACAGGTAGCATGATCTTTTGTGAAGACCGTGTTTTTACTCCCACAGATACTGCCATCACCCGCTCCAATTGAAATAGCTGATAAACAAGAAAAGTAATTGAATGTACAAACATTGTAAGATAGACAGGTGCAATGGATAGTAGGGAAGAAAACATGGCATGAAATAATTCACATTTATGTTGTCTAACCAAACAAAATAGCATGACATAATTTCACATATATGATGGCTAATTAAACAGGATAGCATGACACAATTTCACATGTATGATGACTAACTAAACAGGATAGAATGACATACTTCAAAATATGATGACTATGTAAACAAGATGACATGATATAACTATACGATGTGTCTATTAAAGTGGTTGGCATGCCATAAATCACAAACATGCCGTCGATGGAAACATGATGGCATGATATAATTCACGGATAGAATGACATAATTCAAAATATGATGACTATGTAAACAGGATGAAATGATATAACTATATTATGTCTTTAGAAAATGGGTTGGCATGCCATAATTCAGATACATGTTGTCTATATAAACATCATGGCATGATATATTTCAAATATATGATTTATATACTAAGAAAGTGAGCAGAGGGCAATAGCATATATGATGTGTCAACTAAGGAGATGGCATTCAATATTGTGTATATGATGTAAAAACTAAGCATTGCAATACAACCTATGCATGATATGAGTAATATAACCTTGCCAAGTTTGAGCATACACCTCAGGGGGATAATAGGTTGCCTCTGAATCCTCCTCTAAAGAGCTATCTGTAACCAGCAAGATATTTGCTTCAGCAGGTAGCATTGTCTGCTCTAAAGACCTTATTTTCACTCCAGGTTTCTCCATCACCAATTCAAATGGCTGATGCACAGGAAGAGTAGTTGAATATACAAACATTGTCGACAAATGCAATGAGAAATACAAAAAAAGGACGGCATAATATAATTCACATATATGACGCTTGGCTAAACAGCATGGCATTGCATAATTCACATATATAATGCCTTTCAACAAGATAGCATTACATAATTCACATATAGAATGTCTTGCAACAAGATGGCATTGCATAATTCACATATATGGTAATTAGACACTAAATAGGTGGCATTCACACAAAGCATGTCTAAACTAAGAAAATGACATAGCAATGCAAGATACCATACGCACTATATGAGCAACATAACTGAGGGAGTCCTGAACTAGGGGGTGTCCGGATAGCCGGACTATCGATATCCGCCGGACTCCCAGACTACGAAGATAGAAGATTGAAGACTCCGGCTCGTGTCCGGAAGGTACTTTACTTGGCGTGGAAGGCAAGCTTGGCAATACGGATATGTAGATCTCCTACCATTGTAACCGACTCTGTGTAACCCTAGCCTCTCCGGTGTCTATATAAACCGGAGGGCTTTAGTCCGTAGGACACAACATTACATCTCAACAATCATACCATAGGCTAGCTTCTAGGATTTAGCCTCATTGATCTCGTGGTAGATCTACTCTTGTACTACCCATATCATCAATATTAATCAAGCAGGATGTAGGGTATTACCTCCATCGAGAGGGCTCGAACACAGGTAAAAACATTGTGTCCCACGCCTCCTGTTACCATCCGCCTAGACGCACGCGATTCGGGACCCCTACCCGAGATCCGCGGTTTTGACACCGACATTGGTGCTTTGATTGAGAGTTCCTCCGTGTCGTCGCCGATAGAGCGGATGCCTTTACCCGCCTTCAAAGACGGTGTTCTCACCGGAGGGCCTCGCCGCGGTCGATAATCCGCTCGGCGGTTTCCTTATGACCGCCGTCCATTGCCGCTTCGCAATGACTTCTCAAGTCGCCGAAAGCAATCTTCGAGTCAGCCCTAAAGCTGCCGAGCAGTTAGACCAATCGAGCTCGCTCGTTAACAAGCTCTTGATCGATCGCCGCATCGAGTCGCAATGCAGACTACAATCGATTGGGCTTAAACCGATCCGAGAGAGATTAACTCTCCCAGATTACCCACCACATCGAAGTGGTAGAAGAACAACTCGCAACTCGTTGCCATTGTTGAAAACAATCAGGTCCGGACTCCCAACCCTCCACGCCGGATTCAGCGGAGGTACGGACTCGATCGAGCATTGAACCTAAAATCATGCGTCGCGCCCGACTCATTGGGCTGTTTCAAGAAATCAAGCTTCCAAATCGGAAGTCCTCGCCATTGAGCCCAAAGATGGGCAGGGATCCGGATTTTGTTCCACCCTCCCGCCTGCACATATGCGATTTATCTCTAGTTCGCAAGAGCCCTCGGAAACAAGACATCATTATCGGGCTAGATTCCTCCCGGTTATGGACGGGATAAAGGACTGCCGAGAGGAGAACGCAATCTCAATATTCGCAATAATCGCACGGACAAGGGAATCTGAACGCCATCGATCGTCGCAAGATTATGCGTTTTACCGATCCGCATCCATAGTGCGAAGTATCAGGCGACGGAAAGCTTCCGAAAACTGAAAATCAATTTTGGGATAATCCGCCCCAAACCCATCCATGTAAAAGGGCGCCACAATCAGCCCCAGATGCACAAATCAAAAGCAAAAACCAAAGAAGGGAAACGGAACCGCATTAGAGGGATGGCTCAATGGACCTCAGAACTTCACAATACGGGAGCTATCCCAACGATAGCCTTCGAGCATGTTGGATATTACAGCGGTGGCCAAAAGTGGCGAAGAGCTTCGCCCGTGAAACCACTCCAACAATACCAAAGACGGTGTCAATAGTCTTCGAGACTTTCGATCAAATAATAGGCGAAAACGAACAATCCGCGAACTCGCCAAGTCTACCAAGTAGCAACAAGAAATCCATGGAGCGACACAGCTATCACCTTGGCGCTAGTGACGAGCCCACATCTCGAACTACAGAGCCCCACCAAGACCGGTACTTAGTCCCATAGTGGACAGCTTTTGATCGACAAAGGTCCTCATGGACGGCGGCAATGACTAAACCTCATTTACGAGGAAACCTGCGGAAAATGGAAATCGATTGAGCCAGATTGAGCGAAGCAAAGACAACCTTCAGAGGAATAATCCCTAGCGGAAGCGCACTGCACCGAAAAATCACACTCGATGTGGTGTTCGCCTCCGGACAATTACAGATCCGAAGAAGTCACGTTCTGTAGCCCTGCTCAGCAGCGGCTATCACGCCATATTAGGACGAGAGGCATTCACAATTTTTCAAGCAATACCTCATTACGGGTACATGAAGCTCAAAATGCTCGGCCCGGCGAAATAATCACTCGTCGCTGATCCGACACAAACACTCCGCGCGAAAATAAGACAGCCGACTAGCCCTCGAGGCACTATCCAAAGCCTTAGCGGCAGAGGAACTTATCGCCACGCTCTCACGGTAAACAGGACGACGTGATACTTGATAAAGATCCAAGTCCACCTCCTTCAAACCAGCAGATGAGATAGTTAAATTTCAGGTCCACCCAACGGACCCAACAAAGACGGCCTCCATCGGCACGCAGTTGAACCCGAAGTCGACGCAAGACGCGCGAATTCCTTCGGGAAAATTGGGACATCTTCGCCGCACCTTCGGACATGCCCGAATCCTCGCAGTTGGCGTAACACGCCTAAACATCCTAAAAGGATTCAAACCAATCAAACAGCTCTTCGACGATTTTCCGAGCCCAAAAGACAAGCAATGGGAGAAGAGCTAGCTGTTATTGGAAGCCGGATTCATCGAGATATCAAACATCCGGATGGCTAGCAAATTTGGTGATGGTACCAAAGAAGGACAAATCCTGGCGCCTCTGCGCCGACTTCAAAGACCTCAATAAGGCTTGCCCAAAGGATCCTTTCCCCCCCCGATCGATCAAATTATCGATGCCACGGCAGACACGATTCGTTGTGCTTCCTAGATGCATACTCGCTATCATCAAATCAAGATGGCGGAAGGCACCAAGCCGCAACGGCATTCATCACTCCATACGGACCATTACGCTCCAACACGATGCCCTTCGACTCAAAAATGCGGCGCAACATATCGGCGCATGATTCAAACATGTCCGCTACCCAGATAGGCAAAACAATCGAGAGATACGAGACGACGAGTCACAAAACAAAACACGCCGAAACTTTAGTAGACGATTTGAGGCTCACATTCGACAACCTCGAGCATATGACATTGTCAATCCGAGAAATGTGTTTTGGCGCATCAGCCGGAAAAGTCTTGGGCTTCATTGTATCCGTAGAGGAATCAAGCAAATCCGCCAAGATCCGAGCTCACACGCTTGGATATCCCAAAGGACCTCAAGCAAATACAAAATTAACAGATGCGTGGCAGCCTTAAGCCGTTTATCTCCGCTTAGGAGAGAAGGCGTTGCCTCTTTATCGCCTCTAAAGGCGCATCAACACTTCGAGTGGACGGATGCGCTACCGCCGACTCAAGAAATAAAGGCCATATTGACAACAATCCGGTCTGGCTGCGCCCACTCAAGGCGAACCGATGTTGTTATACATCGCTGCAACACATCAAGTTGTGAGCGCTGTCCTCGTCGTCGAACGAGCAAATGTATGGGCATAATTTCCCTCTTCAAAAACCAGTGTATTACGATCCACCGTGTTAACCCCCGCAAATCCGTTACGCACTATCAAAAGATAGCATATGCGGTGTTCATGGCGTCCCTAAGCTCGGCACTACTTTCAAGAGTGTTCGATAACGGTGGCTTCAAGTACCACTCAATGACATTATAAATAACCGCGACGCAATGGGCAGGATTGCAAATGGGCCATTGAGCTCTTGCCATTCGACATAACTTACAAACCTCGACGAGCCATAAAGTCGCAAGTCTTGGCTGACTTCGTCATTGAATGGATCAAGCCGAACTACCTAAAGAGTACGGCGATACTCCAATGGACTATGCACTTCGACGGCTCCAAAATGTTGGCCGGATGGGTCATTTGGCGTCGATCGACGCCCCCACCGGAGATACTGATCCAAGATGTACTTCAAATAATGTACACGGACTCCAACAACGCAGCCGAATACGAGGCCTTGTTACATGGTCTCCGGATGGCGATCTCCATGGGAATTCAACGCCTAGAGGTGCGGGATTCAAACCTCGCAATATCCCAAATAAATGGAGACTTTGACGCCAAGGATCCGAAAATGGCAGCATATCGTAATGCTGTCACGAAAATGTCACCGGTTTGAAGGACTCAATTCCATCACATAGCCCGAGATAACAACCAAGCGGCCAACATTCGCACGATCGGTGCGTAAACGTGATGTTGTCCCTCCAAATATCTTCCCGAACGGCTCTTCAAGCCATCCGCATGTGGGAAGAGGAGTCCGTAGCGACAAACCGGAGAAAGCCGCACCAATTGGTGACTCAGCAGACAACGTAACACAATCCGCCCACGACATAATGGCGTAATCGCCGCAGGATGTAACCTTTCTCGCCTACTTACTTAGGCAGGAGCTCCCCAAGACCAAAATGAGGCCCATTTGCATAGTCCGCGATCGAAGGCCTACAAGGTTCATGAGGGAGAACTTTATAAGAAAAGTACTACCGGAGTCCTTCAAAGATGTATCTCCGAAGAAGAAGGGCGAAACCTCCTGGCTGAAATCCATGCCGGACTAGGTGGACACCACGCAACAGCACGGGCCCTGGTAGGAAAGGCATTCCGTACCGGATTTTATTGGCCAACAGCTCGGGCAGATGCACAAGACTTGGTCCAGCGATGCGTCGGTTGCCAACTCTTCGCTAATCAGAGCCATATGCCACCCACCGCCCTCAAAACCATACCCATTACCCGCCGTTCGCGATGCAGGGGCTTGACATGGTGGGGCCCTTAAAGGGGGAACCCACAAGAAAAAATACTGCTGGTCATGGTGGATAAATTCACCAAATGGATAGAGGCCAAACCGTCAAAACGGCAGAGTCCGGACCAGTGATAGACTTTATATCGAGGTGGTACACCGTTACGAGTCCCCATAGCATCATCACCGATAACGGCATGAACTTCACGGTCGATGAGGTCAAGGCATGGTGCAAAAATATGGGCATTAAGCTCGACTATGCGCCGCCTATCACCCTCAAACCAACGGTCAAGTGGAAAGAGCAAACGGTCTAATAATGAGCGGCATTAAACCCGGACTAGTGAGGTCACTCACTAAATCAGACACCCAATGGGTCGAGGAGCTCGACCAGACTGGGGCTGCGGACAACGCCTAACCGTACTACGGATTCACACCATTTTTATGGTATACGGCGCAGAGGCGATCGCCTGCGACATTATTCATGACTCACCTCGAGTGCGCATGTACGAGGAAAGAGAAGCCGAGCTTGATCGGCGGGATAGCTGGACACATTGAGGAAGAACATGACGTCGCGAAGGCTCGTTCCGCATTTTACCAAAGCAGCAGGCTCAAGATATCAAAGCGAGAGAAGCACGGGCCAAGACCTATAACGTTGGTGAACTAGTTCTCGCTGCCGGACAAGAAAAGGACAAGCTCAAACCGGATGGGAAGGCCCTTCATCATTGATCAAGTCTCGACGGCAGGGCATACCGTTACTAAATGCGTCGGACAACCGACTCAAGCCGAACCCATGGAACGCAGCCCGCCCCGACGATTCTATGCTGCGCGGACTAAGAGTTCGCCCCTTCCCCGCCCAATCTTTTATACTTCGCTGTCTTTTGTCTCTCTTTTATCCTTTTAAAATTAACAAATCCTTCGGGCCTATTTTCGCATTTTTGCATACATATGATGTGCCACCCGACTCGTTATTCTGGGGCTTCTTTTACGAAGCTCAACTATCTGGGTTTTATACCCAACACATGTGTCATGCTTCCACATGTACCTTTTACTCGCCATTATATGCATCGATATGACTTAAGTTTTGGCCAAGCTGGGTTGCTGGCTCTGTGCTTACCCCCACGCTCCCGATTGTTTGGCTAGGTGGTAAAGGAGCACCTCTGCGATTGTTACCGCCGGTCACCGGATGTGTACCTCAGACTAGGTGAAGCCGAAAGCTAGCGTTCTTAAGGGAATATTCGATCGGTGATTTAAAAGATGACTTTTACCTATTCTTTCCATCTGCCCCAGATGTTTTATCGCTCCATTGGCAGTCCGGACATGCACTTTAGGGCATGCCACCCCAAATAAAGGAACCCTTAACGGAACTATTCTCCTGGAAGATGTTTCTTACTAACCATGTAATATAACATAACTAGTTGGGCACTTGCCTGATAAAGCACTAATGACTCCTACGCCTAGTCTCCATGCATACCACGGTTATTTACTAACCAAAAAGGTATTCGGACACACTCCGGACTCTAGGGTCCCGAGGTCGAAGTGAAAAGGTCGGCAACGGCAAACGATCTACAATCCGGCTAGAAGGCATTTCACATGTCATTTTTAAGGATAACATACATTGTCAAGTCTATTGATTGTATTCCTCCTCAATCCCGTCTAACATGCTGTCTAGCTTACAGTCCCGTTGGGAAAATTTAGCAGCCAGTTCTACGGCTGTACACTAAACTCACAGGATCTCCTTCCCGCCGGGCCCAACCGTCCAACTTCGCCATATGGTTGGGATCCGCCTTCTTGTACCGCGTCTTCACCATGGCCCAAGCCTCCCGGCACCTTGACAAAGAGGTCAAACCTTCCACAAATGGAAGCGCTGCCGCACTCCTGTAGCTTCTCTGCAAGCTCCCCGAGGCCCTCGGGCGGGACGAAGGATGGCCATAAAGCCTGTACGACGCCACTCATTGCCTGCCGAACTCGTTCGCACACGCAACAGTTCGGGAAGTTGATCACCCATTGATACGGGCATCTCCTCCACAGGATGGCCCGTGAGTATACCTACAAGACATGTTATGTCAAATCGCTTCCTTGCCGACCTCCTCTTCCTAAGAGAGTTCGCTCAAGCACTTACTATAGATGCTGCGACGAAGCCGTTGATTCTCCTTAACGGAGCCGGACAGCTCGGCCTGTGCACCTTTCAGCTCTTCTCCGATCTTTGCATTGCCATCTTGAAGCTTGTTCCTTTCCTGCTGAACTCTGTTCAGCACATTTTCGCCGGCTTTTAGCTGGCGTAGTAGCGCTTGCCTGTCTGGATCTTGTTCGGCAGCACCTACAGTGTCGTTATTAGACTCGTGTGCACGCCGCACAGCGCTTATATTCATTTATACAAATGTGTTACCGGGAGGGGTCTTTCCGTCTCCTCCTGCGGCGCAAAGTGCGACCTCAAGTTGGGCCTTGCAATCTTGCAGCTCCCGGGACAGCCGGGCGTTCTTCTCGTTAAGAGCACGAAGTTTACATGATCCTCAAATCAGTCAACATAACTAATTTAAGTCTCGGGGCTCTTGGTGTATACAACCATTAAAATTCCCTTACCCGTATGTCTTTAACATCCGCTCCGTGGCTCGTAAAACCATTTTGGGCAGCCCGGAGATCGCGTCCCCGCTTTAAAGGCATCCAATGCCTCGGGAAAAGCGCCTCTTGAAGAACTGTCCGTGGCGTCTATGATTCATAGCGCTCTCCACCTCCGACGTTGTGGCGGACAGTCTGTCGGTATCCTCCGATGGAATAGGATCCGGTTCGCGTCTTGCGCTTGCCTCCCCCTCCAGTCCGGGCGTTGGAGCCTGGCGGGAGTTGATTGGGGGGGCAATTCCTGTGCTCGCAGTCCGCCGAGCGCTTTTTCTCCTATAAAGATCATGAGCACTTACATGTTTCCCCGGAGCGTTGCTCCAAAAGATCAGATACGATCTATACCTCTGCGGTGACGTTTCTGCCCGCACGGCGCTCCTTTTCCTCTTGCTAGTTCGGACCGACCTCTGTGGGTCGGCCGCCGCAGGCTCGGCTTCCTACCGTAATGGCGCTTCCTGCAAAATACCATCGTTCACGAAGGTCAGAAACAGGCAAGGATAGGATAAAGGTGTGGGACTTGGTCGTGGTCACAGGATGCCGAACTTAGCCCGGGGTAGTCCGCCGTAATGGCGACCAAAGCATTGTCAATGCCGAGCTGGTGATACACCCCGTCAATCAGCTCCACCCGATGTCCGGATCCTCTTGGAGGTGGACCTGTGGACCCTTCAGATCCTCGGGTTGTGGAGCGGGACTCACCATGTCCTCCACGGTCCGGCGTAGACCTGCGCCAAGACGTAATATAAGAAGCTTAAACTTGAAAGCACGGGTAGAACCCTTCGAGGTGTTAAACACCCATCCTCTGGGATTGACCATAGAAAACCCATCCACAGGGTTCGGACGAAGGAAATTCTCCTTCTCCCCCTTGTACAGACCGGACAGGATCTTCACCAGATCCTCGATCGAATCCGGCCCTTTGCGGCCATGCCGGGTAGCATCGTCCTCCCCGTTGAAATCCCACATGGGGTGGCCTCTGTATTGCAGCGGCTGCACCCCCCGCTTGATGCACGTCACCATGACTCCAAACATGGTCAAGCCGGAATGAGCCATTAATCTTATCCGGCCCATCAGGTAATGGACGCTCTTGTCTTCCTCCAAACGGGGGCTCCGCGGGCGCCAGCTGAGGCGTTTCTTCAAGGGAGCAGCATCAAACTCCGAGAGGCCAATCCGGGCTGGGTCGGGCAACGGAGCGTCTACTATCTAAAACCACTCCGAGGGCCAGTCTTCGGACGCCCTCTTGGGGGTGCCTGATAGGTATCCGGTCCCAGCGATGCGCCATATTTCGGCGCGCCCACTTGATATATGGACCCCTGGTGAGAACGGGTACGAGGCGAATAGCCTCTTCCACAATGCAAAATGGGGCTCGATGCCGTGAATAGCTCGCAAAGAGCTACGAGCCCGCGATGTGCAACACGGAAGCGGGCGTGAGGTGATGGAGCTAAAGTCCGAGAACTTCAGAGCCCGGAGGAACAGGTGTATTGGAAACCCGAGCCCCTTATTAGATAAGGGACAAAGCACACCCGCCCCCCTGTTGGGGCTTGGGTGTCCTCCGCCTGCTCCCTCCTCGGTAAGTAACCAGTCCGGCTCGGACCGAACCATGAAGGCCGGAGGAAGCCATCCTCTGTTTGGAGCTTTACTAGCTCGTTGGCGAATAGAGCACCTCCTCCAATCTCCCAATGATGGGCTGGGAGCGCGAGGAAGAGCCGCGTTGACGATCCATGGCGGAATGGATTTCAAAGTCAGAGGCGCTTCGATGGGTATACGCGGGAGGAGGGTGGTGCGGTTTGGATCTGGATCCCTGCCCCTTTAATAGGCTAGTGACCCGCACAACCAGGGGTGAAGTGTAAAGACTCCTGGCTTTTCGCATTCGATGCGACGCGTGGAAGAGGGCCATAATTTGGCGAGAAGCCAAGAAGCACAAGATTCGAGGTAAAGCGGACACCGTCCGTGCGGAACGTGGAATTCGAAGGGAGAACCCGCCTTGCAACGCCGAAGACTACAAGCACGCTGGACTTATCATCATTGAAGCCTGGTTCGGGGCTCTTGAGGAGTCTCGACTAGGGGTGTCCGGATAGCGGACTATCGATATCCGCCGGACTCCCGGACTCACGAAGATAGAAGATTGAAGACTCGCTCGTGTCCGGAAGGTACTTTACTTGGCGTGGAAGGCAAGCTTGGCAATACGGATATGTAGATCTCCTACCATTGTAACCGACTCTGTGTAACCCTAGCCTCTCCGGTGTCTATATAAACCGGAGGGCTTTAGTCCGTAGGACACAACATTACATCTCAACAATCATACCATAGGCTAGCTTCTAGGGTTTAGCCTCATTGATCTCGTGGTAGATCTACTCTTGTACTACCCATATCATCAATATTAATCAAGCAGGATGTAGGGTATTACCTCCATCGAGAGGGCCTGAACCTGCGTAAAAACATTGTGTCCCACGTCTCCTGTTACCATCCGCCTAGACGCATAGTTCGGGACCCCCTACCCGAGATCCGCCGGTTTTGACACCGACAATAACCCTGCCAAGTTAGAGCATGCACCTCAAGGGGAAATAGGACTGGTCATCTATCTCTGAATCCTTCTCTGGGGAGCTATCCGTAACCAGCAAGACATGCGCTTCGTCAGATAGCGTTGTCTGCTCTAAAGACCTTGTTTCCACTCCAGATTTTTCCATGACCGTGCCGAATGGCTGATGCACAGGAAGAGTAATCGAATGTACAAAAACTATTGACAAATTTAACACGTAATAAAAAAATGATGGCATGATATAATTCACATATAAGATGACTGGCTAATGAGGGTGGCATTGCAAAATTCACATATATGATGCCTGGCTAAACAAGATGGCATTGCATTATTCACATATACGATAAAGAAACTAAACAGATGGCATTGACACAAAGCATGTCTAAACTAAGCAGATGACATCTTTGATGTATACAGTAAGCAATGCAAGGCACCATATACATGATATTACCAACATCAGCATGCCAAGTTAGAGCGAAGACCTCAGGGGGTAAATAGGAGTGGTCTTCTCCTTTTGAATCCCCCTCAGGACAGTTATCTTCCTCTTGATTATGATCCGAAATGGGTGGAGGGGGGCGGCCTTTGCGCCCACCATGGAGTGACATCTGCATGAAATTTTATTGCCACACAAGGCTCGTCTCGTTTGCTCTACATGTTTAGTTCCATTGTGTACAATAACTGACATGCATAGGAATAAAACATAGTGAGATTATGTAAGGAATGCATGCACAAATCTAGAGTGATGGTAGCAAACTGTGGATAGACCCAAAACCAATGATAGCAGGCAGATAATAGCTTTAGTTAAAAAATACAAATAATGGCTCCTTTAATGTTTATTTGCACCCAACATGAAACTCATAGTATACACCCAAGATTAACCAGATAGTAGACAGATAGTACTGATTGCTGCCCCAATATGTACCCCACAACCATTTAAAAACTTAAGTTTTAGTATTAGTTTGGACCTGACTCAGAGTCTAATAGGTGAACACGACGATAAAGTAGCTTGTCATCATATTAAGCGATGCATAACGTAAGCAGACACGAAAGAGTGTGACCACTCTTGCGGACCCGTGTAGTCCTCAAGGTCATCTGCTCAGTTGATGATGGTAATGCAGTTGTCGTGGCTGCCGGTGGCGGGGAAGAAGATCTGAGGCGGCAAAAGACAGCCTGGAGAGCGGATCCTTGCTGTGGTGAACCCTTCCGTCGTTGGAGCAGCTGAGCTGGGGTGGAACATAGCGCCGCAGGAGCAGGACAAACCACACAAGGTTTTCTTTGACACATATCTGTAACAGAAGTAATTGTGTAAGGGCTTGTTTGAATTTGAGGATTCTATCAATGCAGGGATAGGAAATAGACAGGAATATGATAGGAATGCACGTGCAAAACAGAGAATTTAAAAACACATGATTTCTGCCAATGTGGGTGTTTGATTCACAAGAATTGGAAGAACACAGGATGCAAAGAAGCATGGTGAGATGAATTCAAACCACAAGAAAATGTATGGTTATAATGCTAGTATGCTATTATCTCTTAGTCTTGTGCTTCATGAATAGGAATTTGAAAAGGAGGACAAGTGGAAATTAAAATTCCTATGGTTTTCTTTCAAGGAGACACTAAAGGAACAAATCCTACAGTTTTCCTTTGCTCCATTCCTTTGAACCAAATTCATGAATAGTAGTACCATAGGAAACTTTCCAATTCCCATGTTTTTCATTCACTTTTCCTTTCAAGCACTGGCGATTCTAGTAGGCAGGCTTGAGCAAGGAAAAGCCTACACTAAGAAAATGTTTTTGTGCTACTTCTTGATACGTCTCCGTCGTATCTATAATTTTTTATTGTTCCATGCCAATATTATTCAACTTTCATATACTTTTCGCAACTTTTTGTACTATGTTTGGGACTAACATATTGATCCAGTGCCCAGCACCAGTTCCTGTTTGTTGCATGTTTTGTGTTTTGCAGAAAACCCATATCAAACGGAGTCCAAACGGGATAAAAACAGACAGAGATCATTTTTGGGAAGAGAAACCAATGTGAGACGGTGCCCGAGGGGGCCACGAGGCAGGGGGGCGCCCCTGACCATCATGGGCACCCCATAAGGTGGTTGATGCTCTTCTTTTTCTGCAAGAAAGCTAATTTTCAGAGAAAAATCTGTGCGAAAGTTTCAATCCAATCGGAGTTACGGATCTCCGGATATAAAAGAAACGGTGAAAGGGCAGAATCCCAGAACGCAGAAACAGAGAGAGATAGAGAGACAAATCCAATCTCAGAGGGGCTCTCGCCCCTCCCATGCCATGGAAGCCAAGGACCAGAGGGGAAACCCTTCTCCCATCTTGGGAGAAGGTCAAGGAAGAAGAAGAAGAAGGGCGGGCTCTCTCCCCCTTGCTTCTGGTGGCGCCGAAACGTTGGCGGGGGCCATCATCATCACCGCGATCTTCACCAACACCTCCGCCATCTTCACCAACATTTCCATCACCTTCCCCCATCTATATTAAGCGGTCCACTCTCCTGCAACCCACTGTACCCTCTACTTGAACATGGTGCTTTATGCTCCATATTATCATCCAATGATGTGTTTCCATCCTATGATGTCTGAGTAGATTTTTGTTGTCCTACCGATGATTGATGAATTGCTATGATTGGTTTAATTTGCTTGTGGTTATGTTGCTATCCTATTGTGCCCTCGGTGTCGCGCAAGTGTGAGGGATTCCCGCTGTAGGGTGTTGCAGTACGTTCATGATTCGCTTATAGTGGGTTGCTTGAGTGACAGAAGCATAAACCCGAGTAAGGGGTTGTGGCGTATGGAATAAAGGGGACTTGATATGTTAATGCTATGGTTGGGTTTTACCTTAATGATCTTTAGTAGTTGCGGATGCTTGCTAGAGTTCCAATCATAAGTGCATATGATCCAAGAAGAGAAAGTATGTTAGCTTATGCCTCTCCCACATAAAACTTGCTATCGGTCTAGCAAAGTAGTCAATTGCTTAGGGACAATTTCACAACTCCTACCACCACTCTTCCACACTCGCTATATTTACTTTATTGCATCTTTATATAAACAGCCCCTACTTTTTATTTACGTGCTCTTTATTATCTTGCAAACCTATCCAACAACACCTACAAAGTACTTCTAGTTTCATACTTGTTCTTGGTAAAGCGAACACTAAGCGTGTGTAGAGTCGTATCAGTGGCAGATAGGACTTGAGAGAATATTTGTTCTACCTTTAGCTCCTCGTTGGGTTCGACACTCTTACTTATCGAAAGAGGCTACAATTATCCCCTACACTTGTGGGTTATCAAGACCTTTTTCTGGCGCTGTTGCCGGGGAGTCATAGCGTGGGGTGAATATTCTCGTTTGTGCTTGTTTGATTTATCACTAAGTAATTTTTATTTGTTGTTCTAAGTTGTTCTCTATCTTTAGTTATGGATATGGAACACGAAATACCAAAAAAATTAGGTGTACTTGCTACTCATGGAGATGGGGAACCTCCTAAAACCCTCAATGCTCGTTATGTGAAAGAAATTATGTACTACTTTGATAATCCTGAGAAAACCCCATTCAATTATGTTATGGGAGACACGTTGGATCAACGTGAATACTTTAGGGATTATTGCTTGACACAAAAAGGGAAACTATTATGGGATCAAATTTATATGTTGCCTTGGTATGCTCGTCAACTATGCTTGAGATATGATTATACTTGTTGCTCTAGGATGAAGGCTCCACACCTTTCCTTTTCGTGCAAATTTAATGGTAATGAAACCTTGGCTTCTTATGCTAATGGTATATATGATTACTATGATGTGGAACAAATAGAAGAATTCGTTGCTTTTATGGGTTCTTATGAAATTGAATCTTTGTTTAAAACATGTGAAAATCTTGATGATGCTGTTTACAGACCAGAAAATTTTGCTATACTTAAATATTGCTATGAGAATTATGAATATAATGCCAATATTGATGAATTTATTGAGGAAGTCTCCGCTGTCCAAGAAGAGACTAATATTTTGCAGGAGTCTATGGAAGAAGAAATTGATGAAACTGTGAGCTCATTGGATGAAAAAGATGATGAGGGAGCGAAGAACAAAAGGAGGAAGAGCGGATTAGCTACCTGTACCCACCTTCTAACGAGAGTAACTCTTCAACTCATACATTGTTTAATTCCCCTTCGTTCTTACCGAAAGATGATTGCTATAATGATTGTTATGATCCCGTTGATTCTCTTGAAATATCCCTTTTTGATGATGCTTGCTATGCTTGTGGCCAAGTTGCCAATATGAATTATGCTTATGGAGATGAACTTGCTATAGTTCCTTATGTTAAACATGAAATTTTTGCTATTGCACCCACGCATGATAGTCCTATTATCTTTTTTAATTCTCCCGACTACACTATATCGAAGAAGTTTGTGCTTATTAAGGATTATATTGATGGGTTGCGTTTTACTACTACACATGATGATTTTGATGATTATAATATGCTTGTGCTTGCTGCTCCTACTTGCAATTATTATGAGAGAGGAACTATATCTCCACCTCTCTATGTTTCCAATATGATAAAATTGCAAGAAACTGTTTATACTATGCATTGGCCTTTACTTGGTGTGCATGAATTGTTCTTTTATGACATGCCAATGCATAGGAAGAGAGCTAGACTTCGTTGTTGCATGATATATGTTACTTTGTGCTCACTACTAAATCACAAATCATTGTTAATTAAAATTGTCTTTGATATACCTTGGGATCCGGGTGGATCCATTACTTGAGCACTTTATGCCTAGCTTAATGGCTTTAAAGAAAGTGCTGCCAGGGAGACAACCCGGAAGTTTTAGAGAGTCATTATTTCAGTTGAGTGCTTTCATAAAGTTTAAAAACAAAAAAAATAAAGAGGGGAACCCAAAACTTTTCAAAAAAGGAAAGTGAAAGTGAGAAAGACAAGCATTGTTGAAGTGGGAGCTAGCCTTGAATTTTGTTCATGCTCACAGAAACTTTGTGAATCTTAATTACAGAAACTTTTCATCAAAAGTAATTATCCCCTTGTACAATTCCATTATATTATAAAAATAATGTGCCAAGGTTTGCCTTTAGGATGTTTACAATGCTTGTTGGTTTGTATGGTGCAGGACAGAAACTTTGGCTGTAGTGCGCGATTCTGCATTTTTTACTGGAATGCCAAACGGTTCTGATTCTTTTTGCACTGTCTTTCTATACAAATTTTTTATTTTTCGTAATTTTGGTAGAATTTTTGGGGTATCAGAAGTATGGTGAATGTTCATATTGCTACAGACTGTTCTGTTTTTGACAGATTCTGTTTTTGATGCATAGTTTGCTTGTTTTGATGAAACTATCAATTTCTATCAGTGTATTAAGCCATGGAAAATCTATATTACAGTAGACACAATGCAAAAACAAAATATGAATTGGTTTGCAACAGTACCTAGAGTAGTGTTTTTCTTTATTATACTAACGGATCTTACCGAGTTTTCTGTTGAAGTTTTGTGTGGATGAAGTGTTTGATCGAGGAGGTCTCGATATGGGGAAAAGAAAGAGAGGCAGGAGCTCAAGCTTGGGGATGCCCAAGGCACCCCAAGTAAATATTCAAGGAGACTCAAGCGTCAAGTATCGGTATGTTTTTGTATTCGTTTCGTTCATGCGATATGTGCAAGTATTGGAGCGTCTTTTGCATTTAGTTTTCACTTTTCTTTTATGCACCATGCTAGTATGAGATAGTCCATGGTTGATTTATAGAATGCTCATTGCACTTCACTTATATCTTTTGAGTATGGCTTTATAGAATGCTTCATGTGCTTCACTTATATCATTTCAAGTTTGGATTGCATGTTTCTCTTCACATAGAAAACCGCCATTTGTAGAATACTCTTTTGCTTCACTAATATTTGTTAGAGCGTGGGCATATCTTTTGTAGAAAGAATTAAACTCTCTTGCTTCACTTATATCTATTTAGAGAGATGATAGGAATTGGTCATTCACATGGTTAGTCATAAAATCCTACATAAACTTGTAGATCGCTGAATATGATATGTTTGATTCCGCTGTGATGGAGGGTTTCATCGTTGGAGCAGCTCCGGTGAGTTGTACGACGCCGAGGCTGAAGCAGGACAAGAGAGACAACGTTAACCTGAGTGGAATTCTAATAGCATCTCCAATAGATGATGTAAAATACATAACCACAAAGTGCTAGATGTAAAATACATTAGCCGCTATCTCTGAACTTAACTGTCGAAACTAAATTTAACTGTCAAAACTGAACTTAACTGTCGAAACTGAATTTTGCTGTCGAAACTGAATTTTACTGTCAAAACTGAACGCACTAGAGGTGAGGCTACACATTAGTTGACTGACTTTTTCATCTCCGGTCAGTCGATTTTGCAGCTGTTGGATACGAAATCAAGGGCTTGCAGTTCATCTTCAACCTCCACCCCCCCTGAGCCACTAGCCTTCACTGGCCAAACAGCCGCCCCGCCGCCCATGGCCGGTGGTGCGCTGCCCCGCCCACCTTGAAAAGAATCCCCACCGCTGGTCTGCCGCCGCCCCGGCCATCCCACTAGGCCCCCACCCCCCGTGCCGAGCTTTTTCTCCAGTGATCCCCACGCCACTGCCCCACCACCGCCGGCAACCACCGCCCCCACCCTGAATCCTAAGATAGATAGTAGGGTACCTCTGGTGAGCCCCCCTCACCGCTGCGGCTGGTTCTTCCTTAACTCCGGCGAGCCCTCCCCCCACCCCACCCCTAAAAATCGACTGACCCAAAAGTCGGTTCAGTCGACTGAAGTGTAGCTAAATTGGAGCAGCATCACAAGCAAGATCAAGAGTGAGAGCAGAGCCTGAGCAAGAGTAAGAGCAAGAGCAGACCAAGCAGGGGACCGAGAGCAAGAGCAGAGTAGCAGCGCGAGCGAGAGCTAAAGCAACAGCAGCTCCTACTGTTGTGGACGTCACCACCGAGGGAGCGACGCTGTGGAGGAAGTGGCCCGCGACGCCGCCGTGGATGGAGCCGCGCCATGTCGGCTCGGGACCGAGCGCCGGCAGGACCATGAGATCGAATCAATAAGAAAATGCGGTGATTAGTGTACAACCTCTTTGGTGGTGCCGATTAGGCCGCAACTTCATCCGAGAAAATGGTGATGATGCTTCTATTTTTGTGGTGCAGGTGAAGACGACGGTGTGGGAATGGAGGTGGCGCAAAGGACGAGGGGAACGCCGGGGCAGCTCCTTGGAGGTGGAGGATGGGGTGGCTGAACCGGCGGGACGACGAGATCGACGAAGGATCCTCATCCAGTATGGTGGATGAGGGACGTCGAGGTGTTGCTGTGGACGACGTCGTCGAGGAAGAGGCTCCGGCTGGGTGGCGGATGGAGGAGGGTGTGGGGCTTCGTGGGTTTTCGCGGACTCGGTGTACGAATGGGTGGGCGGATGGGATGGGAGTGGGGAACCATGGCTTAGGGATGCGCTTGTCCAAAATGTGGGGTAAGTTATGAATGTACCCCCACCGATTAGAGGCATTCTTTCGGTTCAGGTGTATCATGGGCATTTCGCGTGTCGGGATTTCACGAGAGGTGGGAGTTTTCGCGCATGTTGTAATTTTGGAATAGCAAGGCGCGGGTTGAGATGGAGGGAGTTGTCGGAGCAGAACAAGACAAAGATATATCTTAAATATTTCGGGGTAGCAAGGCACGGGTTAAAGAGGCGGGAGTTTCGCAGCACGGTAGACAGGGACGCTAGCTTGAAATTTCGGCATAACAAGGTGGGGCTTGAAATTTCGGGAGAACAAGCTTAACGTGTACCAAAAAAAGACAATTCGCACCTCATCACTAGAGAGAGCCATGTCCCGTTTTACTATATTACTAGAAATGCATTCAAATACAACAAAAAAACTAAAAAAAATGGGACAACAAACATAACGTGTACAGTACCAAAACAATTTGCACTTCCCTCAACAATAAAAAACAATGTGTGTTGTCTAGCATATGGACTAAATTTGAGTACATTTTCCCTGTTTGAATGGGATTGTACTCAGGTTAGTTATGCGACCATCTAAATATTATCTTCACAACACATGACATGAATATAGGAGAAGTAAATTCCTATATAAATACGAACTACATGTACATACGATCTCAAGTTCAAATATATGTATCCATTTTGTGTTGAATTCAAATCATAGTACATGTATGCTCTAGCTAGATGTTCGGAATCTAAACCATGTATGATATACTACATACAATGTGTTTAACACGCAAAACACACACACACAAACACCATTTAGACTAGTAAGGTACACGTGCATTGCACGCATGAGATTTGGCAACCAAATTATGAATAAATACCACATTATAGCATGTAAGCTTTGAGTCATATATGCATGATATAGATGTTCGTTTAATTCTTATAGTTCATTTCATTCAAAATCATCTAGTTTTTATAAGAAAGCTAATATATTTTAAGATTCATGGAATTGTGCGTTGTAAGGCATAAAGTAAAAACAAATAATGGCAAAACATGTAGAAAAACATTTGGGCAATTCTGATACGGAAGATTCTAGAACAAAGAAGAAGTGCTTGTCTTTTGAGGTTTGTGCATTATGCTTAAGTTCAACCATGGAGTCTTCTAGATTGCACATGTGGCAAAATCTGGTGGAATCTAGATGATATCTAACGGCCAGTAGTGCTCAAATTTGCCATCTCTACACCATCAGATTGGCCTCATCCAACGACCATCTTTCAAAGTTAAAGTTATCCGCACACTATATAAAAAATATAAAATATAATATATGTAGGGGTATAGATATAGATATGTGACGTGAAAGCCACCCATCATCTCCAATTAGAATAGTGTGTCCATGCACGGATGCAATGTGGCCAAATGATGTCTGCCATCTGTATCTCAAAGTCAAATCAGTCTGACCTTATTCAATGTGTATACATTACAACATGCTCGTTTCCAAACCACACCGCGCAGATCTCCATTATATTCATGCATGCATGGGTTTCAAACATCATGATGTCTTATTCAAATATTTGAATTCAACTTTACATTGATTATTGCCTCACCTAGTCTTTTACACCCACAAAGTCGTCTTCTCTTTATAATTGTACCACTAACTTTCTCTCGTGCATGCATGCACACACACTACCAGTCGGCATTATCCATCGCACGCATGCAATCTTTTTCTTCAGGTCGGTCTCCCATGCAGGCACACACACACACCTCCCCCTCTCCATCATATCGGGCATTCTTTATCTCTCACGTGCATGCACAACGATCGATGTTCCTCTATGTGTGTGTGTGTGTGTGTATAGCTAGGTCTTTCATAGTTTTCCACACAAACCGATCAATCTATATACCTAGTGAGGTCTCACCCTCTTTCCCACATCCACATCAATCAATCTATACCTCTCTATATAGGATTACATATATAGCTAATACACCCACATTAATTATATATCCAACGTCCCCCTCTCATCATCCATGCCTTCCGCTTCATCTCTCAGACGCATGCACAATGGCGAAGACAGGGGGCAGCAAGGGCCCTGCCCCCCTAACATCACTATATATCGAGGCTAATATGAATGTGATCATTAGAAAATTGCTAGTAAAATGGTTTAAGTTGATTAATTGGCCCTCCTCGTAAAGGATTAGCAATGCTTGGCCCCTAGCTCATTTATTTTTCATGGCTCCGCCACTGCGTGCAACACCGCACATTCTCGCCCCCTCTCTCTAAATATCAATCTCGCACTTGTGCACTCCTTCATAGTCTCCCTCCACTTGGCCCCTCGCACCATCTTCTAGACCCCCATCGGATTTTGCCACATGTACAATCTAACAGGCTCCATGGTTGAACTTAAGCATAATGCACAAACCTCAAAACAACAGTGGTTCTCCTTTGTTCTAGAATCTTCTGTATCATAATTGCCCAAACTTTTTTCTAGTTGAATTGCCATTATTTGTTTTTAGTTTATGCTTTACAATGCACAATTCCATGAATCATAAAATATATTAAGGGCTTCTTTGATTCAAAGGATTCTCAAAGGAATTTTGGAGGATTCTAATCCTTAGGAATTTTTCCTATCTTGGTTGTTTGATTCGTAGGATTGTAAACCATAGGAATTTTTCCTTCTGAATAATTTGCACTAGATTTCATAGGAAACATCCCATCCACTCAATCCTCTTTGAAAGAATTCTACGTTTTTTCTATGCACAATCAAACACTCGTACAATCCTGTAGGATTCAAGACGAAATTCCACTCTAATCCCATGTTTTTCCTATTCCCGCGTTTTGAAAATCCTACGAATCAAAGAGGCCCTAGCTTTTTTTATAAAAACTAATTGATTTTGAATGAGATGAACTATAAGAATTAAACGAAGGTCTACATTAGGCATATATGACTCAGAGCTTACATGCTATAGTGTGATATTTTTTCATAATTTGGTTGCCAAATCTGATGTGTGCAATGCACGTGTACCTTACTAGTACTTCGAGTATGTGCAAAACACGTAAATTAGAATTCCAATGGCACGCTACACGGTGTCTCTCCTACAGTTCATGAAGCCACGTGGCACATGTGGAGGCATTGTCATGACCTCCTTGTGTGGATTGATCATAGTGACGTGCTGCTGGTTACAGAAGAATGTACTCGTCCTCTCCGAGCCACACTGGCGATACATGCACAAAGCAAAGATGTGTACGCATGCCACACACGCACTCATTCCCTCTGACACACACGCGGGTACATGAGTGGATGCAATTTTGTACCAAGATCTACCCCATGTGATAATTTGACGCGTGTAAAGTCCTTCACTTCATTGATGGTCAATTAATACAACACATGCAAATTGAGTGGACGTGAGGGCGGAAGAAAGACATTACTACTCCACTGCACGCATGCGAGTAGTTAAATCATGGGTTGCTAGTAGTACTTCCATTGGTCTTCTTCGTATTTTGTGCCAATTTTTGATAGTAACATAATATTTACGCATTTGATCAGTGTAGTCTACTTGAAATTTATGTTACACTAAACTCATCGGGATCCGTTTCAGGCCTCGAAACCAAAACCATCAATTAATATTTACCTTGTTCCCATCACATTCGAAAGTACTAGTGCTACAATTAAGTGCAAGCCTTCTCACAGCTACTAGTACGTACCAAACCTGAACGTGTTCCCACTATGCAGGTATTAGTACTAGTGCTAGTACTTAGGTTATAAAAAGGGGAACTGCCTAACCGAAAATTACTCTACCTTTCCTCCTCATAAGTCCTTCTTCTTTGTCCGTCCTTGCCATGGCCCGTGTGCAGAGCTCTAGGTCGAGAACTACTCGTAACAAGGGAACGGCAACCAAGGCAGCGGCAAAAAAAGAGGGCTCGCCGCGATGCAGAGACCTCGAAAGATCTCTCACGGGTAGGCGATGGCTCCCAGGAGCGCCCTAGCCGCGGAGGCGAACATGCCGAGCTGGCGGCGCTGGAGTCGTTATCCCTCGACGGCATGCCCGATCAGCTAAATAAGCACCTCAATAAGCAGAAGGAGTTCATCCACGGCTTGGTGGAGCTGCTGAAGGAGAGTCTCGACGACATGCCCGCTGAGCTCAATAAGCAGGGGAGTTGACCGCCAGCTTGGTGATGCTGTTGAAGAAGAGCATTGCCTCGGAGAAGAAGGCGACCAGCAAAATCCTGCAACTTCGGGAGGACAAGGCGAAGCTCTGCCACGAGCTCGACCTGCTGAAGGAGAAGAACGCCGGCTGGAAGAAGCTGCATGAGAATAGTAGTTCCTCGATGAAGATGCCGTATGCCCTCGTCATGGAACAAAAGGAGGATTTGGCGAAGCTCCGCATTGAGCACCCGACTGTTGTCAAGGTACGTAATGCGGTTGTGGAATAGATGATGAAGGCTCGTGTCAAGAAATCCCGCGTCATGGATAGAATGAAGAAGACAACGGAGGAGACGCGGAAGGAGATTGAGGTCGTGGAGGCGATGAAGAAGCAGTTACGACTCCGCGGTGAATTAGATCATTTGGGGTGATAACCTTCCTTCTTCTTTTGCTCCTGTGTTTCTTCTTTTGCTTCGGGTGTTTCGCCACACGTGTCATGTTCTTTGCGAGGCCTGAATAGAACAATGCTAACAATGAGATGACTAGCAAATTAGATCTTTTTTTCGCCATATGGCACTGGGCTGCCGTGTTTCGTGCTCCTTCATCGTAGTACTGCTCCAGTGGAAAACTTGAGTATACCGCACGATTCTTTGCTCCTCCTTGGGTCGTCGGCACATTAATATGAGCAGTCAAATCACAAGGCCCCGCCTTCCAGCAGTAATGAGCCGTCAAATCACAAAGGCCCTCGCCTCTCGTGAAACCGACCAAGCTAGACTGCCCCGCCCTCTAGCCTTTTAAAAAATGTATACTTTTGTACAGTAGAAGTATCGATGGATTGCGCCATGGAGCAAAACCAACAAGGTGAAATTAAAGAAAAAAGGTGGTACATATAGAGAGCGCTCATCGCCAAATTATGCATATAGTACTATTAAAGAAATAAAGAAATTAGCATACCTATTTAATTCTTGGGTTCTTATTATTTATGCCACTAGTTGTGTATCACTACTCGGTTTTGCCATTAGAAGTTACAACTACTAAAAATGCCATCGATCCGTGAGATGCCTGCTCAAAAATGCAATTAGATATCTCAAAAATGCCATCGTTAAGTTAGATGTTTGCTCAAAAATGCCATTAGACATTGTTATTTTCACGTCAAACCCGTTGACCATGTTACATGACAAAAATAAGCCGATTCTCACAATGATAAGTGTGGCCCCGTTTGTCAGGAGTAACCAAGCGAATGATTTTACAGGAAAATAAGAACATTGTTGGGATCAAGTAGGCCCCACACTTTATTTTACTGTAGTGTGATAGAGGGAGAGCTGGCATGTTGGTCCATCGATATTTATGTCATTATAACATGGCAAAAGAGATTTGAGTCACAATAATGGTGTCCAGCACAACACACCCCTCAAATAAAACTAATCACCCTGGAATTCTTTGACAAAACTAAGAACCCTGAAATTCTTTGACAACTAAACTGTTGGCTATATGATGTTGGACATATATATTGTACGTATATAATGTGAAGAAACGAGTGGTAGTACTATACCAACTAAAAGATGAAATGTAAGAAATATAATGAGAAGAAACATAACATAGTTCTGCTGGGGCTCAAAGACAACACACCCTCAAATTAAACTAAGCACACCTGAAATTAAACTAAGCAACTAATCCGTAGACACCGCATTAGAACCACCATGAGCAACGACATCGCCACCTTACTCGAGTCCTCGCCCACGTCCTCAACTTCGTCCTTGTCCCTCTTCCTCTTGGCTGATACTTCTTTGCTTGAACCGCACACTTGGCTCTTGCTCTTCATCCAACCCTTGTAGATATTGAAACAAAGGTAGCCATCCATTGCAGCATACTGGATGTGGTTTATATCTAGTACATTCCACTAACATGCATGATGATGAAATGTGTGCGGAGGTTTCTTCAGTTTACCGTACGAAGTTTGAACCATGGCTCCTGCCAGGGTCAGCATTGAAGGCTGATCACGGGAGGGCAGCAGACCATTCTTCTGGAGGTCGAAGGGGTTGCCTACAGCGAGGCCTATCCGACCCAGGAGTTTTCTGTCGTTCATAAAGTATACAGTAACGAATTTGACTAGGCCTTCCTTGAGGAAGTTCTTAAAATTCTGGCACTCAATGTCGACATGGTATATCTGGTAGACCCAGCATAAGTCATGCACGCAAACCTGGATCACGGCGGGCTTCTTCTTCTCTTCCTCCTTTAGATTCTTATCTTCTTCCAGGACTGTGGTGTACTCAACATCTAGCCCAGTGACCCACTCATCATCTGAGTTTTTGAACATGCGTATGAAGAGAGCAAGGCATCCTTTCACCGTCGCGGAAGAACGGGTGTACATGACGTCGAACTCATCGCCGGTGATGGTTCTAACCTGGTACTCACTGATAACCCACAAGTATAGGGGGATTACAACAGTTTTCGAGGGTAGAGTATTCAACCCAAATTTATTGATTCGACACAAGGGGAGCCAAAGAATATTCTCAAGTATTAGCAGTTGAGTTGTCAATTCAACCACACCTGGATAACTTAGTATCTGCAGCAAAGTATTTAGTAACAAAGTAGTATGGAAGTAACGGTAACAGTAGCAAAAGTAAAAGTAGCAGTTTTGTAGTAATTGTAACAGTAGCAACGGTAAAGTAAATAAGCAAAACACAATATGTGAAAAGCTCGTAGGCATTGGATCAGTGATGGATAATTATGTCGGATGCAATTCCTCATGTAATAGTCATAACATAGGGTGACACAGAACTAGCTCCAGTTCATCAATGTAATGTAGGCATGTATTCCGAATATAGTCATACGTGCTTATGGAAAAGAACTTGCATGACATCTTTTGTCCTACCCTCCCGTGGCAGCGAGGTCCTATTGGAAACTAAGGGATATTAAGGCCTCCTTTTAATAGAGTACCGGACCAAAGCATTAGCACTTAGTGAATACATGAACTCATCAAACTACGGTCATCACCGAGAAGTATCCCGATTATTGTCACTTCGGGGTTGTCGGATCATAACACATAATAGGTGACTATAGACTTGCACGATAGGATCAAGAACTCACATATATTCATGAAAACATAATATGTTCATATCTGGAATCATGACACTCGGGCCCTAGTGACAAGCATTAAGCATAGCAAAGTCATAGCAACATCAATCTCAGAACATAATGGATACTAGGGATCAAACCCTAACAAAACTAACTTGATTACATGGTAAATCTCATCCAACCCATCACCGTCCAGCAAGCCTACGATGGAATTACTCACGCACGGTGGTGAGCATCATGAAATTGGTGATGGAGGATGGTTGATGATGACGACGGTGACGAATCCCCCTCTCCGGAGCCCCGAACGGACTCTAGATCAGCCCTCCCGAGAGAAATTAGGGCTTGGCGGCGGCTCTGTATCATAAAATGCGATGAAACTTTCTCTCTGATTTTTTTCTCCGCGAAAGCAAATATATGGAGTTGGAGTTGAGGTCGGTGGACGTCCAGGGGGCCCATGAGGCGGGGGCGCGCCCCCACCCTCGTGGACAGGGTGTGGGCCCCCTAGTGCTGATTCTTTCGCCAATATTTTTATTAATTCCGAAAAGTTGCTCCGTGGATTTCCAGGTCATTCCGAGAACTTTTATTTGTGCACAAAAATAACACCATGGCAGTTCTGCAGAAAATAGTGTCAGGCCGGGTTAGTTCCATTCAAATCATGCAAGTTAGAGTCCAAAACAAGGGCAAATGTGTTTGGAAAAGTAGATACGACGGAGAAGTATCAACTCCCCCCAGCTTAAACCTTTGCTTGTCCTCGAGCAGTTCAGTTAACAAACTGAAAGTGATAAAGAAAAACTTGTACAAACTCTGTTTGCTCTTGTTGTTGCAAATATGTAAAGCCAGCATTCAAGTTTTCAGCAAAGATTATGAACTAACCATATTCACAATAACACTTAGGTCTCATATTTACTCATATCAATGGCATAATCAACTAGCGAGCAATAATAATAAAACTCGGATGACAACACTTCCTCAAAACAATCATAATATGATATAACAAGAAGGTATCTCGCTAGCCCTTTCTGAGACCGCAAAACATAAATGCAGAGCACCTTTAAAGATCAAGGATTGACTAAGCATTGTAATTCATGGTAAAAAAGATCCAGACATAGTCATACCCAATATAAACTAATAGTAATGCATGCAAATGACAATGGTGCTCTCCAGCGGGTGCTCTTTAATAAGAGGGTGATGACTCAACATAAAAGTAAATAGATAGGCCCTTCGCAGAGGGAAGCAGGGATTTGTAGAGGTGCCAGAGCTCGATTTTGAAATAGAGATAAATAACATTTTGAGCGGTATACTTTCACTGTCAACATAACAACTGAGAGATCTCAATATCTTCCATGCTACACACATTATAGGCGGTTCCCAGAAAGAATGGTAAAGTTTATACTCCCCCACCACCAACAAGCATCAATCCATGGCTTGCCCGAAACAACGGGTGCCTCCAACTAGCAACAATCCTGGGGGAGTTTTGTATGCAATTATTTTGATTTTATTTGAGCATGGGACTGGGCTCCCGGTGACCAGCCATTTTCTCGTGAATGAGGAGCGGAGTCCACTCCTCTTGAGAATAACCCGCCTAACATGGAAGATACAGACAGCCCTAGTTGATACATGAGTTGTTCGAGCATACAAAACAGAATTTTATTTGAAGGTTTGGAGTTTGGCACATACAAATTTACTTGGAACTGCAGGTAAATACCGCATGTAGGAAGGTATGGTGGACTCATATGGAATAACTTTGGGGTTTATGGAGTTTGGATGCACAAGTAGTATTCCCGCTTAGTACAAGTGAAGGCTAGAAAGAGACTGGGAAGCGACCAGCTTAGAGAGCGACAACAGTCATGAACATGCATTAAAATTAATCAACACCGAGTGCAAGCATGAGTAGGATATAATCCACCATGAACATAAATATCATGAAGGCTATGTTGATTTTGTTTCAACTACATGCGTGAACATGTGCCAAGTCAAGTCACTCGAATCGTTCAAAGGAGGATATCACCCTATCATACCACATCACAACCAGTTTAATAGGGTGTTGGCACGCAAGGTAAACCATTATAAACTCATAGCTAATTAAGCATGACACAAGCAACTATAATCTCTAATTGTCATTGCAAACATATTTATTCATAATAGGCTGAATCAGGAACGATGAACTAATCATATTTACAAAAACAAGAGAGGTCGAGTTCATACCAGTTTTTCTCATCTCAATCAGTCCATCATATATCGTCATTATTGCCTTTCACTTGCATGACCGAACGGTGTGGATAATAATAATAATAGTGCGCGTGCATTGGACTAAGCTGGAATCTGCAAGCATTCAATTCAAGGGAGAAGACAAAGTAATATGGGCTCTTGGTTAAATCAACAATCATGCATATAAGAGGCACTTAAACATTTTCATTATGGTCTTCTCCTCTCGACCCCAAAGGAAAGAAAAGAAATAAAACTATTTACAAGGGAAAGCTCCCAACAAGCAAAAGAAGAACGAGAAATATTTTTGGGTTTTCTTTTAGTTACTACTACAAGCATGGAAAGTAAGCTAACTAATTTTTTTCGTTTTTCTTAAGGTTTATTAAACACACAAGAAGAAAGCTAGAAAAGAAAATAAACTAGCAGGGATAGTACAATAAAAAAGTATGAGCACTGACAACTAGAGTGAGTGTGTGAACATGAATGTAATGTCGCTGAGAAATACGTACTCCCCCAAGCTTAGGCTTTTAGCCTAAGTTGGCCTATGGCCATGGGTAGCCTAGCTGGTATCCAAAGCTGTAACTCGGGCCGTACTGAGATGCAGTAGCCATTGCCTCATGAGCTGCAGCATGGCGGCGAGCTGCCTCCGTCTTCCTCGCGTACTTGTTCGCCTCCTCCCTGGTAATAACATATCTTCCTTTTGCCTGATAATCAAAGAAGGTAGGAGCAGGGAGAGTAATATGGACAGCGCGACGTCTGTCAAAGATTAGTCGATACTGGAGGATATGCTCATTCCTCTAAAGAAAATGATGATTAACCATGGCATTATAATCTAAATAAGCGGGAGGCAACTCCCTATCATTTTCTTGTACAGGTATACCAAGATAATTAGCCACACGGGTCGCATAAATCCCTCCAAACAAGTCTCCATCTAAACCATTATTATGCAACCTACGTGCAACAATTGCCCCCAAGTTGTATTGTTTATCACCTAATACAACACTCTTGAGAACACAAAGATCAGGAACACACATGCGACATGCTTCATCTTTACTGTTAATGCATCTACCTATGAAGAGAGCAAAATAATGTATAGCAGGAAAATGAATGCTCCCTATGGTAGCTTGTGCTATTTCTCTAGATTCTCCCACAGTGATACTAGTAAGAAAGTCTTTATATTCAGATTTACGAGGTTCATTAACACTGCCCCACTGCGGGAGTTTACAAGCAGTAGTAAAGTCTTCTAAGTCCATGGTATATGATTTATCATGAAGATCAAACAGGACATTCTGAGAATTGCGCGAAGATGTAAATTTAAACCTTCTCACAAAGGAGTCAGTCAAATGGTAGTATTGAGGGCACTTATCTTGCATGACGTCCTCAAGGTCAGCACTACGCACATATGCATCAAATTCATCCTTGATGCCCGCTTTGTCCATAAACTCCCCTGACGACCATTCACAAGGCCGCACGTCAGCTTCCCTCGGTGGTTCGTCGTCCTTTCTTCCTTGAAGAACCACCTTGGTACATTTTCCTGGACATATTTCTTCCTCTGAAAAATTTCTGAAATTTTTAGTAACTCAAAATAAAAGTGAACCAAACTCAACAAAATTGATAGCAACTACTCCCGCAAGTGCCTAGAGACTATATCATGCATTAGAATTACTTGGGACCATATAAATTGGACATGCAAGCTCAAGAACAGGGTCACCTAGGCAGCAAAAATTTGCAATGAATAAAGCACTAGAACAAAAACAAATTGGACCATTGGAGGAGTCACATACCAAAGAACAATCCCACAAAGCAGTTTTGTGAATGGGGCTTTGAGCAAGGAGATCGAAAATGGCAGCAAAATGAGCTAGAACTCGTGCTTGAGCTAGATGGTGATTTTTTGGGAGGAAGAAGAAGTATGTGGGTGTGGGAATAAGTGGAGGGGGCCACTATGGGCCCACGAGGCAGGGGGGCGTGCCCAGGGGGTAGGGCGCGCCCCTGACCCTTGTGGCCAGGTGCCAGCTCCCCCTGCTGTGTTCTCAGTGCCAGATATTCTCAAATACTCCAGAAAAAATCATACTAAATTTTCAGGGCATTTGGAGAACTTTTATTTTTGGGGTATTTTTTATTGCATGGATAATTCAGAAAACAGACAGAAAATACTAATTTTGCTTTATTTAAACTAAATAACAGAAAGTAAAAAGAGAGTACAGGAGGTTGTGCCTTCTAACTTCATCCATCTGATGCTCATCAAAAGGAATCCACTAACAAGGTTGATCAAGTCTTGTTAACAAACTCATTCCGAATAACATGGAACCGGAGAAATTTCGAATAACACTAGGTTACCTCAACGGGGATATGCACATACCCAATAATAAGAATATCATATTTCTTCTTGACAGTAGGAAGAGGAAATTCAAAACCTCCAATAATAATTGATGGAATTTTTCCAATAGAATTGACACTATGAACTTGAGGTTGTTTCCTCGAAAAGTGTACTGTATGCTCACTACTATTAACATGAAAAGTGACATTGCCTTTGTTGCAATCAATAACAACCCCTGCAGTATTCAAAAAGGGTCTGCCAAGGATAATCGACATACTATCGTCCTCGGGAATATCAAGAATAACAAAGTCCGTTAAGATAGTAATGTTTGCAACCACAACAGGCACATCCTCACAAATACCGACATGTATAGTAGTTGATTTATCAGCCATTTGCAAAGATATTTCAGTAGGTGTCAACTTACTCAATTCAAGTCTACAATATAAAGAGAGAGGCATAACACTAACACTGGCTCCAAGATCACATAAGGCAGTTTTAACAAAGTTTCTTTTAATGGAGCATGGTATAGTTGGTACTCCTGGATCTCCAAGTTTCTTAGGTATTCCACCCTTAAAAGTATAATTAGCAAGCATGGTCGAAATTTCAACTTCCGGTATCTTTCTTTTATTTGTAATAATATCTTTCATGTACTTAGCATAAGGATTCACTTTAAGCATATCACCAAACGATACGCAAAAAGATAGGTCTAATCATTTCAAAGAAAGCGCCAAAATCCTCATCATCCTTTTTCTTGGATGGCTTAGGAGGAAAAGGCATGGGTTTCTGAACCCATGGTTCTCTTTATTTACCGTGCTTCCTAGCAACAAAATCTCTCTTATCATAACGTTGATTCTTTGATTGTGGGTTATCAAGATCAACAACAGGTTCAATCTCTACATCATTATTATTGCTAGGTTGAGCATCGACATGAACATTATCACTAACATTATCAGTAGGTTCATGTTCATCACCAGATTGTGTTTCGGCATCAGAAATAGAAATATCATTGGGATTCTCAGGTGTGTCTACAACAGGTTCACTAGAAGCATGCAAAGTCCTATCATTTTTCTTTTTCTTCCTTTTAGAAGGACTAGGTGCATCTAAATTATTTCTCTGAGAATCTTGCTCAATTCTCTTAGGGTGGCCTTCGAGATACAAAGGTTCCTGAGTCATTTTACCAGTTCTAGTAGCCACTCTAACAGCAAAATCATGTTTATTATTTAATATATTGAGCAAATCACTTTGAGCTTTAAGTACTTGTTCTGCTTGAGTGGTAACCATAGAAGCATATTTACTAATAAGTTTAAGTTCACCTTTAACACTGGCCATATAATCACTCAAGTGTCCAATCATGTAAGCATTACTCTTCAATTGTCTACCAACATAAACAATAAAGTTTTCTTGTCTAGCCAGAAAGTCATCAAACTCATCCAAACATTGGCTAGTAAACTTAGTAGACGGGATTTCAACTTTATCATATCTATAGAGAGAATTTACCTTTATTACCTGTGTCGGGTTATCAAGACCATGTGTTTGTTCAATAGGTGGTATATTAAGGCCATGTATTTCTTCAACAAGAGGTAAATTCTTAACATCTTCAGCTTTAATACCTTTTTCTTTCATAGATTTCTTTGCCTCTTGCATATCTTCAGGACTGAGAAATAGAACACCCCTCTTCTTCGGAGTTGGTTTAGGAGTTGGCTTAGGAAGAGTCCAATTATTTTCATTAGTCAACATATTATTCAATAGCAATTCAGCTTGATCGACTATTCTTTCCCTGAAAACACAACCAGCACAACTATCCAAATGTTCTTTGGAAGCATCAGTTAGTCCATTATAAAAGATATCAAGTATTTCATTTTTCTTAAGAGGATGATTAAGCAAAGCATTAAGTAACCGGAGAAGCCTCCCCCAAGCTTGTGGGCGACTCTCTTATTCAATTTGCACAAAATTATATATTTCCCTCAAGGCAGCTTGTTTCTTATGAGCAGGGAAATATTCAGCAGAGAAGTAATAAATCATATCCTGGGGACTACGCACACAACCAGGATCAAGAGAATTGAACCAAGTTTTAGCATCACCCTTTAATGAGAACGGAAATATCTTAAGGATATAATAGTAGCGAGATTTCTCATCATTAGTGAACAGGGTGGCTATATCATTCAATTTAGTGAGATGTGCCACAATAGTTTCAGATTCATAGCCATAAAAAGGATCAGATTCAACCAAAGTAATTATCTCAGGATCAGCAGAGAAATCATAATCTTTATCAGTAACAAAGACAGGTGAAGTAGCAAAAGCAGGGTCATATTTCATTCTAGCATTCAGAGTTTTCTATTTCAGTTTAGCTAATAATTTCTTAAGATCAGATCTATCATTGCAAGCAAGAAAATCTCTAGTAGTTTCTTCATCCATAACATAACCCTCAGGAACAACATGCAATTCATATTTAGGAGGAGAACCTTCATCATCAATAATATCAGTTTCAAGAATTTCATTCTCTCTTGCCCTAGCAAGTTGTTCATCAATAAATTCACCTAATGGCACAATAGTATCAGGCATAGAAGTAGTTTCATCGTAAGTATCATCCATAGTAGAAGTGGCATCATCAATAACATGCGACATATCATAATTCATAGCAGAAGCAGGTTTAGGTGTCGCAAGCTTACTCATAACAGAAGGAGAATCAAGTGCAGAGCTAGATGGCCGTTCCTTACCTCCCCTCGTAGTTGAGGGATAAATCTTAGTTCTTTCCTCTTTCATGTTCCTCATAGTGATCAGCAGATATAAAGCCCAAGTGACTCAAATAATAGAGCTATGCTCCCCGGTAACGGCGTCAGAAAATAGTCTTGATAACCCACAAGTATAGAGGATTGATACGTCTCCAACGTATCTATAATTTATGAAGTATTCATGCTATTATGTTATCCATCTTAGATGTTTTATATGCATTTATATGATATTTTATATGATTTCTGGGACTAACCTATTAACCTAGAGCCTAGTGCTAGTTTCTGTTTTTACCTTGTTTTTGAGTATCACAGAAAAGGAATACCGAATGGAGTCCAATTGACGTGCCAATTTTTGATGATTTTTATGGACCAAAAGAAGCCCCCGGAGTAAAAGAGTTGGGCCAGAAGAGTCCCGGGCTGTCCACGAGGGTGGGGGGCGCGCCCACCCCCCTAGGCGTGGGCCCAAATCTTATGGACGACTCGGAGACCCCCCTGACGTGAGACCTACGCCAAAAATTCCTATAAATACAGAAACCTCCAGAAAATAACCTAGATCAGAAGTTCCACCGCTGCAAGCCTCTGTAGCCACGAGAAATCAATCTAGGCCGTCTCTGGCACCCTGCCGGAGAGGGCCATCATCACCGGAGGCCATGGGGAAGGATCTCGGAGGGGCCATCATCGCCATGAAGGCCAAGGACCAGAGGGGGAACCTCTCCCCAACCAGGGGGGAGGCCATGGAGGAGGAAGCACAAGGGGGAGAACCTCTCCTCCTCTCTCTCGGTGGCGCCGAAGTGCCATCGGGAGGGGAATCATCGCCGCGGTGATCGTCTTCATCAACATCACCATCATCATCACCATCCTCATCTCTTTTACGCGGTCCACTCTCCCACACCCCGCTGTAATCCCTACTTGAACATGGTGCTTTATGCCACATATTATGATCCAATGATGTGTTGCCTCCTATGATGTTTTGAGTAGATATCCTTTGTCTTTGGGTTGATTGATGATCTAGATTGGTATGAGTTGTATGTTTTATTTTGGTGTTGTCCTATTGTGCCCTTCGTGTCGCACAAGCGTGAGGGATTCCCGCTGTAGGGTGTTGCAATACGTTCATGATTCGCTTATAGTGGGTTGCTCGAGTGCCAGAAGCATAAACCCGAGTAAGGGGGTTGTTGCATATGGGATAAAGGGGACTTGATGCTTTAATGCTATGGTTGGGTTTTACCTTAATGATCTTTAGTAGTTGCGGATGCTTGCTAGAGTTCCAATCATAAGTGCATATGATCCAAGAAGAGAAAGTATGTTAGCTTATGCCTCTCCTTCATATGAAATTGCAATATTGATTACTGGTCTTGTTAACAATTGCCTAGGACAATTCCACACACCGACCCATCATTATTCCACACTCGCTATTTATAATATTTAGTAATATATTCTAAGTTTATGATAACATCAACTACTTTTATATTTTAGCTCTCCGATATCATGCAAAGTTATCCTCTTCATACCCACAACTTAGTTTTATTTCTCGTTTCTAGTTGGAATCAAACGTTCGGTATACGTAGAGTCGTATCATTGGCAGATAGGACATGAGAGAATATTGATCTTACCTTCAGCTCCTTGTGGGTTCGACACTCCATACTTATCACTTCCACCTTAGGGAATTGCTACGATGATTCCCTGCACTTGGGGTTTATCAAGCTTTTTTCTGGCGCCGTTGCCGGGGAGCAATAGCGTGGGGTTGATATTCTCGTGTGTGCTTGTTTGCTTTCTTCACTAAGTAGATTTTGTTTTTCCTTTTTGTTTCTATTTAGTTGTGGGTGAAATATACAAAAAAAATTAAAAGAATGGAAATACAAAAAAATACTTGCCTCTCATGCCTAAAAGGTTTTCAAAAAGAGAAGTGATTGGAAAGTTATGCATTGAAGAAGTGAGGGTCGACCTTGAGCACTTGTGTTCATGCTCACAGAAACAATGTAGAATTTTTCATGGAAGTTCCTCTGTAAATAATTATCCCCTTGTGTATATCCATTGTATTATAAAAATAATGTGCCAAGCTTTGGTTTAGGATGATTAGATTGCTTGTTTACTATGCGCAGAACAAAAACAGAAACTTTGGCTGTAGCGCGTGATTTTACATTTTTTACTGGAAGGTCAAATGGATCTGAAACTTTTTTCACATCACTTCTGTACAAATTTTTCAAATTTTCAAATTTATTTAATAATTTTTGTACTTACATAAGTTTACTAAACTTCAAAATTACTACAGAATGTCCTATTTTTGATAGATCTGTTTTTCGCGTGTTGTTTGCTTATCTTGATGAATCTATGGCTAGTATCGGGGGGTATGAACCATAGAGAAGTTGGAATACAGTAGGTTTAACACCAATATAATAAAGAATGAGTTCATTGCAGTAACTTAAAGTGGTAGTTTGCTTTATTACACTAACGGATCACACAAAGTTTGTGTTAAAGTTTTGTGTGGATGAAGTGTTCGAAGATCGAGGAGCTATCAATATGAGAAGAATAAAGAGAGGCAAGAGTCCAAGCTTGGTGATGCCCAAGGCACCCCAAGTAAATATTCCAAGGATACTCAAGCATCTAAGCTTGGGGGTGCCCCGGTTGGCATCCCATCTATCTTCTTCAACAATCATCGGTATACCTCGGTTTTTGTTTTATTCACATGATTTGTGTCCTTTGTGTTTTTATTTTTCTTTAAGATACATGCTAGTATGAGATAGCCCTTCATTGATTTATAGAATGCTTCACGTGCTTCACTTATATCTTTTAAGTATGATCTTATAGAATTGCTCTTTGTGCTTCACTTAAATCTTTTGAGTATGGTTTTATAGAATGCTTCGTGTGCTTCACTTATATATTTTGAGCTTGGATATTTGTTAGTATATATTAATTGTATAATGCTCCATGAAATTCACTTATATCTCTTGGAGTATGAATAATACTATCATCTAAAGTGGGTTTGGAAGAGTGTCAACTTTAGTAATTAGTGATCCCACTATTTCGAATGAGAAGAATTTTGCTTATGTGGAGAGTAGTAAAATTTCTATGCTTGTAGGTCATGAAAAGAATGCTTTATGTGATGGTTATATTGTTGAAATCATTCATGATGGTACCGAAAAAATTATAAGGGAGGAATACATGCTTGTAGGAGTTGCAATAATATCAAGTTTCCTCCCTATTTGCTTGAAGTTTTGTAGTTATACTTGTTTTACCTTCCTATGCTAGTTGATTCTTGTTCCCATAAATTGTGTGCTCACAAAATCCCTAAGAATAGGAAGTGGGTTAGATTTAAATGTTCTAGTCATATTCTTCATGATGCTCTATTTATGTTTCAATTCTTTTCTTTATTGTGAGCATCATTGCAATTATCATGCCTAGCTAAAAGGCACTAAAGAAAAGCGCTTGTTGGGAGACAACCCAATATTTACCCTTACTGTTTTTATGTGTTTACATGATTAAGCTACTGTGGTAATCATGTTCTATAGCTTTTGTTTCAATAAAATGCCAAGTAAGACCTTTGGGAAGACTTGGGTGAAAGTTAATGTGATCTTGCTGTAAAAAACAGAAACTTTGCGCTCACGAGATTAGCTGTCATTTTTTTACAGAAGAGTGCTTTTTAGTTGATTATTTTTGCAGAAGATTAATAGACAAATTCCTCACGTCCACCAATTTATTTGATAATTTTTGGAGTAGCATAAGTATGGTTTCTGTTCAGATCATTACAGACTGTTCTGTTTCTGACAGATTCTGTTTTCATTGCATAGTTTGCTTGTTCTCTAGTTTCTATGGCTTATGTTTCTCGATAAAAATCGTAGAAATGATATGGTACAGTAGGAATTGTGTGAGAACAATTATGAACCTTTTCTTTGACAGAACCAAAGTGAATGGTTTACTCTTTATCATACTAACCTATCTCACAAAGTTCCGTTAAGTTTTGTGTGATTGAAGTTTTCAAGCTTTGGGTGAGATATCGATATGAGGAGAATAAGGAGTGGAAAGACCCTAAGCTTGGGGATGCCCAAGGCACCCCAAGGTAATATTCAAGGAAGACTCAAGTGCCTAAGCTTGGCGATGCCCCGGAAGGCATCCCCTCTTTCGTCTTCAAAACTATCGGTATACCTTACTCGGAGCTATATTTTTATTCGTCACATGATATGTGTTTTGCTTGGAGCGTATTTTCAATTTTACTTGTTGTTTCAATAAAATCATTGGGTCTGAAATCTTGAATGAAAAAGAATCCTCCCATGTCTAGTTAATTATTTGACTACTCATTGTTCTTCACTTATATCTTTTTGGAGTAGTTTGTCATTTACTCACGTGCTTCACGTATATCCTATGAGTAAATGGTTGAATGAATTGAATATCATAAATCTTAATTTATATATGTTTCATATGCTTATAACATGGGGAGTAATGACTTCAAACATAATAAGTATAGGTAGTAAACTTCTTGAAAGTTAGCAAACGCAGAATTGGGCAGTTGAACAATTCATGAAAGAATATTGAAGGAAGAGAGATTTCACATATAAATATACTATCTTGGACATATTTTGTAATTGTGAGCACTCATTAAAATATGACATGCTAAAAGGTTGATGTTGGACAAGGAAGATAACTTAATGGGTTATGTTTTCCTATATCCGAAACGTTATATTGTCTTGGATCATCTAACATGTTGAGCTTGTCTTTCCCTCTCATGCTAGCCAAACTCTTTGCACCAAGTAGAAATACTACTTGTGCTTCCAAACATCCCTTAAACCAGTTTTGCCATGAGAGTCCACCATACCTACCTATGGATTGAGTAAGATCCTTCAAGTAAGTTGTCATTGGTGCATGCAATAAAAATTGCTCTCTAAATATGTATGATCTATTAGTGCGAAGAAAATGAGCTTTATACAAACTTGTGATAGGGAAGAAATAAAAGCGACAGACTGCATAATAAAGGTCTTTATCACAAGCGGCAATATAAAGTGACGTTCTTTTGCATTAAGATTTTGTGCATCCAACCATAAAAGCGCATGACAACCTCTGCTTCCCTCCGCGAAGGGCCTATGTTTTACTTTTTCCACCCTTATACAAGAGTCATGGTGTTCACCACCTTTCCTTTTTACACTTTTTCCTTTGGCAAGCACTTTGTGTTGGAGCGATCCGGATATATATATCCACTTGGATGTAGGTTTTCATAAATTATTATTGTTGACATTACCCTTGAGGGAAAAGGTTGGGAGGCAAAACTATAAGCCCCTATCTTTCTCTGTGTCCGATTAAAACTTTGAACCCATCAATATCACATGAGTGTTAGCAATTGTGAAAGATTAAATGATAGTTGAGTATGTGGAGTTTGCTGAATCAAAGCTCTTACATAGACCCTTCCCGAAAATAAGATGAATTACAATTGTTTGATGACTAAGGGCATTGTTTGTTAGTTTTCAAGAAAGTTTATGATTTATACTTTAACATGTGAATAGCTTGTTACTTGATCATGAAAAGTTTTATGAGATGAGCTACTGTTATGACATATAATGATGCTATAAAAGGTGATTGAAATTATCATTGATAAAACTTGTGCACCTGCTAGCATTCACACTTCATAAATTATTTCTCTTATCATTTACCTACTCGAGGACGAGCAGGAATTAAGCTTGGGGATGCTGATACGTCTCCAACGTATCTATAATTTATGAAGTATTCATGCTATTATGTTATCCATCTTAGATGTTTTATATGCATTTATATGATATTTTATATGATTTTTGGGACTAACCTATTGACCTAGAGCCCAATGCCAGTTTCTGTTTTTTCCTTGTTTTTGAGTATCACAGAAAAGGAATACCAAACGGAGTCCAATTGACGTGCCATTTTTTGATGATTTTTTATGGACCAAAAGAAGCCCCTAGAGTAAAAGAGTTGGGCCAGAAGAGTCCCGGGCTGTCCACGAGGGTGGGGGGCGCGCCCACCCCCTGGGCGTGGGCCCCTATCTCCTGGACGTCTCGGAGACCCCCCTGACGTGAGACCTACGCCAAAAATTCCTATAAATACAGAAACCTCTAGAAAATAACCTAGATTGGAAGTTCCGCCGCCGCAAGCCTCTGTAGCCACGAAATCAATCTAGGCCGTCTCTGGCACCCTGCCTGAGAGGGCCATCATCACCGGAGGCCATGGGAAGGATCTCGGAGGGGCCATCATCGCCATGAAGGCCAAGGACCAGAGGGGGGACCTATCCCCAACAAGGGGGGAGGCCATGGAGGAGGAAGCACAAGGGGGGGAATCTCTCCTCCTCTCTCTCAGTGGCGCCGGAGTGCCATCGGGAGCGGAATCATCACCGCGGTCATCGTCTTCATCAACATCACCATCATCATCACCATCCTCATCTCTTTTACGCGGTCCACTCTCCCGCACCCCGCTGTAATCCCTACTTGAACATGGTGCTTTATGCCACATATTATGATCCAATGATGTGTTGCCATCCTATGATGTTTTGAGTAGATATCCTTTGTCTTTGGGTTGATTGATGATCTAGATTGGTATGAGTTGTATGTTTTATTTTGGTGTTGTCCTATTGTGCCCTCCGTGTCGCACAAGCGTGAGGGATTCCCGCTGTAGGGTGTTGCAATACGTTCATGATTCACTTATAGTGGGTTGCTTGAGTGACACAAGCATAAACCCGAGTAAGGGGGTCGTTGCGTATGGGATAAAGGGGACTTGATGCTTTAATGCTATGGTTGGATTTTACCTTAATGATCTTTAGTAGTTGCGGATGCTTGCTAGAGTTCCAATCATAAGTGCATATGATCCAAGAAGAGAAAGTATGTTAGCTTATGCCTCTCCTTCATATGAAATTGCAATAGTGATTACTGGTCTTGTTAACAATTGCCTAGGACAATTCCGCACACCGACCCATCATTATTCCACACTCGCTATTTATAATATTTAGTAATATATTCTAAGTTTATGATAACAGCACCTACTTTTATATTTTAGCTCTCCGATATCATGCAAAGTTATCCTCTTCATACCCACAACGTAGGTTTATTTCTCGTTTCTAGTTGGAAGCAAGCGTTAAATTATCGAGAGTCGTGTCGATGGCGAGATAGGACTTGAGAGAATACTGATCTTACCTTTAGCTCCTTGTGGGTTCGACACTCCATACTTATCACTTCCACCTTTGGGAATTGCTACGATGATTCCCTGCACTTGGGGATTATCAGGGATTGCAACAGTTTTCGAGGGTAGAGTATTCAACCCAAATTTATTGATTCGACACAAGGGGAGTCAAAGAATATTCTCAAGTATTAGCAGTTGAGTTGTCAATTCTACCACACCTGGATAACTTAGTATCTGCAGCAAATTATTTAGTAGCAAAGTAGTATGGAAGTAACGGTAACAGTAGCAAAAGTAATAGTAGCAATTTTGTAGTAATTGTAACAATAGCAACGGGAAAGTAAATAAGCAAAACACAATATGTGAAAAGCTCATAGGCATTGGATCAGTGATGGATAATTATGTCGGATGCAATTCCTCATGTAATAGTCATAACATAGGGTGACACAAAACTAGCTCCAGTTCGTCAATGTAATGTAGGCATGTATTCCGAATATAGTAATACGTGCTTATGGAAAAGAACTTGCATGACATCTTTTGTCCTACCCTCCCGTGGTAGTGGGGTCCTATTGGAAACTAAGGGATATTAAGGCCTCCTTTTAATAGAGTACCGGACCAAAGCATTAGCACTTAGTGAATACATGAACTCCTCAAACTACGGTCATTACCGAGAAGTATCCCGATTATTGTCACTTCGGGGTTGTCAGATCATAACACATAATAGGTGACTATAGACTTGCAAGACAGGATCAAGAACTCACATATATCCATGAAAACATAATAGGTTTAGATCCGAAATCATGGCACTCAGGCCCTAGTGACAAGCATTAAGCATAGCAAAGTCAGAGCAACATCAATCTCAGAACATAATGGATACTAGGGATCAAACCCTAACAAAACTAACTTGATTACATGGTAAATCTCATTCAACCCATCACCGTCCAGCAAGCCTACGATAGAATTACTCACGCACGGTGGTGAGCATCATGAAATTTGTGATGGAGCTGGTTGATGATGACGACGACGACGAATCCTCCTCTCCGGATCCCTGAAAGGTCTCCAGATCAGCCCTCCCGAGGGAGATTAGGGCTTAGTGGCGGCTCTGTATTGTAAAATGCGATGAAACTTTATCTCTGATTTTTTTTCTCCACGAAAGCAAATATATGGAGTTGGAGTTGAGGTCGGTGGACGTCCACGGGGCCCACGAGGCAGGGGGGCGCACCCTAGGGGGGGTGCCACCCTCGTGGATAGGGTGTGGGCCCCCTGGCGCTGATTCTTTCTGAAAGTGCAACTATCCCTAGGTGGTTTTGGTAATTCCTAACAACATATAGCTCATTGAGCTAACATCATTCCAAGATGAATATTTCAGGAAAAGCTCAATGAATGGCATGGCATGGATGAGAAAAGTGGATCCCTCAAAATGTTGGAAATATGCCCTAGAGGCAATAATAAAAGTATTATTATATTTCCTTGTTCATGATAATTGTCTTTTATTCATGCTATAACTGTATTATCCGGAAATCGTAATACACGTGTGAATACATAGACCACAATATGTCCCTAGTGAGCCTCTAGTTGACTAGCTCGTTGTGATCAACAGATAGTCATGGTTTCCTGGCTATGGACATTGGATGTCGTTGATAACGGGATCACATCATTAGGAGAATGATGTGATGGACAAGACCCAATCCTAAGCATAGCACAAAGATCGTAGTTTGTTTGCTAGAGCTTTTCCAATGTCAAGTATCTCTTCCTTAGACCATGAGATCGTGTAACTCCCGGATACCGTAGGAGTGCTTTGGGTGTATCAAACGTCACAACGTAATCGGGTGACTATAAAGGTGCACTACTGGTATCTCCGAAAGTGTCATTGGGTTGACACGGATCGAGATCGATTTGTCACTCCGTAAACAGAGAGGTATCTCTGGGCCCACTCGGTAGGACATCATCATAATGTGCACAATGTGACCAAGGGGTTGATCACGGATGATGTGTTACGAACGAGTAAAGAGACTTGCCGTAACGAGATTGAACAAGGTATCGGTATACCGATGATCAAATCTCGGGCAAGTACAATACCGTTAGACAAAGGGAATTGTATACGGGATCGATTGAGTCCTTGACATCGTGGTTCATCCGATGAGATCATCGTGGAACATGTTGGAGCCAACATGGGTATCCAGATCCCGCTGTTGGTTATTGACCGGAGAACGTCTCGGTCATGTCTACATGTCTCCCGAACCCGTAGGGTCTACACACTTAAGGTTCGATGACGCTTAGGGTTATAAAGGAAGTTTGTATGTGTTACGAATGTTGTTCGAGTCCCGATGAGATCCCGGATGTCACGAGGAGTTCCGGAATGGTCCGGAGGTAAAGATTTATATATGGGAAGTCCTATTTTGGCCACCGGAAAATGTTCGGATTTTTCGGTATTGTACCGGGAAGGTTCTAGAAGGTTCGGAGTGGGGCCCACCTGCATGGGGGACCCACATGAACGTGGGTAGTGGGGAAAGGCCCCACACCCCTGGTCAAGCGCACCAAGATCCCCCTTAGAAGGAATAAGATCATATCCCGAAGGATAAGATCAAGATCCCTAAAAGGGGGATAACAATCGATGGGGAAGGAAATGATGGGATTTCTTTCCTCCCACCTTGGCCAACGCCCCAATGGACTTGGAGGGCAAGAAACCAGCCCTCCACCCCTATATATAGTGGGAGGCGATGGGAGCTTAACACGAGTTCTCGGCGCAGCCCTCCCCCCTCCCAAGTCCTCCTCCTCTCCCGCGGTGCTTGGCGGCCTGCGCAGATTGCCACGCCTCCACCACCACCACGCCGTCGTGCTGCTGCTGGATGGAGTCTTCCTCAACCTCTCCTCTCACCTTGCTGGATCAAGGCATGGGAGACGCCACCGGCTGTACGTGTGTTGAACGCGGAGGTGCCGTCTGCTCAAGACTAGGATCTCCGGTGATTTGGATCACGACGAGTACGACTCCTTCAACCCCGTTCTCTTGAACGCTTCCGCTTAGCGATCTACAAGGGTATGTAGATGCACTCTCCTTCCCTTCGTTGCTGGTTTCTCCATAGATAGATCTTGGTTACACGTAGGAAAATTTTGAATTTCTGCTACGTTCCCCAACAGTGGCATCATGAGCTAGGTCTATTGCGAAGATTCTTTGCACGAGTAGAACACAAAGTAGTTGTGTGCATTGATTTTGTTCAATATGCTTACCGTTACTAGTCCAATCTTGTTTCGACGGTATTGTGGGATGAAGCGGCCGGACCGACCTTACACGCTTTTACATGAGACAGGTTCCACCGATTGACATGCACTTGGTGCATAAGGTGGCTAGCGGTGCCGCCTCCCACTTTAGTCGGAACGGATTCGATGAAAAGGGTCCTTATGAAGGGTAAATAGCAATTGGCATATCACGTTGTGGTTTTATGAGGTAAGAAACTTTCTTGCTAGAAACCCATAGCAGCCACGTAAAACATGCAAACAACAATTAGAGGATGTCTAACTTGTTTTTGCGGGGTATGCTATGTGATGTGATATGGCCAAGAAGAATGTGATGAATGATATGTGATGTATGAGATTGATCATGTTCTTGTAATAGGATTCACGACTTGCATGTCGATGAGTATGACAACCGCAGGAGCCATAGGAGTTGTCTTAATTTATTGTATGACCTGCGTGTCATTGAAAACGCCATGTAATTACTTTACTTTATTGCTAACCGTAGCCATAGTAGTAGAAGTAATAGTTGGCGAGACAACTTCATGGAGACACGATGATGGAGATCATGATGATGGAGATCATGGTGTCATGCGGTGACGATGATGATCATGGAGCCTCAAGATGGAGATCAAAGGAGCAAAATGATATTGGCCATATCATGTCACTATTTGATTGCATGTGATGTTTAACATGTTTATGCATCTTGTTTACTTAGAACGACGGTAGTAAATAAGATGATCCCTTACAAAATTTCAAGAAGTGTTCTCCCTAAGCGTGCACCGTTGCTAAAGTTCGTCGCTTCTAAGCACCACGTGATGATCGGGTGTGATGGATTCTTACGCTCACATACAACGGGTGTAAGACAGATTTACACACGCCAAACACTTAGGGTTAACTTGACGAGCCTAGCATGTACGCACATGGCCTCGAACACGAGACCGAAAGGTCGAGCATGAGTCGTATAGTAGATACGATCAACATGAAGATGTTCACCGATGATGACTAGTCCGTCTCACGTGATGATCGGACACGGCCTAGTTGACTCGGATCATGTAATCACTTAGATGACTAGAGGGATGTCTATCGAGTGGGAGTTCATAAGATGAACTTAATTATCCTGAACATAGTCAAAAGATCTTTGCAAATTATGTCGAAGCTCGCTTTAGTTCCTTTGCTTAGATATGTTCCTAGAGAAAATATAGTTGAAAGTTGACGATGAGCGATTATGCGCGACAAGAGAAAGCTTATGTCCTTAATGCACCGCTCGATGTCTTTGAACCCCAAACGTCGTTTGTGGATGTTGCGAACATCGGACATACACGTTTTGATAACTACGTGATAGTTCGGTTAAAAGGTTTAAAGTTGAGGCACCAAAGACGCCAAACGTCATGAACATATGAGATGTTTTCGAGGGCTGAAATTGGGATTTGTGCTCGTGCCACGCCAAGAGGTATAAGACCTCCGACAATTTTCTTAGCCTGCAAACTAAGGGAGAAAAGCTCAATGTTGAGCTTGTGCTCGATTGTCTCGAGTGCAACAATCACTAGAATCAAGTGGGAGTTGATCTTCTAGATGAGATAGTGATGTTTCTCCAAAGTCATTGCCACCAAGCTGCTAGAGCTTCGTGATGAACTATAACATATCAGGGATAGATATGATGATCCTTGAGGTATTCGCAATGTTTGACACCGCGAAAGTAGAAATCAAGAAGGAGCATCAATTGTTGATGGTTGGTGAAACCACTAGTTTCAAGAAGGGCAAGGGCAAGAAGGGATACTTCATGAAACGGCAAATCAGCTACTTCTCTAATGAAGAAACCCAAGGTTGAACCCAAACCCGAGACTAAGTGCTTCTGTAATAAGGGGAACAACCACTAGAGCGGAATTACCCTAGATACTTGGTAGATGAGAAGGCTGGCAAGGTCGATAGAAGTATATTGGATATACATTATGTTAATGTGTACTTTACTAGTACTCCTAGTAGCACAGAGGTATTAGGTACGGTTCGGTTGCTAAGTGTTAGTAACTCAAATAAAAGCTACGGAATATACGGAGACTAGCTAAAGGTGAGTCGACGATATCGTTGGAAGTGTTTCCAAGGTTGATGTGATCAAGCATCACACGCTCCCTCTACCATCGAGATTTGGTGTTTGCGTTGAGCATAGACATGATTGGATTATGTCTATCGCAATACAGTTATTCATTTAAGGAGAATAATGGTTACTCTATTTATTTGAATAATACCTTCAATGGTCTTGCACCTAAAGGAATGGTTTATTGAATCTCGATCGTAGTGATACACATTTTCATGCCAAAAGGTATAAGATAGTAATGATAGTACCACTTACTTGTGGCACTGCCATGTAAGTCATATTGGTGTAAAACGCATGAAGAAGCTCCATGTTGATGGATCTTTGGACTCACTCGTTTTGAAAAGATTGAGACATGCGAACCATGTCTATTGGTGTATACGCAAGAAGAAGCTCCATGCAGATGGATTGTTTCGACTCACTTGATTTTGAATCACTTGAGATATGCAAATCATACCACATGGGCAAGATGACTAAAAGCCTCGTTTTTTTCAAGAAATGGAACAAGATAGCAACTTGTTGGAAGTAACACATTTTGATGTGTGCAGTCCAATGAGTGCCGAGGCATCTGATGAATATCGTTATGTTCTTACTTCACGAGATGATTCGAGTAGATGTAGACTATATTTACTTGATGAAACACAAGTCTGAATTATTGAATGGTTCAAGTAATTTCAGAGTGAAGTTGAAGATCATCGTGACAAGAGGATGAAATGTCTATGATATGATCATAGAGATGAGTATCTGAGTTACGAGCTTTGGCACGCAATTAAGACATTGTGGAAATTGTTTCACAATTAATACTGCCTAGAACACCATAGTTTGATGGTGTGTCCGAACATCATAGTTGCACCCTATTGGATATGGTGCGTACCATGATGTCTCTTATTGAATTACCACTTTCATTTATGGGTTAGGCATTAGAGACAACCACATTCACTTTAAATAGGGCACCACGTAATTCCGTCGAGATGACACCGTATGAACTATGGTTTAGAGAAACCTAAGCTGTCATTTATTAAAGGTTTGGGGCTGCGACGCTTATGTGAAAAAGTTTCAGGTTGATAAGCTCGAACCCAAAGCGGATAAAATGCATCTTCATAGGACACCCAAAAACAGTTGGGTATACCTCCTAATTCAGATCCGAAAGCAATAGGGATTGTTTCTTGAATCGGGTCCTTTCTCGAGGAAAAGTTTGTCTCGAAACGTTGAGTGGGAGGATGGTGGAGACTTAATGAGGTTATTGAACCATCAATTCAACCAGTGTGTAGCAGGGCACAAGAAGTTGTTCCTGTGGCACCTACACCAATTGAAGTAGAAGCTTATGATAGTGATCATGAAACTTCGGATCAAGTCACTACCGTACCTCGTAGGGTGACAAGGATGCGTATTGCTTCAGAGTTGTACAGTAATCTTGTCTTGAAGGTCATGTTGCTAGACAACAATGAACCTACGAGCTATGGAGAAGCAATGGTGGGCCCAAATTCCGACAAATGGTTAGAAACCATGAAATCCGAGATAGGATCCATGTATCATAACAAAGCATGAACTTTGGTGGACTTACCCGATGATCGGCAAGCCATTGAGATAAATGGATCTTTAAGAAGAAGACGGACGTGGATGGTAATGTCACCTTCTATGAAGCTCGACTTGTGGCGAAGAGTTTTTCACAAGTTCAAGGAGTTGACTAGATGAGATTTTCTCATCCGTAGCGATGCTTAAGTCCGTCGGAATCATGTTAGCATTAGCTCCATTTATGAAATCTGGCAGATGGATGTCAAAACGAGTTTCCTTACCGCCAGAAGGAAAGGTTGTATGTGATACAATCGAAAAGTTTTGTCGATCCTAAGGATGCTAAAGGTATGCTAGCTCCAATGATCCTTCCATGGACCGGAGTAAGCATCTCGGAGTTGGAATATGCACTTTGATAAGATGATCAAAGATTTTGGTTTATACAAAGTTTATGAGAAACTTGTATTTCCAAAGAAGTGAGTGGGAGCACTATAGACTTTCTGATGAGTATATGTTTTTGACATATTGTTGATCAGAAATGATGTAGAATTTCTAGAAAGCAGATAGGGTTATTGGAAAGTGTTTTTCAATAGAAAACCTGGATTAAGCTGCTTGAACATTGAGCATCAAGATCTATAAGGATAGATCAAAACACTTAATGGTACTTTCAAATGAGCATATACCTTGACATGATCTTGAAGGTGTTCAAGATGGATCACCAAAGAAGGAGTTCTTGCTCGAGATGTAAGGTATGAAGTTAAGACTTAAAAGCTCGACCACGGCAGAATAGAGAGAAAGGACGAAGGTCGCCCCTATACTTCGAGACGTAGGCTCTATAGTATGCTATGCTATGTACAAGATCGAAGTGTACCTTGCCATGAGTCACTAGGGGTACAAGAATGATCCAGAATGGATCATTGGACAATGGTCAAAATTGTCCTTGGAGTAAATAAGGACATGTTTCTCGATTATGGAGGTGATAAAGAGTTCGGCGTAAAGGGTTACGCCGATGCAAGCTTTAACACCTATCCGAAAGTGACTCGAGTAGCAAACCGGATACGATAGTGGAGCAACCATTTGGAATAGCTCCAAGTGGAGCGTGGAAGCAGCATTTACGAATGACCTAGAGATTTGCAAAGTACATACGGATCTGAATGTTGCGGACCGCTGACTAAAACCTCTCTTGCAAGCAAAACATGATCAAACCCCGTAACTCATTGAGTCTTAATCACATGATGATGTGAACTAGTTTAGTGACACTAGTAAACTCTTTGGATGTTGGTCACATGGTGATGTGACTGTGAGTGTTAATCACATGGCGATGTGAACTAGATTATTGACTCTAGTGCAAGTGGGAGACTGTTGGAAATATGCCCTAGAGGCAATAATAAAAGTATTATTATATTTCCTTGTTCATGATAATTGTCTTTTATTCATGCTATAAGCGTATTATCCGGAAATCGTAATACACGTGTGAATACATAGACCACAATATGTCCCTAGTGAGCCTCTAGTTGACTAGCTCACAGATCAACAGATAGTCATGGTTTCTCGCTATGGACATTGGATGTCGTTGATAACGGATCACATCATTAGGAGAATGATGTGATGGACAAGACCCAATCCTAAGCATAGCACAAAGATCGTGTAGTTCGCTTGCTAGAGCTTTTCCAATGTCAAGTATCTCTTCCTTAGACCATGAGATCGTGTAACTCCCGGATACCGTAGGAGTGCTTTGGTGTATCAAACGTCACAACGAATCGGGTGACTATAAAGGTGCACTACTGGTATCTCCGAAAGTGTCTTGGGTTGACACGGATCGCGATCGATTTGTCACTCCGTAAACGGAGAGGTATCTCTGGGCCCACTCGGTAGGACATCATCATAATGTGCACAATGTGACCAAGGGGTTGATCATGGGATGATGTGTTATGGAACGAGTAAAGAGACTTGCCGGTAACGAGATTGAACAAGGTATCGGTATACCGACGATCGAATCTCGGGCAAGTACAATACCGCTAGACAAAGGGAATTGTATACGGGATCGATTGAGTCCTTGACATCGTGGTTCATCCGATGAGATCATCGTGGAACATGTGGGAGCCAACATGGGTATCCAGATCCCGCTGTTGGTTATTGACCGGAGAACGTCTCGGTCATGTCTACATGTCTCCCGAACCCGTAGGGTCTACACACTTAAGGTTCGATGACGCTAGGGTTATAAAGGAAGTTTGTATGTGGTTACCGAATGTTGTTCGGAGTCCCGGATGAGATCCCGGACATCATGAGGAGTTCCGGAATGGTCCGGAGGTAAAGATTTATATATGGGAAGTCCTATTTTGGCCACCGGAAAATGTTCGGATTTTTCAGATTGTACACGGAAGGTTCTAGAAGGTTCAAGTGGGGCCCACCTGCATGGGGGACCCACATGAACGTGGGTAGTGGGGAAAGGCCCCACACCCCTGGTCAAGCGCAAGACCAAGATCCCCCTTAGAAGGAATAAGATCATATCCCAAGGATAAGATCAAGATCCCTAAAAAGGGGGATAACAATCGATGGGGAAGGAAATGATGGGATTTCTTTCCTCCCACCTTGGCCAACGCCCCAATGGACTTGGAGGGCAAGAAACCAGCCCCTACACCCCTATATATAGTGGGAGGCGATGGGAGCTTAACACGAAGTTCGGGCGCAGCCCTCCCTCTCCCAAGTCCTCCTCCTCTCATGGTGCTTGGCGGCCCCGCAGATTGCCACGCTCCTCCACCACCACCACGCCGTCGTGCTGCTGCTGGATGGAGTCTTCCTCAACCTCTCCCTCTCACCTTGCTGGATCAAGGCATGCGAGACGTCACCGGGTTGTACGTGTGTTGAACGTGGAGGTGCCGTCCGTTCGGCACTAGGATCTCCGGTGATTTGAATCACGACGAGTACGACTCCTTCAACCCCGTTCTCTTGAACGCTTCTGCTTAGCGATCTACAAGGGTATGTAGATGCACTCACTCTCCTTCCCTTCATTGCTGGTTTCTCCATAGATAGATCTTGGTGACACGTAGGAAAATTTTGAATTTCTGCTACGTTCCCCAACACAAAATGCTAAGGAGAAAAGGATTGGCTCAAGCTCAAAAGCTCAAGACTCTACATTTTATACTTTAGTGATCCAAGATCACATTGAGTCTATAGGAAAAGCCAATACTATCAAGGAGAGATGAGGTGTTGCTTAATGAGTTTCTTGCTCTACAGTGCTTAGTGATATGCTCCAAAACCCTCAACTACTTTCTCATATCCACATATGACCTAAACCCAAAAGTCAAACTCGGCCCCACCGATTCTTTCTACCCGGCGCCACCGAGTTCAGATGTCATAGCCACTGCCACAAACCCTAGGCAAATCGGTCTCACCGATAGGGATCTCGGTCTCACAAAGATGGGGTTGTAATCTCTCTGTTTCCCTTCGTAACATTTCGGTACCACCGAGATGAGCGATCGGTCCCACTGAGATTGCAATGTAAACTCCCTGTTTCCTTTTTATAACATTTCGGTCCCACCAAAATGAGTGAATCGGCCCCACCGAGTTTACCTGACCAACTCTCTGGTTAGCTTATTACCAAAATTGGTCCTACCGAGTTTGTGTAATCGGTCTCACCGATATTACGTTATGCCTTAACCCTAACCATATCGGTCCTACCGAGTTGCATGTCGGTCCCACTGAAAATCCTAAGGTCACTAGATTTGCTAAATCGGTCTGACCGAGTTTACCAATTCGGTCCCACCGAGTTTGGCAAGTTGTGTGTAACGGTTAGATTTTGTGTGGAGGCTATATATACCCCTCCACCTCCTCTTCATTCGTGGAGAGAGCCATCAGAACAAACCTACACTTCCAAATTGCTGTTTCTAAAAAGGAACCACCTACTCATGTGTTGAGGCCAAGATATTCCTTCCTACCATATGAATCTTGATCTCTAGCCTTCCCCAAGTTGCTTTCCACTCAAATCTTCTTTCCACCAAATCCAAATCATGTGAGAGAGAGTTGAGTGTTGGGGAGACTATCATTTGAAGCACAAGAGCAAGGAGGTCATCATCAACACACCATTTGTTACGTCTCGGAGAGTGGTGTCTCCTAGATTGGCTAGGTGTCACTTGGGAGCCTCCGACAAGATTGTGGAGTTGAACCAAGGAGTTTGTAAGGGCAAGGAGATCTCCTACTTCGTGAAGATCTACCGCTAGTGAGGCAAGTCCTTCGTGGGTGACGACCATGGTGGGATAGACAAGGTTGCTTCTTCGTGGACCCTTTGTGGGTGGAGCCCTCCGTGGACTCGTGCAACCGTTACCCTTCATGGGTTGAAGTCTCCATCAATGTGGATGTACGATAGCACCACCTATAGGAACCACGGCTCAAAAATCACCGTGTCTCCAAATTGCATTTGAATTCTCCAAACCCTTCCCTTTACATTCTTGCAAGTTGCATGCTTTACTTTCCGCTGCTCATATACTCTTTGCATGCTTGCTTGAATTGTGTTAAGATTGCTTGACTTGTGCTAAGATAGCTAAAATCTGCCAAAGACTAAAATTGGGAAAAGGATAAGTTTTATTTGGTCAAGTAGTCTAATCACCCCCCCCCCCTCTAGACATACTTTCGATCCTACAAGTGGTATCAGAGCTTTGGTCTCCATTTGCTTTGATTTCCATAGCTTTTGGTGGTCATAGCCTTGGTTTCATAACCTAGGAGAGTATGGCGTCTAGCGAGGGAAATTATCACCGTAGAGGTCCTTACTTTGATGGTACTAATTTTGCTAGTTGGAAACATAAGATGAAAATGCATATTCTTGGACATAACCCCGCCGTTTGGGCTATTGTGTGTATTGGCTTGCAAGGTGAATTCTTTGATGGGAGAGAACCGAACCGTGAAGCGAGTGCGGAAGTGTTGAAGATGCTGCAATACAATGCTCAAGCTTGTGATATCCTCTTCAACGGATTGTGCCCCGAAGAATTCAACAAAATCAGCCATCTTGAGAATGCAAAGGAAATTTGGGATACTTTGATTGATATGCATGAAGGTACCGACTCCGTCAAGGAATCCAAGTTGCATGTGCTCCAAAGTCAACTTGACAAGTTCAAAATGAAGGATGGTGAAGGTGTCGCTAAAATGTACTCTAGGCTTGCTCTTATCACAAATGAGATTGCGGGCTTAGGAAGTGAAGAGGTGACCGACAAATTCATCATCAAGAAGATCCTAAGAAATTTGGGCGGAAAATATGATACCGTGTGCACATTGATCCAAATGATGCCCAATTACAAAGATCTCAAGCCAACCGAAGTCATTGGAAGAATTGTTGCTCATGAGATATCACTCAAGGATAAGGAGGAACTTCACAACAAGTCAAGTGGTGCTTACAAAGCCTCATTTGAAGCCCCCACATCATCAAGTGAGAAACAAACCTTCAATGAAGAATTGAGCTTAATGGTGAAGAACTTCAACAAGTTCTACAAGAGTAGAAGCAAAGAAATAAGCTCCAAGTCAAGGTACTACAATGACAAAAGATCTTCTAGTCGAGAACGCAATTGGTACAATTGTGGGAGACCCGGACACTATTCCAATGAGTGTACGGCACACCACAAAAGAGGAGAAGAATCACCCAAGAGTAGAAGTAGAAGAGAAGAATCACCACCAAGAGAGAGGAGGAGGAGAGATGATCATTATGAACGAAGAACATCCCGGAGAAGCAAGGATTCAGAAAGGAAGGACAAGTCATCAAGGAGCTACACAAAACAAAGACATCAAGCTCATGTTGGAGAATGGGTGAGGGAGTCCTGGACTAGGGGGTGTCCGGATAGCCGAGCTATCATCTTTGGCCGGACTCCAAGACTATGAAGATACAAGATTGAAGACTCCGTCCTGTGTCCGGATGGGACTTTCCTTGGCATGGAAGGCAAGCTTGGCGATACGGATATGTAGATCTCCTACCATTGTAACCGACTCTGTGTAATCCTAACCCTCTCCGGTGTCTATATAAACTGGAGGGTTTTAGTCCGTAGGATGAACAACAATCATACCATAGGCTAGCTTCTAGGGTTCAGCCTCTCTGATCTCGTGGTAGATCTACTCTTGTACTACCCATATCATCAATATTAATCAAGTAGGAGTAGGGTTTTACCTCCACCGTGAGGGCCCGAACCTGGGTAAAAACATCGTGTCCCTTGTCTCCTATTACCATCCGCCTAGATGCACAGTTCGGGACCCCCTACCCGAGATCCGCCGGTTTTGACACCGACATTGGTGCTTTCATTGAGAGTTCCTCTGTGTCGTCACCTATAGGCCCGATGGCTCCTTCGATCATCAACAACGACGCGTCCAGGTGAGACTTTTCTCCCGGACAGATCTTCAGATTCGGGCGGCTTTGCATCATGGGCCAACTCGCTGGCCATCTGGAGCAGATCGAAGCTACGCCCGCCATCGAGTTAGATTTGAAGTTTGAACTATACTGCCGACGTCGCGGAGACTTGATCTTCGACGGGTTCAAGCCACAGCCAAGCGCGCCGCACTATCACGATGGGAATGATCTAGCTCTGCTGCCGGATAGTGTCCTGGAGGCTGCACAAGTGTCCGCTCCGACCCTTAGCTCGGAGCCGACTGCGCCGATCGAGGACGGGTGGCTGGACACCACCTCAGGGGCTGCTACCTCTACGGCGATAGAGCCGAATACCAACCCTGTCCTTCGCAAAGCCCGTGACTCCGAGGTGCCTAATTTCTCTCCGGACTCCGAACCTCCCGCGCCCCTGCCGATCAAATCCGATTGGGCACCGGTTATGGAATTCACTGCCGCGGACATCTTTCAGCACTCGCCCTTTGGCGACATCCTGAATTCACTAAAGTCTCTCTCTTTATCAGGAGAGCCCTGGCCGGATGGTCAGGAAGGTTGGGATGCGGACGACGAAGAAATTCAACGCCCACCCACCACCCACTTTGTAGCCATTGTCGATGATCTAACCGACATGCTCGACCTTGACTCCGAAAACATTGATGGTATGGACGACGATGCCGGAGACGACCAAGAACCAGCGCCTACAGGGCACTGGAAAGCCACCTCAACTCACGATGTATATATGGTGTATACCCCTAAAGGAAGCGGTAACGAGGAACAACGGACGCCTGCGAAGGATAATTCCTCGGCAGGCCAAACGGCGACGTAAGTGCCGCCAAAGTCCCACCTCGACAAAGACAAAGCACCCATACGCACCCAAAGAATAGAGCGGGGTGAACCAAAGGACTACTTAACATGCCTCGAGCAACCATCCCAACAGGATAACTTGAATAGACAATCCGTCCCGGCAAAAGATAAATACCGACGATCTCACGCCGGACACATCATTGGAGCAGAAGAACCTTCACAAAGGCTTGTCGCCATCGCACGTAGTCCGAGGAAGCGTAAGCGAAGCTCAAAACAGCGGAAGACGACTCGAGAATGAGATGGAGCAAAGTACTCAACACCATGAGACAAATCGGCGATAGTCGCCAAACAAAGAGCTACCCAAAGCGCAAACTATCGCCTCGATTTGACGAGGAGGCCGAGAGCCCCACAATCAAAGAACAAAGAGGCCGCCGGTCGGATAGACGACCACATGGCAAACATAGAGCGGCAAGCGGCGCCGAACACAAGCCGACACGTGATCCGCATAAGGATCCGCACCAAAAGGATGGCCCAGTCAGGTCTATCTATGGGCCAAGAAAGCAAGCTCTAGAAAGCATTACAACACGCCGAATATTCGAACATCACGACACACCCAAATACAGGGGCGTTGCACACCCCCTATGTTTCACCGACAAGATGCTGGATCATGAATTTCCAGCGGGATTCAAGCCCGTAAACATAGAGGCATATGATGTAACAATGCACTCGAGTCTCGGATTGAGGATTACATCTCGACATACACATGGCTAGAGGAGATGACCTCCACGCCATAAAATACTTACCCCTCAAGCTCAAAGGGCCAGCCCGGCATTGGCTTAAAGGCCTCCCCGAAAACACTATTGGAAGTTGGGAAGAGCTCCAGGATGCGTTTCGGGCAAATTTTCAGGGGACTTATGTCTGCCCTCCGGATGCAGACGATTTAAGTCACATAACTCAACAGCCCGGAGAGTCAGCCCGCAAATTCTGGAACAGGTTCCTCACCAAAAAGAACTAAATAGTCGACTATCCGGACGCCGAAGCCTTAGCAGCTTTCAAACATAAACGTCCGAGATGAATGGCTCGCCAGACACCTCGGCCAGGAAAAGCCAAGAACAATGGCCGCATTAACAAGCCTCATGACCCGCTTTTGCGCAGGAGAGGATAGCTAGCTGGCAAGGTGCAGTACCAGCGACCCAAGTACGTCCGAAGTCAGGGATGGAAATGGGAAACCACGACGTAGCAAGGACCAGCGCCGGACCAAGGGAAACAGTCCGAAGAGCACGGCAGTCAACGCCGGATTCAAAAGCTCTCGGCAGAACAACAAAAAGCTGCCTCTTAAGGACAACAGCGACGAGCTATCCAACCTAAACAAAATCTTGGACAAGATATGCCAAATCCACAAGACCTTCGGAAGCTCGCAAACCATACTCACAGAGATTGTTGGGTCTTCAAACAGTCCGGCCGACTTAACGCCGAACACAAGGGGCTCGACACACCAAGTGAGGACGATGACTAACCCCACAAGCAGAGCACTGGAAAACAAAAGAATTTCCCACAAGAGGTCAAAACAGTAAACTCACTTCAAGTGACAACAGGGAAAAATAGAGCGGCGCCCATTGAATTACGCGCTGCACGGTCCACCCCAGCGGAGTCCCGACACTGGATGTCAAAACCAATCACTTTCGACCATCAGCATTACTCCGGAAATATCCGGAACGCAGGATGGTCTGCTTTGATATTAGATCCTATAATCGACGGACTACGATTTACACAAGTCCTAATGGACGGCACCAGTGATCTAAACCTGCTATATCAGGACACAATCCGCAGAATGGGGATAGACCCAACCAAAATTTGCCATAGCAACACTTCCTTTAAAGGAGTGACGCCAGGCCCACATGCCCATTGTACGGGCTCTCTACCACTAGAAGTTGTGTTCGGCTCATCCGACAACTTCTGTCGCGAAAAGTTAGTCTTCCACATCGCCCCATTTAAAAGTAGCTATCAAGCACTATTGGGACGTGAAGCTTTCGCCCACTTTAACGCAATACCGCATTACGCATCTCTTACACTTAAAATGCCCGGTCCATGTGGCATCATCTCATTAAAGGGAAACTTCGAGTGTTCCTCGAATACGGAAGAACGTGAGACTGCCTTGACAGCCACACACTAATTCGTCTTTGCTGATCAAAGCACCCAAACAGGTCGTTCAGACCCCGGACACGGTTAGGCGAGTCCGGCATAAATAAACAAGGGGCTTACTAGCCACGTACCCCCTTACAAGGGGCTCCACGCATGTACAACAAGAGACAATAAAGCTCAACTTTATTCATTTTTTTAATCATACTTTGTTTATTTTAAAATACATTTTTGCACGATCTTTTTTTTTCAACTAAGTTCTTCTCTTTTACAGATGAACACCGTGCTACATCCGTCCAGGATACGGCACAACGGAGACACAAAGCAGACGCAAGAGGGACCCGTTGAAGGATTCTTTTGATTAAGACCCATGTAAAACTTTTTCTTGTCTCTTGTTGATACACATCCCCGGTTTCTTGCTATAACCGAGGAGGAGGTCTGGCGTTTTGGCATCGGCCGCGTCGAAATTTTTGAGCGCACTCGACACTAGGGGCTTAGGGCATTGTTTCGCCTGTTTTCATAAAGACCGAATACCTTAGGGAGTGTTCGCGCCTCGAGTTAGGCCTTATATGCATCAGCTCGAATCATGTCTTTGGTCAAATGTTGGGTTTGCGGCCTCGTGTTTTGCTGCCTTACGTTCCGCTCTATCGGCTAACACGGCACCAGGAGAACTACTGCGATTGTGCCCCGGTTCGGCCGGGTGAGCACCTCAGTAGAGAAAGCCGAAAATTGACTGTCATGATATAGCGTGAGACTGGTCAACCACTCGACCACCGGAATGTTTAGAATTCCTCCGCTTTAACGAAGGACCGTGAGGGAGTCCTGGACTAGGGGGTGTCCGGATAGCCGGACTATCATCATCGGCCGGACTCCAAGACTATGAAGATACAAGATTGAAGACTTTGCTCCGTGTCTGGATGGGACTTTCCTTGGTGTGGAAGGCAAGCTTGGCAATACGGATATGTAGATCTCCTACCATTGTAACCGACTCTGTGTAACCCTAGCCCTCTCTGGTGTCTATATAAACCGGAGGGTTTTAGTCCATAGGACGAACAATCACAACAACAATCATACCATAGGCTAGCTTCTAGGGTTTAGCCTCCTTGATCTCGTGGTAGATCCACTCTTGTACTACCCATATCATCAATATTAATCAAGCAGGAGTAGGGTTTTACCTCCATCGAGAGGGCCCGAACCTGGGTAAAAACATCGTGTCCCTTGTCTCCTGTTACCATCCGCCTAGACGCACAGTTCGGGACCCCCTACCCGAGATCCGCCGGTTTTTACACCGACATTGGTGCTTTCATTGAGAGTTCCGTTGTGTCGTCACCGATAGGCTTGATGGCTCCTCCGATCATCAACAACGACGCGGTCCAGGGTGAGACTTTTCTCCCCGGATAGATCTTCGTGTTCGGCGGCTTTGCACTGCGGGCCAATTCACTTGGCCATCTGGAGCAGATCGAAAGCTATGCCCCTGGCCATCATGTCAGATTTGGAATCTTAAACTTCACGGCTGACATCCACGGAGACTTGATCTTCGATGGAATCGAGCCACAGCCGAGCGCGCCGCACTGTCTCGATGGGCATGATTTAGCTCTGCTGCCGGACAGTGCCCTGGAAGCCGCACATGAGTCCGCTCTGATTCTTAATTCGGAGCCGACCGCGCAGATCGAGGATGGGTGGCTAGAGACCGCCTCGGGGGCTGCAACCTCTACGGTGATGGAGCCGAATACTGACCTTGTCCCTTGCGACGCTCGTGACTCCGAGGTGTCGGACTCCTCGCCAGACTCCGAACCTCCTGCGCCCCCTCCAATCGAATTCGATTGGGCACCGATCATGGAGTTCACCGTCGCGGACATCTTTCAACACTCGCCTTTTGGTGACATCCTGAATTCGCTAAAGTATCTCTCGCTATCAGGAGAGCCCTGGCCGAATTGCGGTCAGGATGGTTGGGATGCGGACGACGAAGAAATTCAAAGCCCACCCACCACCCACTTTGTAGCCATCGCCGATGATCTAACCGACATGTTAGACTACGACTCCAAGACATCGACGGTATGGACGACGATGCCGGAGAGGCGACCAAGAACCAGCGCCACGGGGCATCGGAAGACCACCTCGTCATACGACATATACATGGTGGACATCCCAAAGGATGGGAATGGCGAAGAAGCAATGGAGGCGATTCCTCCAAGAAACAGCCCAAGCGCCGTGTGTCGGGCGCCGCCTAAATCCCGCCACAAGAAGAATGGAGATTCCGCACCGGGATAATAACACCCCGAGAAAGTGCCGAAGGCAACCCCTCCAAAGAAGATTCAAAGACAGAGGACGGAGAAGCCAACCCTCATGAGAGAGCGGCAGACAAAGAGGTAGAGGATGATAATTACATGCCTCCCTCCGGAGACGAGGCAAGCCTCGACGACAACGAATTCGTCGTGCTCGAGGATCCCGTCGAACAAGAGCGTTTCAAACGCAGGCTTATGGCCACGGCGAACAGCCTAAAGAAAAAGCAGCAACAGCTTAGAGCTGATCAAGACCTGCTAGCCAACAGATGGACTGAAGTCCTTGCGGCCGAAGAGTATGAACTCGAACACCCCTCCAAAAGCTACCCCAAACGCAAGTTGCTCCCCCGATTAGAGGAGGAGGCATATAAACCTGCATCACCAGAGCACAATACGGCTGACCGACCACCTCGTGGCCGCGACAGAGAGGCATTTAGGCCCTCCATCAGAACCGTACCCCGGCATCGCTCGAAAAGCACAAGGCCATAGGGGAATGCTCCGGACTTGCAAGACATATTGGAGGATAAGGCAAGACAATCAAGATCGATCTACGGATCACGTGGGCGCCCCACGGCACGCGACGACAACCATCGCGCCGGACACAGCAAGTCCGGCCGGGCCGAACACAGTAGGCACAACTCGTTTGAGCTACGTCATGATATAGCCCAATATAGAGGCGCCGCACACCCACTATGCTTCACAGATAAAGTAATGGAGCATCAAATCCCCGAAGGGTTTAAACCCGTGAACATTGATCCTACGATGGCACAACAGACCCCACGGTTTGGATCGAAGACTATCTCCTTCATATCCACATGGCCCGTGGTGACGATCTTCACGCCATCAAATATCTCCCACTCAAGCTTAAAGGACCAGCTCGGCATTGGCTTAACAGCTTGCCAGCAGAATCAATTGGGTGTTGGGAAGACCTAGAAGCCACATTCCTTGACAACTTCCAGGGCACATATGTGCGACCACCAGACGCCGATGACCTAAGCCACATAATTCAACAGCCAGACGAATCGGCGCATAGCCTCGACACGGTTCTTAACAAAGAAAAATCAAATCGTCGACTGTCCGGATGCAGAGGCCCTTGCAGCCTTCAAACATAATATCCGCGACGAGTAGTTGGCCCAGCACCTAGGACAGGAAAAGCCGAAATCCATGGCAGCCCTCACATCACTCATGACCCTTCTGCATGGAGAGGACGGTGGCTAGCCCGCAAGAATAACCTCAAAGCAAAAATTCGCGGTCCGGATACCAAGGACCGCAATGGCAGGTCACGTCGAAACAAAAACAAACGCCGCGTTAACGGCGATAACACTAAGGATACGGCAGTCAACACCGGATTCAGAGGCTCTAAACCCGGTCAGCGGAAAAAGGCATTCAAAAGAACTACTCCGGGCCCGTCCAATTTGGACCGAATACTCGACCGCTCTTGCCAGATACACGGCACCCCCGAAAAGCCAGCTAATCACACCAACAGGGATTGTTGGGTATTTAAGCAGGCAGGCAAGTTAATTGCCGAAAACAATGACAATGGGCTGCATAGCAATGATGAGGAAGAGACCCGGCCGCCGAACAATAGAGGACAGAAAGGTTCCCCCCCACAAGTGCGGACGGTGAACATGATATACGCAACTCACATACCCAAGAGGGAGCGGAAGCGTGCACTCAGGGACGTATACGCGATGGAGCCAGTTGCCCCAAAGTTCAACCCATGGTTCTCCTGCCCGATCACTTTTGATCGAAGGGACCACCCCACCAGTATCCGCCATGGCGGATTCGCCGCATTGGTTTTAGACCCAATCGTCGATGGATTTCACCTCACTAGAGTCCCGATGGACGGCGGCAGCAGCAAACTGAACTGCTTTATCGGGATACGGGCGCAAGATGGGCATAGACCCTCAAGGATTAAACCCACAAAGACGACCTTCAAAGGCGCCATACCGTGTAGAGGCCAATTATACAGCTCGGTTACACCGAAGTGGTCTTGGATCCCGGATAACTTCCGGCGAGGACTTAATCTTCGATATAGTCCCATTCCGCGGCTATCATGCTCGCTTCGGACGAACCGCGTTTGCAAAGTTCAACGCGTGCCGCACTACGCATACCTCAAGCTCAAGATGTCGGGCCGAGGAGTCATCACGGTCAGCGGAAACATCAACGCCCTCCGAACGGAGGAACACACAGCGGCTCTTGCGGCAGAAGTACAGAGCAGCCTCTTAAGGCAATTTTCGAGTCCAGCCGTTAAGCGACCGGACACGGCCAAACGCGCTCGAAGTAACCTACAACAAGACCACCTGGCACGTTCCGAGCACGCGTAGCAATGCGGCCCCAACCCTAGCCCTTGCATAATTGCAAGATTAGTCCTTCGCTTACATCATTACGCTCTGGAGATACCATGGGCATAGGGGGAAGCACGACCACGACAGGCCCAGAGTGCGGCTCAACCACACCAGGGGCTCCCAAGTGTGTCGCTCTTTTTCTTTTTTCTTTTTTCTTACCCACAGGACTCCGCTCACAGAGGCCTGTCCGTGAAGAGACCCACCAACTCATGATGCAACAGCCGGGGAAGGATAAAGGCTACGATTTAACACTGTGTGGTCTCCATTACGAGCATTAAATCTGTTTAATACACCATTCCGCAGCCTACCCCTGGAGAGGGACATGTTTAATATTCCAATCCCTTGCTTACCGCACCATTTGAATCGTTCTGCATTCATGGCAGTATTTCTGGAATAAACAATGCATCGCTTTTTGCTTATAATTGCATTTCTTTCTCATATATGTTCATTTATGACATGTTACATCTGTACACTTCGGTATGGCTAAATACACCAGGGGCTTAAGTTCCTCACATTATGGTGTGATAAGTCCGAACACTTTCACAAGTGCGGCACCCCGAACTTATAGCATTATATGCATCGGCTCCGAGTCATGTCTTGGGTCAATAGTTGGGTTTGCCTGGCTCCCATGTTTTGGTACCTTACGTTCTGTTGTATCGGCTAAGGTAGCACTGGGAGAACCACTGCAATTGCGCCCCGGTTGAGCTAGGCAAGCGCCTCAGTGGAGAAAGCTAAAACTGACCGTCATGATAAGGCGAGAGTTGGTCGCTGTTCGAGAGGTTTTTTTCGAGTCCCTAAAGACTTATGCCGCTTAGAGCGAGGAACCGGCTTCGTCCGGCCCAGGCATGGATAGCGCCCCGAACTCGGTCTTCCGAACACTAGGGGCTTCGCCGAAATTTAAAATTATAGAATTCTATGGCTAAGTGAGAGTGTTCAAGCATTATAAGTCCGGTTGCCTCGTTCGTTGTGTTGAGCGCCTCCCTAGATGGACCCAAACATGGAAACAAGAGCGCCAAGTTTATCCCGAACACCCCAAAGACTAGTGGCATGGGGATGAAGCCGACAACTTGCCATCTCTCGATTTGATAAACGGCCACACGTAGGTAATATTTTAAATTAACAAGCGTTGCTTAGCGATATGAACAAAGTTTTCAGCGCACAAGATAACAAAATGCGAGTCTACTCAAATATTACATCTTTGGAGCACTCACCCGCAATCATGCGGGCACCCTTCAGACACTCTTATAATACATTTGGGCGTGCGATACTCCTTGCCGCTTGGCGGATGCGTCCGTCCAGCTTCTCAAGATCCATCCTGCCCCATGCACTTTTGCATGGGCAAGGCCCGACGGCACCTTCAATGCAAAGCGGAGTTCTTGACGACCTCAACCCTGTGGACACGCGTCCCACCGCCCAGACCAGGCAAGTAGCTCCTGTGCATGGCCTCCTTGGGCCACGAACCACGAGGCCCTTCATGGCCTATTCGGCTACCTTAGGAGCTCGACCGGTGCTTCACCTGGTCGCTAAGGGGCACTAGATGTCCGCCTCAAAGATATCGAGACCAAGACCTTCTCCGCTGAGCTCCCTCCTCGGCCCGAGAAAGCGGCAAGATCTCGACATGTCAGGGGCAGATCCACGAACAGCTCTGGAGAGCTCCGATTCGGGTAAGTAATAGGTAATTCACATTCACATGCTTGCTTTGCATGAAAAATGCCTTACCCGCTGCTCTTTTCTTCAAATCCTCGTTCTCCTGGAGGGCCTTGTGGGCTTCGGCCTTAGCGGCTTTGGCGCTCTCAAGAGCCGATGCAAGCTCGGACTCTCGAGTCTTTGAGTCGCGCTCCAAACTCTCATGTTTTTCCATGAGAGCCTGGAGCTCTTGCTGCACCTCCGCCACCCGCACCTCCTGCTTCTCCCGCTCGGCTCGCTCTGTGACCGCATTGCATTCGGCCGCAGACACTGCCTCCTTCAGGGTCGCCACCTCGTTCGTGCCCCCTGTAGTACCCATGTTATCCTTGTTATTCCTCTTGCAACCAAATCCTTTTTCTGTAAGGTACAAATTTAATACGGTGTTACTCACCTTCCTTGTCCTTGAGCTGCTTCTTGGCATGGCCGAGCTCGCTCTCGGACCGCTCGAGGCTCTGCTTCAAAGCATCGACCCGCATGAAGGCGGCAGAGGTCGAGGTCAGCAAGAGCCTGCAATCCCATATTGACATATTTTTTAGAACTCCTGCATATATCTTTTTAGATCCTCAGTCCGGCTTTTCTTTCCGAACACCGAACCGAGCATCAGGGGCTACTGTCTATGCGGTATTACATCATATATCTTAAAATTCTTACCTCAAAGCCTGTTAGAAGGCTGCTGCAGGCTTCGGTGATCCCGCTCTTGGCAAGCTGAACCTTCTGAATCACCGCACTCATGACAGTGCGGTGTTCTTCTTTGATGGAAGCGCCGTTGAGCGCCTCCAGCAAGTTATCCGGCGCCTCTGGTTGGACAGAGGTCGCCGGTGTCACAGTCTTGCCCTTCTTATGAAGGGGTCGCTCGCCGGACTCCGGAACCACTACAGTTCGGCAAGGAGTCCCGACTGAAGTTCGGGAGGTTGCCTCGCGGCACCTCCGGGGCCTCCTCCTCTGGCGGGTCCCTCCTCAGATCCCACCTCGGCGTCGTCGGCCACACGGGAGTTGAGGCGATCGGAAGGAATCCATATCCGACGTGTCTAAGGACCCGCCGGACGAAGCGGGAAGATCGCCCTGGCCGGACTACAAAGTTGTATGCGGCATTAGAAAGACACCGTGTGGCAAAATGAAAAAATTATGAACTAGCTAGGAGTCCGGATACTTACGATCTTGCCAGGGGCTTGGCCCTTGAAGGCCACTCCTCGTTGCCGTCGCCAACATTGGCAGAGCAGTCCGGGGGAAGGATCCTTCCCTTCTTAGACCCTTCGGCCTCCCCCGTTGGGGAGGCCTTCCTCTTCTTCTCTCCCCACGCTGGGGGAGAGGCTTCTTTCTTCTCCTCCTCCTCATCCTCAGGAGAGGAGTCCGCCTCGGAGTCATCGGACGATGAGTCCAATACCACCTGACGCCGGGAACTCCTTCGGGTTCCCGTGGCCTTCTTCTTGGCCTTCTTCTCCGACACCACGTAAAGTGCCGGGACCAGCAGCCCCGTCAAACGGGTGTCCGCTGGGTCTTCTGGAAGGGGAGCCGGACAGTTAACCTGTTCGGACGTCTTCTGCCAGTCCTAATAAAGGCATTGGGAGTTTAGATCCCACATAGAGTCAAACTATGAAAGAAATGAGTGTCCCATAAAGGATGACATAACTTACCTCGCTGGCGGGCTGCGGCTGAATCCGCGATCTTGATTGCGGATGCGGGGCTTCTCCTCCTTGAACAAGCACCCTCGGGTAGCCAGATGTCGTGGTCAAGAGCCCGCCAGGTCCGTGCTGTGCTAGATCAAACTCCCACAAATTGAAAGCCCGTTCTTTGGCGGGGAGAATCCGCAGACGAGCATGACTCGGATCACATTGACAAGCTTAAGCTTCTTGTTCACAGTGTCAGAGACAAGATCGAGTCGGTCGGCTCCTCGAACTACCCCATAGCAAGCCCTTTCTTTCCGGAGGTGAGCTGCATGGGGATACCAGATCTAAATTCGGGGGCCGCTGCCCATTTAGGGTCACGCGGCTCGGTGATGTAGAACCACCCCGATTGCCACCCTTTGATGGATTCCACGAAGGCACCCTCAAGCCAAGTGACGTTGGGCATTTTGCCCACCATGGTGCCTCCGACTCCGCTTAGCTGCCCTTCACAACCTTCGGCTTGACATTGAAGGTCTTTAGCCACAAGAAGTGGGGCTGATGCAGAGGCCTCGCACACAACGATAAACGCCGAGATGTTGAGGATGAAGTTTGGCGCCAGATCGTGGAAGTCCAGCCGTAGTAGTACATGAGCCCCGGACGAAGGGGTGAAGTGGGAAGCCCATTCATGGAGGAAGTGGGAAGAAATACAACCCTCTCATGGGGCCTGGGGGTGGGGATGAGTGCCCCTCGTCGGGCGGCGGTCTTGTGATGTCATTTGGACAGTATCCAATGCCGCGCAGCTTCTCGATGTGCCCTCCGTAGAACGGAGGAGGCCATCCACTTGCCTCCCGCTCCGGACATGGCTGGAGAAGGTTGAGGTGAGATGTGCGGACTTGGGCGCTGGAGCTCGTCTTGCAGAGATGGATAAGCAAAGGAGGAAGAAGGCGTAGGTAAAGGAGGTGGATCCTTATCCCCTTATATATGGGTGGATGAAACTATGCGTCCCTACTAGCCTAGTAAAACTCGCTTATCTCCCAAGCGCCGCAATCAATGGCGCGGTTGGGTTACCCACGTCCGTATTAATGGGAATCCGGAATAAGGGGAACACGATCTACGCTCGACAAGACGTGCTAAGGAAACCGCCGCTAAACGCGCCGAGGTGGTATAATAAAACGATTCAAGTAAAGGCTTGGTAGTGGTGTGACGTCACGCCACAAAATACGTCAGCAGATTGAACTTGTGTAGATATTATTCTCCCTACGGTGGTATGTGGAATTTATTTTACTGAGCGAACATTATCCCGGTGTTCACAATCTTCTATGAATTATTCGAGGAGGAACCCGCCTTGCAATGCCGAAGACAATATGCGCACGGACTTGTCGTCATTGAAGCTCGGTTCAGGGCTACCGAGGAGTCTCGACTAGGGGTGTCCGGATAGCCGGACTATCATCATCGGCCGGACTCCAAGACTATGAAGATACAAAATTGAAGACTTCGTCCCGTGTCCGGATGGGACTTTCCTTGGCGTGGAAGGCAAGCTTGTCAATACGGATATGTAGATCTCCTACCATTGTAAGCGACTCTGTGTAACCCTAGCCCTCTCCGGTGTCTATATAAACCGGAGGGTTTAAGTCCATAGGGCAACAATCGCAACAACAATCATACCATAGGCTAGCTTCTAGGGTTTAGCCTCCTTGATCTCGTGGTAGATCCACTCTTGTAATACCCATATCATCAATATTAATCAAGCAGGAGTAGGGTTTTACATCCATCGAGAGGGCCCGAACCTGGGTAAAAACATCGTGTCCCTTGTCTCCTGTTACCATCCGCCTAGACGCACAGTTCGGGACCCCCTACCCGAGATCCGCCGGTTTTGACACCGACAGACCGTTTCCCGGTCAGGCACATACGCGCCCCGAATTCGGAGAGCACGGTGCCCCTAGGGGCTATATAGTAGCCCCACCATCGAACTCCTATGGCTAAGTGAAAGTGATAAAGCATTATAGTCCTGTTGCCTAGTTTGCTACGCTATCACCTCCTTCATAGGACCAAGACGTTGGATTAAGTGTGAAAATGCGCTTTTTTGCAAACACCCCCGCACTATGTGTGTGTAAAGTCAAGACTGCCATCTTTCAGGTTATATACACATATACATTAACGGTCGCACAGGAGGTATTCCAATACTTGAACGCACAAGTATAAAAAGCCCTTATATTATACTTGAAACATGGTTTTACAAATCATACATGTCATTTGAACATAATATCCTTTGAGCACCACATCTCTATTAAACGAGCGCCCTGCAGGACTTCCTCAAAATAGTGCTTGGCAGGTACTCGGCTTCTGTCCGAATCCTGGGATGCAACGTCGGTGGCCTTCATCTCTGCCCAGTATGTTTTGACACGGGCAAGAGCCATCCGTGCATCCTCTATGCATGCCGACCGCTTCATTGCATCGATATGCGGCACCGCATCAAGGAACTGCTGCACCAAGCCAAAATAACTCTTCGGCTCGGCCCTTTTCGGCCACAAATGAGTCACGACATCCTTCATGGCAAGTCCGGAAAACCTATTCAGCTCAGCCCATTGGGCTAACCGATCGGATAATGGCAGTGGACGCTCTGGACTATGGAACTGCGACCAAAAAAGCTCTTCCATTCCGTGATCCTTTTGGCCTCGGAAGTGTGCGACCGCATCTGCGGCACTCGCCGCCAAATCTAGATAAGCATCCTCCGCACCCCACAGCTGGCCCAGCTAAGCATACTTCGGATCCGTAAACTTCCTCCGCAGCAGAAAGGGCTTTCCAGCCGTGATATCCCCGGCTTGACGAAGCTCCTCCTTCATAGCTCTCATCATGGAGCGGGCATCCTTGGCTTCGGCGGCGGCCTTCTTCAGGTCCTCTTGCTCCGCTCGGCGTTCTTTTTCAAGAAACTCGCAGCGGTCGATAGCATTCTTCAGCTTCACAGACATCTCGGCCATTTCCTCCCTGCTTCGGCAGTGAGCAGCCTGTTCGGCTTTTAGCTCTTCGGCCGCCTTCAAGGCAGCCACATTACTTTTTCTAGCTTGCTCCTTGGCTCGGGCGAGCTCCGCCCGAAGGTCCTCCATAGCAGCGGCACCATCTGCATTAAGCATACATGTTGTAAGGCACGGGCGCCAAGCTCCCTTACCAGGTGTCCACGGAGAAGCCACATACCTTGTGACTCGTCAAGTCGCTTATTGACCAGCGTGATGTCAGATCCGAACGCCAAGTGCCGCTTGATTCGGCAACTTCATCACCCACCGCCACCGGACGCTCCTCCACCTATATAGGAAAGGCGACATCTTACAACTGAGATTATGATCCTCGGCGCGCTGTCACCTTTGACAACGTACCGAGTCCCAGGGGCTACTATCTATACAGGGCGCATTCTATATGCAAAACTGTCAGAAGGTATTTTATTTTTGCGTACCTCAAACCCCGTTAGTAAACTTCTGACGGCTTCATGCAATCCGCTCTCAGTGGATGAAATCCTTTCAATCACCGCACCCATCAACGCACGGTGATCTTCTGAGATAGACGCTCGCTCGAGCAGATCCTTCAGCTTCTCCGACCGTACACCAGTTGGTGTCGGACCTTCCGGCCCCGCCGGACTCGAGGAAACCCTCCGCGACGACACCTCAGGGTCGTCCGCCCCGCATGACGGTACGGCAGATGGAGGCTTTTCGCTCTCCATCATCTCTGGACGAAGATACCCCGAAGGTGAGCTCTGCTGAGAAGGGCTGAGATCCGAACTACAAGGTAAAACTTCGGGTATCTTCAGAAACAAAAACAGGGATGTCCCTTAACTCCCCTTTCTACTTACGGCTCGCTAGAGGGCTAATTCCCTTGGGGAAATAGTGCGGTCGGGGCTTCTCCTGGCGCAGGACCCTCTGGTGAAGATTTCTTCCCCTGCTTTGAGGCCTTGGCCTCCGGATCTTCAGAAGCGGTCCTCTTCTCCCCCTGGAGAGAGGGATTCTCGGTCCCCCCATCTTTGCAAGCCTCCTTCACGGAGGCAGTAGTTTCCTTGTTCCCCCCTTTGCCCTCTTCCAAAGGCGCAGCCTCCAGCATCTTGGTCAGCATAGGATCCGGCGTGGTCTCAGGGAGGGGGGCCGGACACCTTATTAGTTTTGCTTTAGCTATCCACCCTGTTCAAGGGACAGCTCTTTAAAAGGCAAGTTTATGATAAATGTACGGATAGCGTCCGGGCACAGGACTACTTACTTGAGTATCCGGGCGATTGCAGCTTAGACCTGCATCCTCGGTCAAGTCCGGACACATCTCTTGTGATCCGAAGAACAGTTTATACAACTCCACGGGCGTCGCACCCATGAAGTGTTGGAGAGCTTGTGGTCCCTCCGGATTGAGTTCCCACAGGCGGAGGGGGCGACGTTTGCAGGGCAGAAGGCGCCGAATCAGCATGACCTGCGCCACTACAACCAGATTGATCTCTCTTTCTTGGAGGTCTCAGATACGGCCCTGCAACAGCGGTACGTCCTTGGACGGCCCCAAGTCAAGCCCTTTGTTGACCCATGATGCCAGTCGTTGTGGAGGACCCGAGCGAAAGGCAGGTGGCGCCACATCTGGTGCCCTTGGGAGCGGTGATGTAAAACCACTCATGTTGCCACAAACCAAGCTCCTCTTGAAAAGAGCCCTCGGGCCATGGAGCGCCAGCACTCTTGCTTATAACAGCCCCTCTGCACTCTGCCTGCTGCCCCTCGATCATCTTCGGCTCCACATTGAAGGTCTTGAGCCACAATCCGAAGTGAGGGGTAATGCGGAGGAAGGCTTCGCATACGACAATACGATGAGATGTGGAGGATGGACTCCGGATCCAAGTCATGAAATTCCAGCCCATAATAAAACATGAGCCCCCTCACGAAGGGGTCCGTCGGGAAGCCTAAACCCCGACGGAAGTGAGACACGAACACCACGCTCTCACCAGGCTCGGGAGTAGGAATAACTTGCCCTTGGGCAGGCAGCCTATGCGAAATCTCACCGGTTAGATACCTGGCGTCTCTCAGCTTTAGCACGTCTTCTTCCGTGATGGAAGAAGGCATCCACCAGCCTCGCAGGTCGGAGCCGGACATTATCGAAGGTCCGAAGCGCCTGAATCTGGAGCTTTGGGTGTTGGAACTCGAGGCGAGGGGCGGATTCAATTGAGATTGAAAGAAAGGAGCAGGCCTTGGTCTCATTATAAAGAGGTTGAATACCAAGAGCCCTCCCTGTGGCTGTTTGGGACTCGCCTTCGATAGAGGGGGCGTGCCAACGGGCGCGGTTGGGTTACCCATGCCCGTATTGATGAGAATCCCGAAATAAGGGGACGCGATCTCTGCTTTGACAAGACGTGCCAAGGAAACCGCTTCGCTAAACGCGCTGAGGTGGAACAATAAAAATAATTCGAATAAAGGCTTGGTCGTGGTGTGACATTACGCCACGAAATACGTCAGCAGATTGAACTTGTGTAAATATTATTCTCTCTTCGGTGGTATGTGGAACTTATTTTGCAGAGCCGGACACTATCCTGGTGTTCAAGATCTTCTATGAAGCATTCGGAGGAGGAACCCGCCTTGCAATGCCGAAGACAATATGCGCGCCGGACTCGTCGTCATTGAAGCCTGGTTCAGGGGCTACTAAGGGAGTCCTGGACTAGGGGGTGTCCGGATAGCCGAACTATCATCTTTGGCCGGACTCCAAGACTATGAAGATACAAGATTGAAGACTCCGTCCCGTGTCCGGATGGGACTTTCCTTGGCGTGGAAGGCAAGCTTGGCGATACGAATATGTAGATCTCCTACCATTATAACCGACTCTGTGTAACTCTAACCCTCTACGGTGTCTATATAAACCAGAGGGTTTTAGTCTATAGGACAAACAACAATCATACCATAGGCTAGCTTCTAGGGTTTAGCCTCTCTGATCTCGTGGTAGATCTACTCTTGTACTACCCATATCATCAATATTAATCAAGCAGGAGTAGGGTTTTACCTCCACCGAGAGGGCCCGAACCTGGGTAAAAACATCGTGTCCCTTGTCTCCTGTTACCATCCGCCTAGACGCACAGTTCGGGACCCCTACCAAGATCCGCCGGTTTTGACACCGACAATGGGTATCCGGCTCCGACTCCGACAATCACTCCGAGAGAAGCTATCACTCCGACTCCGGATATACTCAAGATGAAGGTGTTGCCAGTCTAGCACTTGTGTCAACCAACTCCTACGACATATTTGATTCACCCAATGAAGGAACTGGAAGATGCTTCATGGCTAAAGGCCCAAAGGTAACACACCCCGAGTATGTTGATTTCAATAGTGATGAAGATGACTTGCTAGGTGATGATGATTTACTTGTTGACAACTCTAGTGATGAATACTATGATGAAACGTCAATTAATCATGGTAATCAAGATAAAACGAATGACAATGATAAGGAGAAGATTGAGCTTCTAACTAAAGAACTAAACACTCTTAAGTTAGCTCATGAAACTATCTTAGAAGATCATCGAGAACTTTTAAGAACTCATGAGAAGTTACGCTTTGAAAAGCTCAACCTTGAGCAAGAGCATGAGTTCTTAAAGGCAATCAATGATGATCTTTGTAAGAAAAGTTTTTCTTACATTGGCAAGCGTTTACTCTTATCTACTTACATGCCTCAAGTAAAGTCCACTAACAAGAACAAGAAGGATTCTTCCTATAGTAGTAACAATAATCATGCTAAATCCAATGTTGTTGCTTCTAGTAGTTCTCTTGATTCCACTAATGATTCTCTTAGCCAAGTTACACTTGAGCAAGAAAATAGCTTATTGAAGGGAATTATAGAGAAAGGTGTTTACAAGAGCCTTGCCGGGAGTAAGCAATTTGAGGAAATTGTACGCAAGCAAGGAAGGCACCGAAAGAACCAAGGTGTTGGTTTTGAACAAAAGTTCAATGCCAATGGAGTTGAGTGGGAAGAAGATCAATATCCCAAGACGAAGTTTGTTCCTTAATAAGAGAAGTATGATCCTACTTCCTTCAAAGGGACACAAGCTCAAGATGATCTTCCACCACAAGACCACAAGCAAAAAGGCAAGGACAAGCTTCAAGAGGAGATTGATGCATTTGAAGAAGCTCCTAAGGCCTTGGTCAAGTGGGTTCCCAAGACTACGTCAAGTTCTACTTCATCAAGTACGACTACAACTCCAAGGATTCCCATCAAGATGATGTGGATACCAAAGAAGAAGAACTAGAGAGTTCTTGAGGGTGACTCCACCAACATATTTCACTCATATCATTTCGGCAACAACAAGTGCAATCAACTTCCACATCTTGCACTAGTTCAAGGAGTCACAAACCTCTTATTGGTAAGACAAGGGACAAGGTAACCTAATGCTCTCATAGACATCATCTTGTGTGTGCATCACTCCATGTCTATGGATATCCTTGTTTGTTCCTTGTGGGACTAACCCATGTAGGTATTAAAAGTGCAACTCACTCCAAGGGATTGCTCCAAATGATCTACATCAACCTTGAGCATCCACATCTTCAACACCTACATGAAGTCATCATCGACAAAACTCAAGGTTAGTTTATCCCTCTAAGGGGGGATCTCACATCTAGGGGGAGCTTAACTCTAAGAATTGAGTCAAAGCAACTCTAATGGTGTGAACACATCAATGCATTATGTAAAAGTGGTAACCCACTTGAGCTTAAACGATGAGTATGACCTATGATCAAATGTTCTCATTTGACTCCTAAGTCAATATACTCATATATAGATGACCCAGTCATCGCCAATTGTTTTATAGATGCTAGAATTGTTTGTGCATGCTTTGCCACATATTTCATTCGCCATTTTATTGTGTGAGCATGTTGGTTGCATATTTTACTCATTCGAGGACATCCACTTGTTGTTATGATTGATTGGTTTCTTTTTATTTTGCCAAGTGGATGGACAAGAATGCCTAAGAACCTTCTCTAGCTATCTATGATTTTCTCGTCTCAAACTCTATTCATGCTACATCACAAAATTTGATCAAGTTAGATTCGAACCACTCTGTGTGAGGAGCACTCGGAGTCCCCGATTCGTCATAGACTTAAACTTCCAAAACTTCTTTGTGCATTTCGGTCTGACCGATTCCTCCATTTCGGTCATACCGAGATCACTAAGTCAATCTAGGTTTTCAATCTCGGTGCAACCGATTTGAACTTTTTGGTCACACCGAGTTGATGTAACTGCATACAGTTATGCATCTCGGTGCCACCGAGTTGTTCCACTCGGTCACACCGACAGGGTCGGGCTATATATACTCACGGGCAAAAATTTGGAAACTTTCTCCAAACCCCTTCGCCCGCGCATAGCTCGCTCTGCCTCCAGGGTCTCCGGATCGTTCTCCTCGTCGCCAGACGCCTCCAGTCGCTGGTCTCCGCCACCGTCAATGGAATTCACCCCCGCCATTGCTGCCGTAGCAAGTTCATCGCCAAGCTAGGGTATGGACTCGATCACAGTGCTATCCCCGTATGATTCCTAGCACATTGTGTTCATCATGATTCTTGCCATGATTGAAACAAGTCTATCCAGTCAAAACAATCCTTAGATTAGAAGTGAATTGAAAATTTAGGGTTAGGTTTCCGCCGAAACCATCTCGGACCCACCGAGTTGCAGAACTCGGTTCAACCGATTTGGCTAATGCCATTGCACAAGTGATTCTCGGTCTGACCAAGAATTGCAAATCGGTGTGACCGAGTTCAGGACTTTGTGAAACCCTAGCAGTCTCGGTGCCACGAAGCGTGACTGGTCTCGACCGAGTTCACTAGTTTAGGTTCCAAAGCTGCTTCAAGATCACCGAGTTTGCAAATCGGTTGATCCGAAATGCTTTCGTGGAAAACTACAACTAAGTTTTTGAATCATTCTTTGCAAAACCTCTGTATTTTGTGATTCTCATCCATCTATCTCATCTACATCTATTCACGTGGTCGTGATCAAGTGTTTGCAACATGTCTGATCAAAGTGACAGCCAGAATAGGGAAGAGGAGCAGGTTCAGATGAGTGAGGGCACTAGTCCCTCTAGTACATCAGATGATGGTAGCATGAGCACCCCAAGCAATTTGCCTAAAGCTGCCACCAGAACCAGAAAGAAGAAAACCTCAGGATCTGAGGATGAAGACTATGTGGCAGTAGAGGATGAGGCCACTTCCAAGAAGAAGGTGGTCAAGAAATAATATGGATCAGCTGCAGCCACTAAGCCGAGAGTGTGTAAGAAGGCACTGCAAGAAGGATTCCCACTTCCAAACCCAGGAAGGTTGCCACTGGAGAAACCATGAAGTTTACTATTAAGTCAGAAGATGAAGCTGCTGGTCAAGCCAAAAAGAAGAAGAGAGTCAGAACCACTACTACTAAAGTTCTTGGCAATCCCTCTATGAGGAGAGACTCTGAGGAAGAGGAAGAAGAGGTTGTTGCACCAGCACCCAAGGCTCAGAAGCTTATGGGCGATGCTATTAGGTCAGGGGCTGCATCATCAAAACCCAAAGAAGCACCCAAAGCTGCCTCCAAACCAAAGACTGCACCAAAGAGGAATACCAGAAACATATCGCATCGAGAAGAATAAGGCCCCAAAGGTTCTAAACTGCTGCTGAAGAAGAAGATGAAGAGCATGTTCTGAGAAAGTTGAAGCCAAAGACTCCAGACCACAATGATGCTCATCCTGTGGCTGAGAACATGAAGCTGAGGAAGGATGCAGGACTCAGACAGTGGAGGTTGTCTGATCCTTATGCTATCAGGAGAAGGGCTGTTGTTGACTACAGGTTCCAGACTAAGGAACAAGGATTTCTATGAGACAATGTTGTTGGATAAGAAGCCTATAGTTTGTGACATAAGGTGGGTCGACTGGACCTACATGAAGAAGAATGAGGAACACTATCCTGGTGTGCAAGACAGTTTCAATGCTTGTGGAGTTGCAGACTTTGTTGGGCAGAAGCTCACAAAGTGGAATGATGAGCTCATTATGCAATTCTACTCCACAACACATTTCTATCCAGATGGCAGGATAGTGTGGATGTCTGAAGGTACAAGGTACCAATCAACTATTGAGGAATGGGCAAATCTGATCAATGCAACTAAGGAGAAGGAAGATGACTTGGATGTCTACGCCAAGAAGAAGATGGATCACAATTCCATGGCTCATATGTACAAGGAGATCCCAAATGCTGCAGTTGAGACACATAAGTTTGGAACTGTACATTATCTTCTGTCAGGACTCCCAACTATCAACTGGATCCTCAGGCATACTCTATTGCCCAAGTCAGGTGACCACAACATGATCATAGGCCATGCAATAAACTTGCTACACTTATTTGATGTGCCACAGAAGTTCAAGGTCATGAGCCTCATTGTTAAGACTATCAAGAGGACATCAGCTGACCAGAAGAGAAGTTGTGGGTATGCCCCACAGATCCAGGAGCTGATTAACTCCAAGATGGGCACAAGCACATACTTGTTGGATAAGGATCACATGCCTATCTATCCAGAATTTGAGGACAATCAAGTGGTTATGGATGAAGATGAACCATCTTCTCTGCATGCTCAAGCCAAGAAGGAGAAGGCAAGGACAGAGAAGGCTACCAAGATGCCAACAATGGAAGAGGCATCTCAGTACTTTCTGAAGAGCAAACATGATCAACTAGGCTACTTGATTGCATCCACTATGAGGATTGAAAAAGGGCTGGCCACCTTGACTCGAAACCAGGAGAGCTTGGAGAGGATCATGGAGCAGAAGTTCTATAACTTGGATGTGAAGGTAACTGAGATCCAGTCTGTTGTTGAGCAGCTTCAGGATGACATGGGGGAGAGGAAGGGCAAGACAACCACAGATGCATTTGCCAGAGTGCCTAGAGCTCAGAGATCAGTGCAGTGCAGTGGCAGACACCAGAGCCACTTCATACGCACCAGCTACAGCCTCTACAGCCCAAAGGCAACCAGCTTCAAAGACCCACACCTCCAGCTCCATCCACATCTACCGAAGTCTTCGTCCAAGGAGCAATCTCTACACCACCACCTGAAGATCAAGCCTGAGAGTCGATCTAGTGCTATGCATTTTCTATGAACTTTTTGGTAATTTGTTGCCAAAGGGGGAGAAAAATGTATAGATCATAGGCTTCGAGAGAGAGTGTTGCTTTTTGTTCTCTCTTGCTTTGGTGGTTGAACTCTATTTGCTTGTTTGAGATACTCTATGTCTGTGTGATACTTGATGATCATGTGTTTGATCATATGCTACATTTATGCTTGTTGGATGACATTATCCTTTTTATCTCTATATGATCATTCACTTTGCTTGGTGATGAGTGCATGTATTCAATTATTATCATTTTGAGCGCTCCACCAAGATGTATGTGACATGGAAGAGTTACCCATGAGCCTAACTCCTTGTGCATTTGCAGTCCAAAGCAAATCTTAAACTATGCACAAATTTAGGGGGAGCTCCTGCTTATCACATACTTCTCAAAGCGACAATGTTTTTCACTCTTATTATCATTTGTCGAAGCTTTGATCTATATGTTGTCATCAATTACCAAAAAGGGGAAGATTGAAAGTGCAACTATCCCTAGGTGGTTTTGGTAATTCCTAACAACATATAGATCATTGAGCTAACATCATTCCAAGATGAATATTTCAGGAAAAGCTCAATGAATGGCATGGCATGCATGAGAAAAGTGGATCCCTCAAAATGCTAAGGAGAAAAGGATTGGCTCAAGCTCAAAAGCTCAAGACTCTACATTTTATATTTTAGTGATCCAAGATCACATTGAGTCTATAGGAAAAGCCAATACTATCAAGGAGGGATGAGGTGTTGCTTAATGAGTTTCTTGCTCTACAGTGCTTAGTGATATGCTCCAAAACCCTCAACTACTTTCTCATATCCACATATGACCTGAACCCAAAAGTCAAACTCAGCCCCACCGATTCTTTCTACCCGGCGCCTCCGAGTTCAGATGTCATAGCAACTGCCACAAACCCTAGGCAAATCGGTCTCACCGATAGGGATCTCGGTCTCACCGAGATGGGGTTGTAATCTCTCTGTTTCCCTTCGTAACGTCTCGGTACCACCGAGATGAGCGATCGGTCCCACCGAGATTGCAATGTAAACTCCTTGTTTCCTTTTCGTAACATTTCGGTCCCACCGAAATGAGCGAATCGGTCCCACCGAGTTTACCTGACCAACTCTCTGGTTAGCTTATTACCAAAATCGTTCCTACCGAGTTTGTGTAATCGGTCTCACCGAGATTACGTTATGCCCTAACCCTAACCATATCGGTCCTACCGAGTTGCATGTCGGTCCCACCAAAATCCTAACGGTCACTAGATTTCTTTGAATCGGTCGACCGAGTTTACCAATTCGGTCCCACCGAGTTTGGCAAGTTGTGTGTAATGGTTAGATTTTGTGGAGAGGCTATATATACCCCTCCACCTCCTCTTCATTCGTGGAGAGAGCCATCGAACAAACCTACACTTCCAACTTGTCAAGCATTTCGAGAAGGAACCACCTACTCATGTGTTGAGGCCAAGATATTCCATTCCTACCATATGAATCTTGATCTCTAGCCTTCCCCAAGTTGCTTTCCACTCAAATCTTCTTTCCACCAAATCCAAATCTGTGAGAGAGAGTTGAGTGTTGGGGAGACTATCATTTGAAGCACAAGAGCAAGGAGTTCATCATCAACACACCATTTGTTACTTCTTGGAGAGTGGTATCTCCTAGATTGGCTAGGTGTCACTTGGGAGCCTCCGACAAGATTGTGGAGTTGAACCAAGGAGTTTGTAAGGGCAAGGAGATCGCCTACTTCGTGAAGATCTACCGCTAGTGAGGCAAGTCCTTCGTGGGCGACGACCATGGTGGGATAGACAAGGTTGCTTCTTCGTGGACCCTTCGTGGGTGGAGCCCTCCGCGGACTCGCGCAACCGTTGTCCTTCGTGGGTTGAAGTCTCCATCAACGTGGATGTACGATAGCACCACCTATCGAAACCACAGCTCAAAAATCACCGTGTCTCCAAATTGCGTTGAATTCTCCAAACCCTTCCCTTTACATTCTTGCAAGTTGCATGCTTTACTTTCCGCTGCTCATATACTCTTTGCATGCTTGCTTGAATTGTGTTAAGATTGCTTGACTTGTGCTAAGATAGCTAAAATCTGCCAAAGACTAAAATTGGGAAAAGGATAAGTTTTATTTGGTCAAGTAGTCTAATCACCCCCCCTCTTGACATACTTTCGATCCTACCTTTCACCAATGTTTTTTATTAATTCTGAAAATTTGCTTCGTGGATTTTCACGTCATTCTGAGAACTTTTATTTCTGCACAAAAATAACACCATGGCAGTTCTGCTGAAAACATCGTCAGTCCGGATTAGTTCCATTCAAATCATGCAAGTTAGAGTCCAAAACAAGGGCAAAAGTGTTTGGAAAAGTAGATACGACGGATACGTATCACTCACCACCGATCATGGAGATTTGGGATGCCATGGATTTGGTAGGAGGGTTAGGATTAGTGGAACTGCCGTAATGTGAAAGGACGGGCCGACTAGGAGCGAACTATCATAATGTTCAAGGACGTCCGGGGACGAGTAGGAGCGAACTGCCAGCGTTTTTTGATTGTAAAAATGCTGAGTGGGGCGTGCGAACGGCAGGGTAGTGGCTTGCCTGGTGGATAAATGGATTCATGCACAGTACCATGGGGCCCAATTAGATGTCATGTCTACTCGACGCTCAATTAAATGGCTTTCGATGTCATGTCAAGCGTCGGGAAAATTACAGGTGATACGAAGCTTTCCATTCTCCCAAGATACGGGCTTCCGAGAGCCCTTGGATTTGAGATCGAAGGTTGCATGGCGCGATTCTATACCTATGGGTGAATATCCTATCCTGGAGGGTTTTCTGATTTTTTTTAGCAACTTAGCATGCAACCGTTCAATCTCAGATCCAAGGGCTGCCAGCAGCCCGTATCATGGTCGCGCCTACCACAATCGTCGCCTCGCTCGCACGGTCACGCCCTTGGAGATTTAACACGGTGCGTTAGGTTATATGATGTTGGCATGTCATACATAGTCATCACTTAGTCACTCATACTAGAACAAGGTTAGCTATAAGGTTGGCTATAAGAGTATTTTTTTTACTTCTCTCTATCTCTTTCTTTGTAGTATTTATTGCATTTGCCAAAGAGTGACCTCTTCCAATGAAATGGTGCTTAGATGAGGTGCTAAGGGCATTAAATGGCTTAGCAATCAAGTCCCCAATGCATAGGTGCTTAGTTTTTTGTTGCTAAGTTTGCTTCATTTAATTTAGCTATACACTCGAAATTGTCTTTTCACCTAGGTACACGTGCTTAGCACCGTTTCTTCCTTGGGTCACCAAACTAGTCTCTCTCTTCTTAATTAATTTGCCACATCAGACTTTATACTTATGTGGCAGGCTTAGCACCTGTAGGAGCAAGTAACCACAATAGTGGGCTATAAGCCCACTTTATATGGCATTTTTGCATATGCGGAGGAAAGAGGCAAGGAAAAAGTGGAGGAGTGGGCTCTCATGCAAGAGTCAGCCTCTACATGGTGGAGCATTAGGAGAGGCACCTGTATGGAGGTGGTCAGGAATCGGGAGACTCACGCTGGTCGTAGCATCGCAGTTAAAATGATAATGGCAAGTCAAATCACGGGGCCCCACTTGTCCAGCAGTAACTCGCTGTCAAATCACACAACCCTACGTTTGCAGCATCCTACTCCCTCATCTTCTCGCGTCTCTGTCGAACCGACTAGGCGGAACTGTCCCGCCTACCGCGTAGGAAAAGCCCCACCCTCGACTTTTAAATAGTACAGTATACTAATTTTGTATCCATGAATTGCGCCATGGAGCAAGGCCTCAAGAAAACAGCGGTACACTTGTACGGAGTATATAGCACGCCCGTCGCGTTCGCGTCGCACCGGTCGGTCGGTTTGGCACGCCGCTCTCCGAATGGAACACACGTCATATTGCATTTGCACACACATGTGGGAGCATAATTAAGAACCGACCATAGGCACACTTCCCGGCCCCGCAAGTCGGGTGAGTTAATAGAAGAGAGAGACGAGCAATAGTACTAAAGAAGTGTTGTACATACGTTGGTGCCTGGATGATCCCTGCAAGACACGGAAAATTAGTTCGTCCATGCATGTGACCAGACTCTAGCAGACACGCCTAGATTGGCTATCGTCTACATATCGCGCAGGCTGTGTTGTACAGGGTTGTAGTTCTGGTGAGAAATCTAAAAAATGGTTTCTTGTCATCTCGCAAAATTAGGTGTCATGTGCTTCGGATCACTGCGAAGGTTAAACAGTGACAACTGAGTTGGGCTAGTCATTGGGGGCACATGCACGAAGACTACTCGACTGCCATCTAGGTCAAGCCGGCTATGTTAATTAGGACATCTTGAGTTTGTTCCCGTTATCTTGAGTTTTCATCTGTTCTTTAGTAAAATCAACACAAATGGACCTAGGAAGAGCGTTGACTTTGAGTTCGGAGTGGAGGAAGACGGGAAAGGCACTGAGGATGGCTCCACTCCGAAGGTCGCATCCGATGGAATGTCGCACGCCCTCCCCGTACCGAGCTCGCTGTCATTTCACACCCCACCCCAAGCCCGTCGTCACTTGCTCTAAGGTGTGACTATTTATGCGTAACATTAGTTGACTTTATCATTATATAAAACAAACTATTGTGTTAAGAAAAAACAATAGGATGAAATAGATGAACTGTTTTATTTTATTTGGAGAGCCAATTATACATGAGGAACAAATCGCCCAAAAAAACGAACCAACCTATTGGTTGGATGGTTAGAGGATCGCAGTATCCCAAATTTCACCTGTGATTCAAACTCGATGCTCGATTTATTCCTGGATTATTTCAGATTTCGCGATGCATTCGATGGGAGGAGACGTTCCGCCGACGACGAGGCGCCTTCTGGTGACTTCGTAAATCTCAAGATGATATCTTGCCGGCGATCTTTCGGAGGTGCTCATAGGGGTAGGGTGTGCGTGTGTGCGTTCATAGGGATGAGTGTATGCGCGTGTATATGAGCGCTTGTGTCTGTACTGATGCTAAAAAAAAAAACAAATCGCCCAAAAAAAACTAGGATGAGGAACAAATCGCCCAGAAAAAAAAACTAGGATGAACAAATGAGTGATGACACATCTCTCTTCAAGATAAAAACTGACGATACATAGGCAAGCAGACGCTCCAGTAATCTCGGTCTACAGAGGACCGAGCCCACCCGCGAAACCCTCCCGCTCCCGAGAACGCCCCAGTCCCCAACCCTCCTCTCCTTATTCCGCGCCCCGACCCCGATCCCAAACCCCTATCACCCTTTCCCGTAGTGCGGAGCCGCCACTCCCCACCCCGCGGACCATTTCGCAAACCTAGATCCAAGCCCTCGTCGCCGGCCATGGCCACCCGCCGGGCCATCTCGTCGGTCCTACGCACCGCCTCCCGCATCCGCGTCGCCTCCCCTTCCCCGTGCCCCCGCGCGCCGCTCCACCGCCCGTCCCCGGCCGGCTTCCTGCTCAACCGCGCCGCCGCCTACTCGTCATCCGCCGCGGCGCAGGCCGCTCCGGTCACGCCGCCACCCACCTCCGATAAGCACACCGGCACTAAGATTACCGATGAATTCACCGGCGCCGGTGCGGTGGGTGAGGTGTGCCAGGTCATTGGGGCCGTGGTGGACGTGCGGTTCGACGAGGGTCTCCCCCCGATCCTGACGGCGCTGGAGGTGCTCGACAACAGCATCCGCCTTGTGCTCGAGGTGGCACAGCATCTCGGGGAGAACGTCGTCCGCACCATCGCTATGGACGGGACGGAAGGTCTCGTCCGCGGCCAGCGCGTCCTCAACACCGGCTCCCCGATCACTGTAATGCTGCCCTCTCCTGCCTCTCAATCTCTGTCATGTTCGAGATGTTTCATTTTGATCTAATTCTATTCTGATGAAATGACGAATCGGTGGGTGTTGGATTTGATTTGTATGTGCCGATCTGTGTATTAAATGGCGAATCATATATGGCTTTAGTTAGCGAATGGGTTGACATCACACTGATTTGGTGCTGATCATTGGTGACGGTACAAGTGCAAAGTAAATCCATTCCTGTAGTTTACCAATGGACTTGCCATACTGATTCAGTAACGATTGTTGGTAAGGAGACAAATGTGAGGCGTTCACTCTGCAAACCATGGACGTCCTTATGTTGCTATTTTTGATACTGTTTTAATATATCGATTCCTATCACCAGAGTATGAAAATATTTAATTAGATAGCCAGTAAAGTTACTGGATGGTGCATGCCATGTGGGACAAATTTCTGGCTTAGCATCTCTATGCTCTGAGGATTGCTCAAAGCATAGATAAGGTATCCATTAGTGAGAAAGGCAGAGTATGCATGGGCGCCATGTAGGGTTCTCACTAAGTGATCGTGTGAATTGGTGGGTCCAGAAGACCATACATTTCCCAGTATATTTTCATAATATTTAATTATTTAAGTTCAAAGTGACTTTTTTTAATCTGAGAAATTCAATCAAAGTGTTACTTTGAACCATATCGTTGTCATAAACTTCTTATATCAGAAATCGGAGGGGGTGTCACTATATTCGAGCATAATTTTTCTGCTTTTGTTGATGCATTTGTGATGTTCACTTTTGTAGGTTCCTGTTGGTAGGGCGACTCTTGGGCGTATTATCAATGTTATTGGTGAGCCAATTGATCACAAGGGAGATATAAGTAAGTCTGTTATACATGCATTGAAACTGTGATCATTACCTGTATATGAATTTAATTTACTGATTACTCCTCTCTGCTGCAGAAACAAACAGTTACCTGCCTATCCATCGTGAAGCCCCTGCTTTCGTTGAGCAAGCTACCGAGCAACAAATCCTTGTTACTGGAATTAAGGTGTCCCTTCTAAAGTGTCCCTTCTAAAGTGTTATTTTCTTAACACACATGACTTCTAATTGGTTAGGCATCTTTAGATTAGTAAGAGAATTCCTATCTGTGCAAATATTAATTCTAATGTGAGCATTTTACTTCCACTAGGTTGTGGATCTACTTGCACCCTATCAAAGAGGTGGTAAAATTGGTCTCTTCGGTGGTGCAGGGGTGGGCAAAACTGTCCTTATTATGGAGTTGATTAACAACGTTGCCAAGGCCCATGGTTAGTATTTTGCAGAGCTTGATAGTCATGCCAAGCTGTTTGTTTATTCTAGGTGTTTATTTTGCCTTATTTGTTTCACTTGTTTATTCTAGGTGGTTTCTCTGTCTTTGCTGGTGTTGGAGAACGTACACGTGAGGGTAATGACTTGTACAGGGAAATGATTGAGAGTGGTGTCATTAAGCTCGACGACAAGCAGGTACATGAAACACATGTCCAATATATTACTGCATTTTGTATGTATTGGATAAATCTTTCTTACACTAGTGTTTTGTTGCAGAGTGAGAGCAAGTGTGCTCTTGTGTATGGGCAAATGAATGAGCCCCCTGGTGCTCGTGCTCGTGTTGGACTGACTGGTTTGACTGTCGCTGAGCATTTCCGTGATGCCGAAGGACAGGATGTGCTTCTCTTCATTGATAACATTTTCCGTTTCACTCAGGTACCCTTATGTCAATTACCAGCAATGACATCTTTGGTAGTTGGTTCACAATTGACACCCGCAAACATATATGCTCAGCTTTCTGCTCAACTTGTGTAATATTATGCCTGAAAAAGCTGTATGTCTGGTTATTCTATGTCAGGCAAACTCTGAGGTGTCTGCTCTGCTTGGACGTATTCCATCTGCTGTGGGATACCAACCAACCCTTGCTACCGACCTGGGAGGGCTGCAGGAGCGGATTACCACCACAAAAAAGGGTTCTATTACATCCGTGCAAGCTATTTATGTGCCAGCTGATGACTTGACAGATCCGGCCCCTGCTACCACTTTTGCCCATCTTGATGCTACCACCGTGCTGTCACGACAGGTTGCCTACCTAATATTTAGCTGTATTTTTTGTTGATTGAAATCTGGTTGTTATCGATTTGACTTGATTTGTGCTACATGGCAGATTTCTGAGCTCGGTATTTATCCTGCTGTCGATCCTTTGGATTCCACATCCAGAATGTTGTCTCCTCATGTTCTTGGCGAGGCTCACTACAACACTGCTCGTGGTGTTCAGAAGGTTCTTCAGAATTACAAGAATCTTCAAGATATTATTGCCATTTTGGGAATGGATGAGCTCAGTGAGGACGACAAGTTAACAGTCGCTCGTGCTAGGAAAATTCAGCGGTTCCTTAGCCAACCTTTCCATGTTGCTGAAGTTTTCACAGGCGCACCTGGAAAGTATGTTGAGCTTAAGGAGGGTGTTCAAAGTTTCCAGGTAAATAGTTTGAACCCCCCTCCCCCACCCTTCTCAAATTGATTTATTCCATTTGTGTTCTCAAGATATTCTGTAGATATTTGGTTTTGTTATTTGTGTTTGTTGCAATGGTTGTTCTGTGGTTTCAAAATGAACACTGCATATGATATATCGTCTTTGAATTTGAATTTATTAGAAAAGCTAGATAATGCACATTTGTGCGTTGTCTGTTTCCATGATCGTGGTCTCTAACATCTGATCACCTTGCGTGTGCACATGATGCTGATGCAGTCCACTGTGATGTGGGAAGTAGCTGGAGCGTCACACATTAGATTGTCACCCCATAGACTTATGCCAAAGAAAAGATGTGTTAATTCTGGCTACTTAGAAATCTTATTTTCTTGATAGAGTTGTGTTTCTATGGATTTTGGTTGGAATTTCACTAGAAAAGTAGTGATTGTTTTTTTGGTCTGGTACATTGACAGGATAATGGTTAGGCCTTGTACAATGCTAGGTGCTTATAAAAATAAACCGGGTTTTTCTGAAGCATCAATGCCTATTTCTTCAGGAGAGACGCCTAATTAAGCATCTACCCTGTACAAATAAGCACTGGTGCTTAAAGAAAGCCTGGTTTATTTCTTCAAGCACCTCTCCTAAGCACCTTGCATTGTACAAGGCCTTAATATAGCTGAATTGACCTGGTAGTGTCAGAGGAAATAGCTATGCATGTGTTTCTAGTATAACTCCAGATATGTGTTTGGATCACCTCATTTAGTTTTCAAATATTCCAATCAGTATGATTATGTGCCCTAGTATTACTGCGCTGGTGGATATGCACTGGTCAATTTCAGGAACGAACAAACAGCTCCCAAGTTTTAGGAACACGTGTTGTTGAAAACATCATATGTTTTGTTATGTATGCATTTTGTGGTGCTTCGTTTCTTTGATGAAATATGCCAATATTACTTGCTGTTACTTTTGTGACCCGTTGTATGAATCTTGTCAACATGTCACAGGGTGTTCTGGATGGGAAATACGATGACCTTTCAGAGCAGGCATTCTACATGGTTGGAGGAATAGAGGAGGTCATTGCCAAGGCTGAGAAGATTGCCAAGGAGAACGCTTGATAAGAAACTTCCTCTTTACAAGCAACCTGCAATTTTAACCTTTTCGTGGTCAACCTGTTGTGCTTTTTACTGTCTCTTAGCCAGGATATGTATTTAGAGGCAGGAGGCCCGGCCCTGCTGATGGATGTTTCCCCCCTCCACTTTTTCCCGAATAAGGACTCGCAGTGACCTATTTATCTGGCTTACTGCCCTTCAAGGAAGGGAGTGTTCTCTTTTTGTGACACATGAGCGGCCACACCGTGTGCTTGTTCTCGGTGAAAAAAGAAACTGAAATATTTGTCTCTCATGCTGCTGTCGTCGTACGTGTCGTATAAGTCATGAGGGTTGCCATCGCAAGCATATTCTCTTTTCTGTGCTATTAACATTTTTACTCCATACCTACTTCGATTGACTAGATAAAAAACTGCAATACAAGCAGCATTATCTTCCTACAACACTCACGTGTTGCATCCTATTCAGCAATTATCTCAGAATAACTTTTCTTATATTGAAGCTGAATATTCAAGGTGTGTAAAATCATTAGTGTGCTCAATTAGGTTAAACATGATCTGTCAATGACATCCACAGTTGGTAGATTATTCATTTTCATGGGGCCAATTAACTTGAAATTCGCAAAACAAAAAAATTACTCCCTCCACAAAGAAATACTCCCTAAAATAAGTGACTTAACTTTGTATTACCTTTAGTACAAAGTTAGCACAAAGTTGAGTCATCTATTTTGGGACGGATGGAGTATAAGATATGGTAATGTGTTAATTATGGTTGTTAAACAATGTACAGATAATCTCTCAGCTCTTCGGGCTATTCTTTTACATTCATGGCCATATTTTAGATAGTTAGTTTGCCAAATGACATTACAGATTTCTCATAACATAAAGCTTGCATCAACTTTTCCACATCACATCTCCCACAACTGCTTTCAGAAAATCCACGGCCTAACCAAAAGCAGCCATTCACTGCCAATATGATATCATACCTCGTGCAAATTGCAAGATACATAAACATTATAATTGCACTGTGATATGGAACCTTGAGCCCCAACATCTTTTCTCCGATCTTCCCAAGGAGTTTGAATGGACATTTCTCTATGCATTAGAATCAAATCTTCCCAAGGAGTCCGAATGGATCTTTCTCTATGTATTGGGATCGAAAAACCATAGGAGTCTTATATGGATATGACTTGTCCATACTGAATATCTCCAATTTTTGTGTTGATATATGTAGCTTGGTGTATCATAATTCTTTTCAGTCACCATAGCATCAAATATGGACCACAGGTTACCATCAATATTTTTAGAACTTTCTTCACTAGCATTGGCAACAAACTTGGTGCATACATAGATTTTGAAGCCACCATTAATCCCAACAATTCTTCTACTACTACAAAGTACAGATTCATCAGTAGGCACTTGACTTTTGTGTTTGCTCTTGGGAAAATTTGATGGTTAGTGATGATGATATATTCGTGGGCCCACGCTAAGCGTCAACAAGCTGGTATTTGCGAGGGATCGGTCACGTGGCTAACCGTCCATTCGCCTCACGCTTTGGTCGTCCGATCAAAATATAGTCGTGTCTCTAAGACTAGCTCAAACGTTGCATGATGGCCACGTTTTCTTGATCATGGGCATGACCATCCCGGCAATTTTGAGGACACAATGTTAGAAGAACACTTGTGTTGAATTAACTCATATTGATGTTATGCTATGAGATACATTCGTCGTAAGTTAATGATTTTATAGCACAGAGGAAGTTAGTGTTTGCACTACTCTGAATATTATGACCGAAGCCCTCAATGACAAATATTTGGGTTTGCCTGCAAATGTGGGTATGGATAAAAGTGATTGTTTCCAATTCCTAATTGATCGTATTATTAAAAAAATTAGTGGATGGAAAGAGAAATTGTTATCCGCTGGAGGGAAGGAAATCCTACTTAAATCGGTTGTACAAGCTATCCCAACTTATGTCATGTCCGTCTTTAAAATTCCTAATTTTTTTTTTGCAAAGGAATCATTGACGCGATGTCGCAATTTTGGTGGGGTGACGAGGACAATGAGAAAAGGATGCATTGGATGTCGTGGTGGAAGATGTGTGTTCCAAAAGACCAAGGAGGAATGGGATTCCGAGATATACATTGTTTCAATTTTGCTTTGCTAGCCAAGCAAGTGTGGCGTTTGCTTGATAATCCAGAATCTTTATGTGCCACAATCTTGAGCTAAATATTTCCCGAATGTCGATTTGATGAATGCAAATCTAAAGAAGGGTTCTTCTTTTACCTGGCAAAGCATTATGGCGGGGATTAATTCTCTAAGGAATGGTTATATCTGGCGAGTTGGAAATGGAAAAAATATTGATATCTGGGAAGATGCTTGGATCCCGAATTGTGCAAATAGGAAAATAATTACTCCTAGAGGGGGGCAACTTCTGTCAAAGGTATATGATCTTATTGATCCAATCACGATCGAGTTATTGGGATGAAGACTTAGTGAGATAAACTTTGTGGCCAATTGACGCTCAAAGGGTGCTCGCGATTCCCCTTCCGATGCATGACATGAGCGGCTTCATTGCTTGGAGCTACAAAAAATGGTTTGTTTACTGTTCGATCAGCATATTGGGAGGAACGGAACCAACAGCATGGGAGGAGATTGCAACATACAAATGGGATGGGTAGAGCTAATGCTAATCCTATTTGGAGCAAGATATGGAAGCTATCTTGTCCAGCAAAGGTAAATTTTTTCGTCTGGCGTACATTGCATGGTACCCTCCCATGCCGAGTTACGCTTGACAATAGACACATGAAAGTCTCGCCCAGATGCCCATCATGTTCTAATGGGCCAGAAGACACAAAACACGTCTTGTTTCTCTGTCAGAAGGCGAAACAGGTCTTGGCTAAGTTAGGTTTGCATGAAGTGATCAATACAGCTTGTGCTATCGACCGGGCGGGAGAGGCAGTTCTTGAATTTTTACTACTTATGCGAGATCAAGAAATATCTGAATTGGGCACCCAGAACGCATGTGAATTGATCGCAATAACAACTTGGTATTTATGGTGGGATAGACGCAGACTAGTTCATGAAGGAAAGTCTCAAGATGCATATCAAACTTCGATGGCGGCTCGTGCTATAACCGCAAACTATGTCAAAGCAAACTCCCCTAAGGCAATCAGTAAAACAGGGGGATGGCTTAGACCTCCTATGGTTTTTGTGAAGCTAAATGTTGATGCTTCTTTTGACCATGATCTGCTTAGAGGAACGACGGGGGCAGTCCTCAGAGATGACAAAGGAAGATTCATTGTAGGCGGAAGCTGGAGGATCGACTGGTGTGCTGATGTACTAACTGAAAGGAAATATGCCCTAGAGGCAATAATAAAGTTATTATTTATTTCCTTATTTCATGATAAATGTTTATCATTCATGCTAGAATTGTATTAACCGGAAACATGATACATGTGTGAATGCATAGACAAACAAGATGTCACTAGTATGCCTCTACTAGACTAGCTTGTTAATCAAAGATGGTTATGATTCGTAACCATGAAAAAAGAGTTGTTATTTGATTAACAAGGTCACATCATTAGTAGAATGATCTGATTGACATGACCCATTCCATTAGCTTAGCACACGATCGTTTAGTATGTTGCTACTGCTTTTATCCATGACATATACATGTTCCTCGTAACTATGAGATTATGCAACTCCGTTTACGGAGGAACACTTTGGTGCTACCAAACGTCACAACGAATCGGGTGATTATAAAGGAGTACTATAGGTGTCTCCAAAGGCGATGTTGGGTTGGCGATTTCGAGATTAGGTTTTGTCACTCCGATTGTCTGGAGAGGTATCTCTGGGCCCTCTCGGTAATACACATCACTTAAGCCTTGCAAGCATTGCAACTAATGAGTTAGTTGTGAGATGATATATTACGGAACGAGTAAAGAGACTTGCGGTAACGAGATTGAACTAGGTATTGGATACCGACGATCGAATCTCGCAAGTAACATACCGATGATAAAGGAACAACGATGTTGTTATGCGGTCTGACCGATAAAGATCTTCGAGAATATGTAGGAACCAATATGGGCATCCAGGTCCCGCTGTTGGTTATTGACCGGAGACGTGTCTCGGTCATGTCTACATTGTTCTCGAACCGTAGGGTCCGCACGCTAAGGTTTCGATGGCGCTTATTATGAGTTTATGTATTTTGATGTACCGAAGAAGTTCGAGTCCCGGATGTGATCACGGACATGACGAGGAGTCTCAAAATGGTCGAGACATAAAGATTGATATATTGGAAGCCTATATTTGAGTTCGAATGGTTCCGTGAAATCGATTTTCTGAACACCGGGGTTACGGAACCCTCCCGGGGTTAATGGGCCTTAGTGGGCCATGAGGGAAAGGAAGAGGGGCCGCCAGGCAGGGCAGGCGCGCCTCCCCTAGTCCGAATAGGACAAGGAAGGGGGGGGGCGCTTTCCTCTTTCCTCCCCCAATCCTACTCCAACTAGGAAAGGGGGAGTCCTACTCGGTGGGAGTAGGACTCCTCCAGGCGCCTCCCTTGGGCCGGCCGCACCTCCCCCTCCCTCCTTTATATACGGGCAGGGGGCACCCTAGAAAAAACAAGTTTGATCTACGGATCGTTCCTTAGCCGTGTGCGGTGCCCCCCTCCACCATATTCCACCTCGGTCATATCGTCGCGAAGCTTAGGCGAAGCTCTGCGGGTAGAACATCAAGATCGTCACCACGCCGTCAGGTCGACGAACTCTCCCTCGACACTCGGCTGGATCGAGTACGAGGGACGCCATCGAGCTGCACGTGTGTCAAGAACTCGGGCGCCGAGTAACGGCGCCGGATCGGTCGGATCGTGAGGAGAACGACGACTACTTCCTCTACGTTGTGATCGCTTCGCTTCGGTCTCACGAGGGTACGAGACAACACTCTCCCTCTCGTTGCTATGCATCACCATGATCTTGCGTGTGCGAGGAAATTTTTGAAATTACTACGCTCCCCAACAAAGGGTATCGAGCCTAGGTTTTTATGGTTTGATGTTTTGCACGAGTAGAACACAAGTGAGTTGTGGGCGATACAAGTCATACTACCTACCAAAGATGTCATACTTTGGTTCAGCGGTATTGTGAGATGAAGCGCCTGCACCGACATTACGCAGACGCTTACGCGAGACTGGTTTCACCGCCACGAGCACTCGTTGCTTAAAGGTGGTGGTGGGTGTCTGTCTCTCTCACTTTAGTTGAACCGAGTGTGACTACGCCGGTCCTTGAGAAGGTTAAAACGAGTCTATTTGACGAAGTATCGCTGTGGTTTTGATGCGAGGTGAGATTGGTTCTTGCTTAAGCCCGTAGCAGCCACGTAAAATTTGCAACAACAAAGTAGAGGACGCCTAACTTGTTTTTGCAGGGCATGTTGTGATGTGATATGGTCAAGACGTGATGCTATATTTTATTGTATGAGATGATCATGTTTTGTAACCGGTTATCGGCAATCGGCAAGAGCCATATGGTTGTCGCTTATTGTATGCAATGCAATCGCTTCAGTAATGCTTTACTCTATCACTAAGCGGTAGCGATAGTCGTAGAAGCATAAGTTTGGCGAGACGACAACGATGCTACGATGGAGATCAAGGTGTCGCGCCGGTGACGATGGTGATCATGGTGGTGCTGCAAAGATGGAGATCACGAAGCACAAGATGATGATGACCATATCATATCACTTATATTGATTTGCATGTGATGTTTATCTTTTATGCATCTTATCTTGCTTTGATTGACGGTAGCATTATAAGATGATCTCTCACTAAATTATCAAGAAGTGTTCTCCCCGAGTATGCACCATTGCCAAAGTTCGTCGTGCCCAGACACCACGTGATGATCGGGTGTGATAAGCTCTACGTCCATCTACAACGGGTGCAAGCAAGTTTTGCACACGCAGAATACTCGGGTTATACTTGACGAGCCTAGCATATGCAGATATGGCCTCGGAACACGGAGACCGAAAGGTCGAGCGTGAATCATATAGTAGATATGATCAACATAAGATGTTCACCATTGAAAACTACTCCATTTCACGTGATGATCGGTTATGGTTTAGTTGATTTGGATCACGTGATCACTTAGATAACTAGAGAGATGTCATCTAAGTGGGAGTTCTTAAGTAATATGATTAATTGAACTTAAATTTATCATGAACTTAGTACCGATAGTATCTTGCTTGTTTATGTTTGATTGTAGATAGATGGCTCGTCTTTGTTGTTCCGTTGAATTTTAATGCGTTCCTTGAGAAAGCAAAGTTGAAAGATGATGGTAGCAATTACACGGATCGGGTCCGTAACTCGAGGATTATCCTCATTGCTGCATGTAAGAGTTACGTCTGGATGCACCGCTGGGTGCCGTGCCCTCGCTTGGAGCAACACTAGATGTTATGAACGTCTCGCGAGCAAAGTCGATGACTACTCTATAGTTCGATGTGCCATGCTTTACGGCTTAGAACCGGACTTCAACGATGTTTTGAACGTCATGGAGCATATGAGATGTTCCAGAGTTGAAGTTAATATTCCAACAGTAATGCCCGGATTGAGAGATATGAAGTCTCCAATAAGTTCTATAGCTGCAAGATGGAGGAGAATAGTTCGTTAGTGAGCACATACTCGTAATGTCCGGGTACTACAATCACTTGACACAATTGGGAGTTAATCTTCCGGATGATTGTGTCATTGATGTAATTCTTCAATCACGCCACCAAGCTACAAAGGCTTCGTGATGAACTATAATATGCAAGGGTTAGTAAAGACTATACCGAGCTCTTCGCAATGCTAAAGGCTGCGGAGGTAAAAATCAAGAAGGAGCATCAAGTGTTGATGGTTAACAAGACCACTAGTTTCAAGAAAAAGGGCAAAGGGAAGAAGAAAGGGAACTTCAAAAAGAACGGCAAGCAAGTTGCTGCTCAAGAGAAGAAACCCAAGTCCGGACCTAAGCACAGGCGAGTGCTTCTACCGCAAGCGATCGACACCGAAGCGGAACTGCCCCAAGTATTTGGCGGATAAGAAGGATGGCAAAGTGAACAAAGGTATATGTGATATACATGTTATTGATGTGTACCTTACTAATGCTCGCAGGGCTTTGGGTATTTGATATCGGTTCATTGCTAATATTTGCAACTCAAACAGGACTACTAATTGCTTAAGATTAGCTAAGGACGAGGTGACGATGCGCGTGGGAAATGGTTCCAAAGTCGATGTGATCGCGGTCGGCACGCTTCCTCTACATCTACCATCGGGATTAGTATTAGACCTAAATAATTGTTATTTGGTGCCAGCGTTGAGCATGAACATTATATCTGGATCTTGTTTGATGCGAGAGGGTTATTCATTTAAATTAGAGAATAATGGTTGTTCTATTTATATGAGTAATATCTTTTATGGTCATGCACCCTTGAAGAGTGGTCTATTTTTGATGAATCTCGATAGTAGTGATACACATATTCATAATGTTGAAACCAAAAGATGCAGAGTTGATAATGATAGTGCAACTTATTTGTGGCCCGCCGCTTAGGTCATATCGGTGTAAAGCGCATGAAGAAACTCCATACCGATGGACTTTTGGAGTCACTTGATTATGAATCACTTGGCACTTATGAACCGTGCCTTATGGGCAAGATGACTAAAACCCCGTTCTCCGGTACTATGGAGAGAGCAACAGATTTGTTGGAAATCATACATACAGATGTATGTGGTCCGATGAATGTTGAGGCTCGTGGCGGATATCGTTATTTTCTCACCTTCACAGATGACTTAAGCAGATATGGGTATATCTACTTAATGAAACATAAGTCTGAAACATTTGAAAAGTTCAAAGAATTTCAGAGTGAAGTTGAAAATCATCGTAACAAGAAAATTAAATTTCTACGATCGATCGTGGAGGTGAATATTTGAGTTACGAGTTTGGTCTACATTTGAAACAATGCGAATAGTTTCAAGAACTTACGCCACCCGAACACCACAACAGTAATGGTGTGTCCGAACGTCGAATCGTATTTTACTAGATATGGTACGATCTATGATGTCTCTTACAGATTTACCGCTATCGTTTTGGGGTTATGCTCTAGAGACGGCCGCATTCACCTCGAATAGAACACCATCGAAACCGCTGAGACGACACCTTATGAACTATGGTTTAGCAAGAAACCAAAGTTGTCGTTTCTTAAAGTTTGGGGATGCGATGCTTATGTGAAAAAGCTTCAACTCGATAAGCTCGAACCCAAATCGGAGAAATGTGTCTTCATAGGCTACCCAAAGGAAACAGTTGGGTACACCTTCTATCACAGATCCGAAGGCAAGACATTTGTTGCTAAGAATGGATCCTTTCTAGAGAAGGAGTTTCTCTCGAAAGAAGTGAGTGGGAGGAAAGTAGAACTTGATGAGGTAATTGTACCTTCTCCCTTACTTGAAAGTAGTTTGTCGCAGAAACCGGTTTCTGAGACACCTACACCAAGTAGTGAGGAAGTTGATGATGTTGATCATGAAACTTCAGATCAAGTTGCTATAGAACCTCGTAGATCAACCAGAATAAGATCCGCACTAGAGTGGTACGGTAATCCTGTTCTGGAAATCATGCTACTAGATCATGATGAACCTACGAACTATGAAGAAGCGATGGTGAGCCCAGATTCCGCAAAATGGCTTGAGGCCATGAAATCTGAGATGGGATCCATGTATGAAAACAAAGTATGGACTTTGGTTGACTTGCCCGAGGGTAGGCAAGCAATAGAAAACAAGTGGATCTTCAAGAAGAAGACTGACGCTGACGGTAATGTTACTGTCTACAAAGCTCGACTTGTCGCAAAGGGTTTTCGACAAGTTCAAGGGATTGACTACGATGAGACCTTCTCACCCGTAGCGATGCTTAAGTCCGTCCGAATCATGTTAGCGATTGCCGCATTTTATGATTATGAAATTTGGCAAATGGATGTAAAGACTGCATTCCTGAATGGATTTACGGAAGAAGAGTTGTATATGATGCAACCGAAGGTTTTATCGATCCAAAGGAGCTAACAAAGTGTGCAAGCTCCAATGATCCATTTATGGACTGGTGCAAGCATCTCGAGTTGGAATAAACGCTTTGATAGTGTGATCAAAGCATTTGGGTTCATCTGAGACTTTTGGAGAAGCTCAGATTTACAAGAAAGTGAGTGGGAGCTTTGTAGCATTTCTGATATTATATGTAGATGACATATTGCTGATCGGAAATGATATAGAATTTCTGGATAGCATAAAGGGATACTTGAATAAGAGTTTTTCAATGAAAGACCTCGGTGAAGCTGCTTACATATTGGGCATTAAGATCTATAGAGATAGATCAAGACGCTTAATTGGACTTTCACAAAGCACATACCTTGACAAAATTTTGAAGAAGTTCAAAATGGATCAAGCAAAGAAAGGGTTCTTGCTCGTGTTACAAGGTGTGAAATTGAGTAAGACTCAATGCCCGACCAACGCAGAAGATAGAGAGAAAATGAAAGATGTTCCCTATGCTTCAGCCATAGGCTCTATCATGTATGCAATGTGTGTACCGACTGATGTGTGCCTTGCTATAAGTTTAGCAGGAGGTACCAAAGTAATCCAGAGTGGATCATCGGACAGCGGTCAAGAACATCCTGAAATACCGAAAAGGACTAAGGATATGTTTTCAGATATGGAGGTGACAAAGAGCTCATCGTAAACGGTTACGTTGATGCAAGCTTTGACACCGATCCGGACGATTCTAAATCGCAGACCGGATACGATTTACACTAAACGGAGGAGCTGTCGGTTGGTGCAGTTTTAAACAAAGCGTCAGAAGGGATCTACATGTGAAGCGGAGTACATAGCAGCTTCGAAGCAGCTAATGAAGGAGTCGGATGAAGGAGTTCATATCCGATCTAGGTGTCATACCTAGTGCATCGGGTCCAATGAAAATCTTCGTGACAATATCGAGCAATTGCCTTAGCAAAGGAATCCAGATTTCACAAGAGGACCAAGCACATCAAGAGACGCTTCAATTCCATCCGGACTTAGTCCGTGGGAGACATAGAGATTTGCAAGATACATACGGATCTGAATGTTGCGCACCGTTGACTAAGCCTCTTCCACGAGCAAAACATGATCAGCACCAAGACTCCATGGGTGTTAGAATCATTACTATGTAATCTAGATTATTGACTCTAGTGCAAGTGGGAGACTGAAGGAAATATGCCCTAGAGGCAATAATAAAGTTATTATTTATTTCCTTATTTCATGATAAATGTTTATCATTCATGCTAGAATTGTATTAACCGGAAACATGATACATGTGTGAATGCATAGACAAACAAGATGTCACTAGTATGCCTCTACTAGACTAGCTTGTTAATCAAAGATGGTTATGTTTCCTAACCATGAACAAAGAGTTGTTATTTGATTAACAAGGTCACATCATTAGTAGAATGATCGATTGACATGACCCATTCCATTAGCTTAGCACACGATCGCTTAGTATGTTGCTACTGCTTTTATCCATGACATATACATGTTCCTCGTAACTATGAGATTATGCAACTCCGTTTACGGAGGAACACTTTGGTGCTACCAAACGTCACAACGAATCGGGTGATTATAAAGGAGTACTACAGTGTCTCCAAAGGCGATGTTGGGTTGGCGATTTCGAGATTAGGTTTTGTCACTCCGATTGTCGGAGAGGTATCTCTGGCCCTCTCGGTAATACACATCACTTAAGCCTTGCAAGCATTGCAACTAATGAGTTAGTTGTGAGATGATATATTACGGAACGAGTAAAGAGACTTTGCGTAACGAGATTGAACTAGGTATTGGATACCGACGATCGAATCTCGGGCAAGTAACATACCGATGACAAAGGAACAACGATGTTGTTATGCGGTCCGACCGATAAAGATCTTCAGAGAATATGTAGGAACCAATATGGGCATCCAGGTCCCGCTGTTGGTTATTGACCGAGACGTGTCTCGGTCATGTCTACATTGTTCTCGAACCGTAGGGTCCGCACGCTTAAGGTTTCGATGATGCTTATTATGAGTTTATGTATTTTGATGTACCGAAGAAGTTCGAGTCCCGGATGTGATCACGGACATGACGAGGAGTCTCGAAATGGTCGAGACATAAAGATTGATATATTGGAAGCCTATATTTGGAGTTCGAATGGTTCGGGTGAAACCGGATTTTACGGAACACCGGGGTTACGGAACCTCCCGGGGTTAATGGGCCTTAGTGGGCCATGAGGGAAAGGAAGAGGGGGCCGGGGGCAGGCACGCGCCTCCCCTAGTCCGAATAGGACAAGGAAGGGGGCGGCGCCTTTCCTCTTTCCTCCCCCAATCCTACTCCAACTAGGAAAGGAGGGGGAGTCCTACTCGGTGGGAGTAGGACTCCTCCCAGCGCCTCCCTTGGGCCGGCCGCACCTCCCCCTCCCTCCTTTATATATGGGGCAGGGGGCACCCTAGAAAAACAAGTTTGATCTACGGATCGTTCCTTAGCCGTGCGGTGCCCCTCCACCATATTCCACCTCGGTCATATCGTCGAAGCTTAAGCGGCTCGCGCCGTAGAACATCAAGATCGTTACCACGCCGTCGTGTCGACGAACTCTCCCTCGACACTCGGCTGGATCGAGTACGAGGGACGCCATCGAGCTGTACGTGTGTCAAGAACTCGGGCGCCGAGTAACTGCGCCGGATCGGTCGGATCGCGAGGAGAACGACGACTACTTCCTCTACGCCAGATCGCTTCGCCGGGTCTCACGAGGGTACGAGACAACACTCTCCCTCTCGTTGCTATGCATCACCATGATCTTGCGTGTGCGTAGGAATTTTTTTGAAATTACTACGTTCCCCAACACTAACATCAGAAGCAATGGCGCTAAGGTTTGGCCTTATCCTAGCACAGAAGGCGGGGTGTAATCGCCTTATTGTCAACTCGGATAATTTGGAAGTGATTGACACAATGAAAAATGGAGGACAATCAGCGGGAGTGGCGGCGGCAGTGTTCGATGATTGCTATTTTATGTCTTGTGAATTTACTATTACGAGGTTTGAACATTGTAATAGGGAAGCAAATAAGGTTGCTCATGAAATTGCTAGGCTAGCGAATTTTTTTTGTAACTAGGGATTGGTTTGAGGAGCCTATGGATGACATTGTATCTTTCCTTACTGACGATGTAACTGTTATATCTAATGAATAAAGTTTGATGTTTTATTTTAAAAAAGAGAGTATCAAGTTACTTCATGCTTGCTTCATGAACTTTGGAGTTAGTTAAACATCAGTCGTAACAGGGTGGCTATTACGCGGCTTTCAGGTTCATGGAGAAGTATGACAAGGGACTTGATAGCTCAAAATTGGAATTGCTCCTCTGATGATAGAGAGATACTCTTTGAGCCCTTTTGGTGTTACAATATCCATCACCGTCTGCCAGACACATCGTGATTTGATCACGGGAATGTTGGAACGCGATAACGAGAAAAGAGAACAAAACCAGTAACAAGGAAACTGTTGGGGAACGTTGCATGGGAAACAAAAAATTTCCTACGCTCACCAAGATCAATCTAGGAGATTAACATCTATGAAAGGAGAGATTGCATCTACATACCCTTGTAGATCGCTAAACGGAAGCGTATAACACGCGGTTGATCTAGCGCTGAACGGACGACACCTTCGCGTTCAACACACATATAGATCGATGACGTCTCCTCCTTGTTGATCCATCAAGAGAGGGAGGAGAAGTAGATGGAATCTCAACCAGCACGATGGCATGGTGGAGATGGTGGTGGAGCAATCCTAACAGGGCTTTGCCAAGCGCCTCCGGAACTACGAATGAGGAAGAACGGGAGAGAGGGGAGGGCGCAGGGCGTGGGAATTGTTGTGTCCAACCCTTGCCCCTCCTCCCACTATATATAGGGGTGTTGGAGAGCTGAGGGCACAGCCCTAGCCCCTCCTCCAAGGAGGGGAGGTGTCCAAAGGGGAAGGAGTGCCCTCCAAGCCAAGTGGAGGGCCCTCCCCCTTAGGGTTTCCCTTCTCCTAGGCGGATGGGCCTTAGGGGGCTGGTGCGCCTGGCCCAATAAGGCTAGGACGCCCCCTTACAACCCATGCACACTCTAGGTGCTGGAGGGACCTTTCTGGACTCCTCCAGAACCCTTTGGAACCTTCTAGAACCTTTCGGAACCTTCCCGAAGTTTCCTGGTACAATACCAGTAAAACTTGAAACTTTTTCGGTAGCCAAAATATGACTCCCCATATATAAATCTTTACCTCCGGACCATTCCAGAGCTCCTCGTGACGTCTGGGATCTCATCCTGGACCCCAAACAACATTCGGTCACCAACATGAATATCCCAATACTACTCTAGCGTCACCGAACGTTAAGCGTGTGAACCCTACGGGTTCGAGAATCGTGTAGACATGATCGAGACACCTCTCCGGTCAATAACCAACAGCGAGACCTGGATGACCATATTGGTTCCCACATATTCCACGAAGATCTTTATCGGTTGAACCATGACGCCAAGGATTCAATCAATCCCGTATGCAGTTCCCTTTGTCTATCAATATGTTACTTGCCCGAGATTCGATTGTCGGTATCTCCATACCTAGTTCAATCTCGTTACCGGCAAGTCTCTTTACTCGTTCCGTAATACAAGATCTCGTGACCAACTACTTAGTCACATTGCTTTAAAGCTCATTGTGATGCTGCATTACCGAGTGGGCCCAGAGATACCTCTCCGTCATACGGAGTGACAAATTCCAATCTTGATCCATGCCAACTCAACAGACACCCTTGAAGATACCTGTAGAGCATCTTTATAGTCACCCAGTTAGGTTGCTGAAAGATCGTGGATGTCGCCTAGAGGGGGGGGGGGTGAATAGGCGTTTTAAAATAATTACGGTAGAGGCTTGAACAAATGCGGAATAAACCTAATGGTTAATTTGTCAAGCACAAAACCTACAACAACTAGGCTCACCTATGTGCACCAACAACTTATGCTAAGCAAGATAAGCAACTATGTGATAGCAAGATATATGACAAAGAACAATATGGCTATCACAAAGTAAAGTGCATAAGTAAAGGGCTCGGGTCAGAGATAACCGAGGCACTCGGAGACGACGATGTATCCTGAAGTTCACACCCTTGCGGATGCTAATCTCCATTTGGAGCGGTGTGGAGGCACAATGCTCCCCAAGAAGCCACTAGGGCCACTGTAATCTCCTCACGCCCTCGCACAATGCAATATGCCATGATTCCACTAAGGGACCCTTGAGGGCGGTCACCGAACCCGTACAAATGGCGACCCTTGGGGGCGGTCACCGAACCCAGACACTTTGGCAACCCTTGGGGCGGTCACGGTACTCGATCAAATTGCTCAGGCGATCTCCACAACCTAATTGGAGACCCGACGCTTGCCGAGCTTTACACCACAATGATTGAGCTCCTAACACCACCAACCGCCTAGAGCGCCCAAGCACCCAAGAGGAACAAGCTCAAGGGTACCAAGCACCCAAGAGTAATAAGCTTCTCAACTTGTAACTTCCACGATCATCGTGGAGAACTCAAACCGATGCACAAATGCAATGGCAAGGGCACACGGAGTGCCAAGTCCTTCTCTCTCAAATCCCACCAAAGCAACTAATGCTAGGGAGGAAAGTGAGAGGAAGAACAAGAAGGAGAACACAAAGAACTCCAAGATCTAGATCCAAGGGTTCCCCTCACATAGAGGAGAAAGTGATTGGTGGAAGTGTGGATCTAGATCTCTCTCTTTTCCCTAAAAAACTAGCAAGAATCCATGGAGGGATTGAGAGTTAGCAAGCTCAAAGAAGGTCAACAATGGGGGCAAAAACGAGCTCAAGAGACAGATAACCATTGGGGAAGAAGACCCCCTTAAATAGGTCCCCACGAATCTGCCCGTTATGTGCAGAAAACTGTAGGACCGGTACAACCGGTGCACGAACCGGTACAACCGGCTAAAGCAGAGGAAAAAACCAACCTGGGAAAAGCTCTAAGCGGTACAACAGCCTGGGGAACCAGTAGTACCGGTAAAACCGGTCAACAACCGCCCAAGAACCGCTCCAAAACAGAAACTAGTCCAGTGGTAGAGCGGTACATGGCTGGTACAACCTCCGGACCAATTCTGGAGCGGTACAACCGCTCCAAACACCGGTTGTACCGGTCAACCGGTACAACCTCTCTACGGGGCGGTACAACCTCTCTATGTAAAACAGGCAATATCAAAACAGCCACAACTTCCGCATACGAGCTCCGAATTCGATGAAATCAAGTTTGTTAGAAAGCTAGCAACAAGGGCTAACACAATCTTGATAGAAATAACAAAAAGAAGCAAATAAGAAAATGGTGAGAACTCTTCCTCGGATAAGACCGGTAAAAACTCCAACACCGAAAACGCAATAGGAGAAGCAAGTGAACTCCGTTTTCGATGAACTCGAGCTCGTCATCAAGATGACCATAAGCTCAAGACTCACAAAGAGAATCAAACAAGAATCAATAAAGATGATGCAAGGAAGCAATGGTTTGAGCTCTCTACGAATGATACGACCAAGCTACTCATCGAGAGCCCCCCTTGATAGTACGACAATCGATCCTATAACCCGGTCTCCCAACTACCACCATGAGACCGGTAAAAGAGAAAACCTATCAAGGGCAAACTTTTGCCTTGCACATGGTCCACTTGAGCTAGATGATGACGATTTTGACTCCCTCAAGTTGGACCACCTTTCTTGATTGCATTGGCTCGATGAAGACTATATGATTGCTCCCCCATAGTCCACTATGGGTGAGCCTCTCTTCAGCACATCTTCACAAGACCATTGACACCACAAAGGATGGCAAGATTCAAGCACTTGATCTCTTCGTGATGCTCCACTTGAACTTGCACACGGCAATCATGATGATGATCACCACTTGATGTCATCCTTTCCATGGGTTGTATGATATCTTCCTCTTGACGCAAGCCCATGGACACGTACCTAACCCCACATATAACTCTCACATAGACCATGGGTTAGTACACAAAGTTCAATGGACAATGCTTACCATACCATGGGATCACTTGATCCCTCTCGGTACATATTCTACGCTTTGTGAGTTGATCAACTTGATTCACTCTTGACTTAGTCTTGATCAACCTTGAATCTTTCCAACTCACTTCATTTGGATGATGTCTTGAAGGTAAACATGAATGATCACACAATCTTCTTCTTCAAGACATGCTTGCAATAAGCTCAACACTCACATGACCAATCTTTGGATAATTCCTTAATAACACCTTGGTCAACTCATAAACTCCTTGAAACCAACACATGGACTTCAAGAAAAGCCTATGGACAAAACCTTCAAGTATAACTCAAGGCAACCATTAGTCCATAGAGATTGTCATCAATTACCAAAACCAAACATGGGGGCATCGCATGTTCTTTCAATCTCCCCAATTTTGGTAATTGATGACAATCACTTTCAAGAGAGTTTATATAAGGAATTATGCATCACCATGCAATGCAACAACCAATAGTGCATGCGAATGAGATGCAAATGCTAAGGAACAAAACCAAAGCAAGAGGAGACAACTCTCTAAACTTCTCCACAAAACTCTCTGAAACTTCTCCCCCATTGGCATCGACACAAAATGGGCTAAAGCTTAGAAGGCCAATATAAAATGTGTTCCTCCATAAATTGTGTATTTCTCAACAAGAGAGTGGAATGCAATACACATATCCAACGGTAAATACTTGGAGGAAGACAAACTATATTGAGGCCCAAAGATTGCAAAAGGAAGATATGCCACAAAGACATAATCAAAGATAGAAACAAGCAATCAAGCAATCAAAAGATACCAATTGAAGCAAGCTATCAAAAGATACCAATTGAACCAACTAGGCCAATGATCCTACGAGCCACATGAATAAAGGATATTGTGATAAGAGCAGAGCAGTGTTCTAAAGAAACTAGAGAAGCTCCCCATGATTTGTGCACATCAAGAATTTTTGTATTTGGATACAAAGTGCACAATATGGGATCATAGCTCCCCCAAAATCAATAGAAACTTACAACAAGTGCAAGTGAACATATAGGAAACTAAGCCTAGGACTTGCAACAAACACATGGTTGAGCAACAAGTAAGAGAGGCAACTTAAGAGTGGGCTCAACCAAAAAGATGTGTGTGACTCAAGGCAATGCACTTGAGAAGACTAATGTACAGAAGAGCATTAAGCATGAATAAAGTCTTTAAAGAATTGGGCACACGGTGCAAGGCCTATCATTCCCACACACAACTAGCGAATGGGTTCACAAGCTTACTAATAAGCATATAGAGAACCTATGCTTGTGACAACCCGCGGTGAAGATAGAAGATGACAGGCTCATCAAGACGAGGGATACCAAAAAAGATGGCAAAAGCCTCGTAAAGATAAGCAAGAGGAAAATAATCTTCACCACACAAGAGTGCAACAAGATGCAACGATAGAGGACACACACTCAAGGCAAAAGCTTTCACAGAGCCACCAAAGAAATAACATAAGAAAGACAAGGTGGACGTGAAAGAAAGGATATCAACTAGAGATATAATTTCTCTCAAGGTATATAAGGTTCTATGTAGACGAAATCATGATGATATATATATCTACAAAGAAGGATGTACACCCGAAATAGTTACAAAGGAACAAGATATCCACAAGGAAGTCATAAATATACCAATAAGATATTTGCTTGGAAGCATAGCACTTGGCTTGATATGGTCTTATTGTATATAAATGAAGTCCAAACACACATCCATCAAAGGCATCACAACTAGCAGCAAGAGATCATTGTTGGGATGCTTTGAGAAAGGAAACAAGTATCACAAGATATGAAATGAACATCATGCCAAGATGCAACCTACACAAGGTTGAATGCACGAGGGGAAAGCATGAATAGATACTTGTTACCGAGATATCATTGGAAGGATGTAGAAGATACCAATTGAAGGTACATAGTAGTTCATTGATCATCCTAGCTTGACTCCAATATGCACATGGTGACAACACCTTCCTTGTGAGTGAGCCGAGCATCCAATGCACCTCCAAATGTTCCTAGAAGAACAACACAAAATAAACGGTATCCAAACTCATCGGGACCAAATAGTTAGAAACACCAATACATAGGACAAACTCCACATAAATATGTGCATCGATATGAAAATGAATTTCATGCACATCTCATCCAAATTGAGACTAGGTGGAGTTTCCCCTATATATTGAGTTAAAGAAAGAAAGAAAGCCAAATAAAATACATGAAGTAAACATGCATGCTCAAGACTTTCAAGAACCGAAACCAAATGAAAATGAAATGCAAGGAAAAAGGATATCAAATAGATAAATCATCACTTGGAAGATATCATTAAAGATACATCAAGGAATGAGATATCCATTGATACACACGAAAATAAAGATGTCGAACTCCCAAAGAGAGGATGATTCCAAAAAAAACCAAGCTCTCAACAAAGTTTCATGATGGCACAAAGTACCAAAAAGAAATGGCTTGCCTTCCACCAAAACACACTTGATGAGGATCACAAGATGAGCGTCTTAGAGAAAATAGAATAGCTCCCCCACGAGTTGTGCATTATATAGGATTTGCATTTGAATACAAAATGCACAAGGTGGGATCATCACTTTCACTATATCTAGAAAACACTAGACAAGAACAAGAAATAAACAAGATCCACAAGTGGTAGGGAAGACAATGGGAGTTGACACAAACTTGGCAAGAGATAAGGCAAATAAAAAGCAAACGCCAACGTGAAGATGATCAATAATTTCTACCACACGTAAGTGAGTACCAATTGTCAAAAGACAAGAAGTATTTGGAAATAATTCCTGTTGGTAGATAGCAATGATATCCAACATCATCTTCACACCAAACACACGCAAATTGCAACTTGTAGAGCTAACATACCACCTAGGAACAAGATAATTTACAATATCAATTCTAGGTGACAATATCTCAAATGTACACATTTTCTAGGCTTGTAATATGCACATAGCATATTACTCCCCCATAGTGTGATACCAATAAAAACTTAACAAGAGGCAATAAAAAGGATCCAACAAGAGATAATTAATGGACTATTTAGAATTTGAATTTCTCATGAGAAGACATATCACATAGTGACTAGGTAATCTTGTAATATCAATACTAAGTGGTATTCCCCATGTACCCACCTTTATAGGATTGCGAAGTGCACAAAGCACATCACTCCCCCATAATGGGATATTCCATTAATCTCTCACACGAGCCAACTAAGATACAACCAAGATGCACTAAGGCTCAACGAACGGCACACAAGTACATGATGTGCAAACCAACACACACATACTTGATTGCTCAAGACAATCAAGTTGGAAGCACAACATATACAAACACATGCAAGGAACAAAACCAAAACATGCAAGGGGGCAAGTAACTTTCAATGTAAGCAATTTTAAGTACAAGTTACCGCAAGGAGGCACATTGGATATAAGATATAAACTTGACGATTCAATTGACTTGGCTTGAGACAATAAGAGTGATGAAGTCCCCTTAATTCTTCATAATGTAGCCAAGTCTCCAAGGCCCTCCAACAACACCTATTGATCAAGTTTGAGCTAGTTGGTCCCCAACCAAGTTGGGTCCTAAGAGGTTAGTCACAATAGGCTTGGCTACCCAAATGGTTCTTTGCTTCAAACCACTTTGAGTACCAACAAACTTGGCAAACACATTGCCAACCTTATCCTTCCCAAGAGAATAGACATCATCAATAACAATTGGGTTGGATAAGTTACCACTAGTGCATGAAGAAGCGAGGTGACCTTTCTCACGACATAGATATCAACGTCTACTCTTCACTTTCTTCTCACTTGATTTCTCAACTTGAGAAGCATTAGCTTGAGTCTTCTTGGGAAGAGGCCTTTCTTCAACTTGAGGTTGAGCATGAGAATGCACTTGTAGCCGCTTTCCTTGTTGCTTGTCACTAATGGCCTTCTTCTTTAATGGGCAAGATCTAACATGATGCCCTTCAATTTTGCACTTGAAGCAAATAATCTTGGCCGAATTCTTGACTTGTTCTTGGCCCTTCTTTTTGAATCTCTTGGACTTCTTCTTCTTATTGGAGTTGAATCCAAGTCCACCTTTGTCATTGGGGGATTTTTGCAAACTCAAGATATTGTTGAGTGTGGATTTCCCTTCATGACTCTTTTTCAAGTCTTTCTTCAAAGAAGTGACTTGGGCCTTGAGCTCTTTGATTTCCTCTACATGGTTAGTCTCAACACAAGTACTAGAGGAAGTATAAGCTTCATCGTTAGAGCAACAAGGCAAGGAAAGCAATTCATCACAAGATGTACCAACATTGTGAGTAGATGAATTACAAGGACTAGCACATGGTAATATAGCATTTTGACTAAAATTAGTGCTAGTATCCGCATGAGGCTCACTAGATGTTACCTTAGCAATTATGGCCTCATGAGCTATCTTTAGCACATTATGGGATACTAGAAGATCATCATGAGAGCTTGAGAGCTTTTCATGGCTTTCTTCCAATTTCCCATAATTGCTACATAGCAACTCAAGTTGAGCCCGTAGCTCAACATTCTCCTTCAAAATGGATGCTTCACAAGTAATAGAAATAGTAGCACAAGCATCATCATTAACAACAAGAGGAGAAGGCAACTTGGCAAGCTCTTTTAAATAAGAAGCTTCAAGTTGAGCATGAGACTCGGTGAGTTTGATGAGCTCACCCTTGATGACCCTTGAGCCATTTTCGAGGTGCTCAAAATCCTCAAGGAGTCTAGCATGAGCAACTTCAAGCTTAACATTTTTAGTTTCAAAAACATTGGCCACCTCAAGAGCTCTATCATTAGATTCCTTCACTCTAGATAATCTAGAGCAAAAGTCTCCTCAAGAGATTCCTTGGTGGTTTGTTCAAGTTCAAGAGCTTGAGATAGCTCTGCGATCTCATTTGCGTAATCACGTCCATGAGCTTCCATTTTCTCAATGGTGACCTCATGCTCCTCTAGATGAGATTCCAACTCCTTAATGTATTTCTTGCCATCAATGGCAATGAACATTATTTCCATGAAGTTGGAACGAGCAATTTTATTTTTATGAAGAGCTTTAAAAATCATTTCCCCCTTAGTTTTTAAGGAGGCAACATTATCATTCTCTTCATCATTATCCTCATCATCATTAGCATCAACATCATCATCAAGAGACATATTGGGGTACAAAGTAGGAGATACCTTTGACGCCTTAGCCATAAGGCAAAAAGCAATAGATGATGATGTAGGATCCCTTGAGGCACCATTAAACACCACATCTTGTTCCATGGAGTGTTCGGTTTCCTCTACATTGTTAGCACAACAATTCGAGGAAATAGATGCATTTTTATCATGGCAACAAGACATAGCAAGCATATCATCATGAGATTTAGTCAAGCAATTTCTACATGATATGCAAGGACTATCAACACAAGCATGTGAAACATTTGGAGTGCTCGAAGTGTTAAAGCCCAAAGAGGGAGCATTGCAATAAGATAGTGATGAAGGATCATCCACAATAAGCATACTATCATCATTGCAATGACCAACACTACTCACCATATCATTACCTTGTGGCAAACCACATGTAGGTGAAGTAGAAGAAGTTGAGAAGACTATACGACCGGAGGTGGAGGGAGAACAACCATCCACACAAATATTGGACACACCATATTTATCTCGAAGCTTTGTCCACAACTCATGAGCATCCCGGAACGACATGAGTTGAAAAATAACTACATTGCTCAAAGCATGGAAAAGCACATTAGAAGCTTGAGCATTGAGATAAGAGTTTTTCTCATCCTCTAAAGATAATCTTTGGGGATCATTTGGAGGGGAAAAACCCATATCTACAATTCGCTCTAAATTTGGGTCCATGACCCTAAAGAGATTAAGCATGCGAATTACCCAAACATCAAAATTTGTGCCATCGAAACTAGGAGTGTCAGAGAATCCTAATCCCCTAGTCGACATCTTTACTCTCTAGGCAGTTAAGCCCAACAAAGAGAGACGAGGCGCTGATACCAATTGAAAGATCGTGGATGTCGCCTAGAGGGGGGGGGGTGAATAGGCATTTTAAAATAATTACGGTAGAGGCTTGAACAAATGCGGAATAAACCTAATGGTTAATTTGTCAAGCACAAAACCTACAACAACTAGGCTCACCTATGTAGACCAACAACTTATGCTAAGCAAGATAAGCAACTATGTGATAGCAAGATATATGACAAAGAACAATATGGCTATCACAAAGTAAAGTGCATAAGTAAAGGGCTCGGGTCAGAGATAACCGAGGCACTCAGAGACGACGATGTGTCCCGAAGTTCACACCCTTGCGGATGCTAATCTCCGTTTGGAGCGGTGTGGAGGCACAATGCTCCCCAAGAAGCCACTAGGGCCACCGTAATCTCCTCACGCCCTCGCACAATGCAATATGCCGTGATTCCACTAAGGGACCCTTGAGGGCGGTCACCGAACCCGTACAAATGGCGACCCTTGGGGCGGTCACCGAACCCAGACACTTTGGCAACCCTTGGGGCGGTCACGATGCATCAAATTGCTCAGGCGATCTCCACAACCTAATTGGAGACCCAAACGCTTGCCCGGAGCTTTACACCACAATGATTGAGCTCCGAACACCACCAACCGTCTAAAGCGCCCAAGCACCCAAGAGGAACAAGCTCAAGGGTACCAAGCACCCAAGAGTAATAAGCTTCTCAACTTGTAACTTCCACGTATCATCATGGAGAACTCAAACCGATGCACAAATGCAGTGGCAAGGGCACACGGAGTGCCCAAGTCCTTCTCTCTCAAATCCCACCAAAGCAACTAATGCTAGGGAGGAAAGTGAGAGGAAGAACAAGAAGGAGAACACAAAGAACTCCAAGATCTAGATCCAAGGGGTTCCCCTCACATAGAGGAGAAAGTGATTGGTGGAAGTGTGGATCTAGATCTCCTCTCTCTTTTCCCTAAAAAACTAGCAAGAATCCATGGAGGGATTGAGAGTTAGCAAGCTCAAAGAAGGTCAACAATGGGGGCAAAAACGAGCTCAAGAGATAGATAACCATTGGGGAAGAAGACCCCCTTAAATAGGTCCCCACGAATCTGCCCGTTATGTGTAGAAAACTGTAGGACCGGTACAGCCGGTGGACGAACCGGTACAACCGGCTAAAGCAGAGGAAAAAACCAACCTGGGAAAAGCTCTAAGCGGTACAACAGCCTGGGGAACCAGTAGTACCGGTAAAACCGGTCAACAACCGCCCAAGAACCGCTCCAAAACAGAAACTAGTCCGGTGGTAGAGCGGTACATGGCTGGTACAACCTCCTGACCAATTCTGGAGCGGTACAACCGCTCCAAACACCGGTTGTACCGGTCAACCGGTACAACCTCTCTACGGGGCGGTACAACCTCTCTATGTAAAACAGGCAATATCAAAACAGCCACAACTTCCGTGACACGAGCTCGATTCGATGAAATCAAGTTTGTTAGAAAGCTAGCAACAAGGGCTAACACAATCTTGATAGAAATAACAAAAAGAAGCAAATAAGAAAATGGTGAGAACTCTTCCTCGGATAAGACCGGTAAAAACTCCAACACCGAAAACGCAATAGGAGAAGCAAGTGAACTCCGTTTTCGATGAACTCGAGCTCGTCATCAAGATGACCATAAGCTCAAGACTCACAAAGAGAATCAAACAAGAATCAAGAAAGATGATGCAAGGAAGCAATGGTTTGAGATCTCTATGAATGGTACGACCAAGTTACTAATTGAGAGCCCCCCTTGATAGTACGGCAATCGATCCTATAACCCGGTCTCCCAACTACCACCATGAGACCGGTAAAATAGAAAACCTATCAAGGGCAAACCTTTGCCTTGCACATGGTCCACTTGAGCTAGATGATGGCGATTTCGACTCCCTCAAGTTGGACCACCTTTCTTGATTGCATTGGCTCGATGAAGACTAGATGATTGCTCCCCCATAGTCCACTATGGGTGAGCCTCTCTTCAGCACATCTTCACGAGACCATTGACACCACAAAGGATGGCAAGATTCAAGCACTTGATCTCTTCGTGATGCTCCACTTGAACTTGCACACGGCAATCATGATGACGATCACCACTTGATGTCATCCTTTCCATGGGTTGTATGATATCTTCCTCTTGACGCAAGCCCATGGACACGTACCTAACCCCACATAGAACTCTCACATAGACCATGGGTTAGTACACAAAGTGCAATGGACAATGCTTACCATACCATGGGATCACTTGATCCCTCTCGGTACATCTTCTACGCTTTGTGAGTTGATCAACTTGATTCACTCTTGACTTAGTATTGATCAACCTTGAATCTTTCCAACTCACTTCATTTGGATGATGTCTTGAAGGTAAACATGAATGATCACACAATCTTCTTCTTCAAGACATGCTTGCAATAAGCTCAACACTCACATGACCAATCTTTGGATATTCCTTAATAACACCTTGGTCAACTCATAAACTCCTTGAAACCAACACATGGACTTCAAGAAAAGCCTATGGACAAAACCTTCAAGTATAACTCAAGGCAACCATTAGTCCATAGAGATTGTCATCAATTACCAAAACCAAACATGGGGGCATCGCATGTTCTTTCAGTTGCGGTGTTTGATACACACAAGGTACTCCTCCGGTGTCAGTGAGTTTCATGATCTCATGGTCATAGGAACAGATACTTGACATGCAGAAAATGATAGCAATAAACTTGATACGATCATATGCTACATTCATAGTTTGGGTCTTGTCCATCACATCATTCTCCTAATGATGTGATCCCGTTATCAAATGACAACTCATGTCTATGACTAGGAAACCATAGCCATCTTTGATCAACGAGCTAGTCCGGTGGAGGCTTACTAGGGACATGTTGTTGTCTATGTATCCATACATGCATTTGAGTTCCCAATCAATACAATTATAGCATGGATAATAAATGATTATGATGAACAAGGAAATATAATAGTAATCTCTTTATTATTGCCTCTAGGGCATATTTCCAACTTTCTCCAACTTGCACTAGAGTCAATAATCTAGTATTACACGCTAATGAATCTAACACCCATAGAGTTCTGGTGTTGATCATGTTTTGCTCGTGGAAGAGGTTTAGTCAACGGATCTGCAACATTCAGATTTGTATGTACTTTGCAAATGTTAATGTACTCCTCCTTGACTACATCACGGATGGAGTTGAAGCGTCGCTTTATGTGTCTGGTCCTCTTGTGAAACCTTGGTTCCTTGGCTAGAGCAATGGCACCAGTGTTGTCACAGAAAAGAGTCATTAGGCTCAGTACACTAGGCACAACTCCAAGATCTATCATGAACTGCTTCATCCAGACACCTTCCTTTGCTGCCTCCGAGGCAACTATGTACTCCGCTTCACATGTAGAATCAGCTACCACACTTTGCTTGGAACTACACCAGCTTACCGCTCCCCCATTTAGAATATATAACGTATCCGATTTGAGACTTAGAGTCATCCGGACCAGTGTCAAAGCTTGCATCGACGTAACCCTTTATGATGAGCTCTTGATCACCTCCATAAACGCGAAACATTTCCTTAGTCCTTTTCAGGTACTTAAGGATATTCTTCACCGCTGTCCAGTGATCCATTCCTGGATTACTTTGAAAACCTTCCGGCATACTTATGGCAAGGCTGACATCAGTCTTGTGCACAACATCGCATACATGATAGAGCCTATGGCAGAAGAATAGGGGATGATACTCATCTTTTCTCCATCCTCTATAGTTGCTAGGCATTGAGTCTGACTCAACTTCACACCTTGCAAAACAGGCAAGAACCCCTTCTTGTACTGATCCTTTTTTAACTTCTTCAAAACCTTATCAAGGTATGTGCTTTGTGAAAGTCCTATTAAGCGTCTCGATCTATCTCTATAAATCTTGATGCCTAATATGAAAGCAACTTCTCCTAGGTCCTTCATGGAAAAACTCTTGTTCAAATACTCCTTCACATTTTCCAAAAGTTCTATATTGTTTCCAATCAACAATATGTCATCCACATATAATATTAGAAACGCTATAGAGCTCCCACTCACTTTCTTGTAAATACAAGATTATCCGAAAACTTGTATAAACCCAAACGCTTTGATCGTCTCACAAAAGCGAAGATTCCAACTCCGAGATGCTTGCACCAGTCCATAAATGGATCATTGGAGTTTGCACACTTTGTCAGCATTCTCTGGATCGACAAAACCTTCCTTAAGGAAACCGTTAAGGAAAGTTGTTTGACATCCATCTGCCAGATTTCATAATCGAAATATGCAGCTATTGCTAACATGATTCTGACGAACTTAAGCATCGCTACAGGTGAGAAAGTCTCATCGTAGTCAACTCCTTGAACTTGTGAAAACCCCTTTGCTGCAAGTCGAGCTTTATAGACGGTGACCTTTATAGACGGTGACATTACCATTTGCGTCTGTCTTCTTCTTGAAGATCCATTTATTTTGAATGGCTTTTCGCCCTTCAGGTAATACTTCCAAAGTCCATACTTTGTTTTCATACATGGATCCCATCTCGGACTTCATGGCTTCTAACAATTTGTCGGAATCCAGGCCCACCATCGCTTCTCCATAGCTAGGTTCACCTTTGTCCAACAACATGACCTCTAAGACAGGGTCACTATACCACTCAGGAGTTGTACGTACCCTTGTCGACCTACAAGGTTTGATAGTAACTTGATCCAAAGCTTAATGATCATCATCATTAGCTTCCTCTTCAACTGATGTAGGTGCCACAAAAACATCTTTCTGTGCAGAGCTACTCTTTGGTTGAAGCAAAGGTTCAACAACCTCATCAAGTTCTATCTTCCTCCCACTCAATTCTTTCGAGAGAAACTCTTTCTCGAGAAAGGACCGGTTCTTAGCGACAAACGCTTTGACTTCGGATTTGAGATAGAAGGTTTACCCAACCATCTCTTTTGGGTATCCTATGAAGACACATTTGTCCGCTTTGGGTTCGAGCTTTTCCGGCTGAAGCCTTTTGACATAAGCATCACAACCCCAAACCTTAAGAAATGACAACTTAGGTTTCTTGCCAAACCACAGTTCATACGGTGTCGTCTCCACGGACTTAGATGGTGCCCTATATAAAGTGAATGTAGCTGTCTCTAACACATAACCCCAAAACGATAGTGGCAGATTGGAAAGAGACATCATAGAACGCACCATATCCAATAAGGTACGATTACGATGTTCGGACACACCATTACACTGTGGTGTTCCAGGTGGCGTCAACTGTGAAACAATTCCACATTGTCTTAAGTGATTGCCAAACTCATAACTCAGATATTCTCCCCCTCGATCAGATAGTAGGAATTTAATCTTCTTGTTATGATGATTCTCAACTTCACTCTGAAATTGATTGGACTTTTACAATGTTTCAGACTTATGCTTCATTAAGTAAACATACCCATATCGACTCAAGTCATCGGTGAAGGTGAGAAAGTAACGATATCCACCGCGTGCATCAACGCTCATTGGACCGCACACATCAGTACGTATGATTTCCAACAAGTCACTTACCCGTTCCATTGTTCCGAAAAATAGGGTCTTAGTCATCTTGCCCATGAGGCATGGTTCGCATGTGTCAAGTGATTCGAAATCAAGTGACTCCAAAAGTCCATCAACATGGAGTTTCTTCATGCGCTTTACACCAATATGACCTAAGTGGCAGTGCCACAAGAAAGTGGTATTATCATTATCAACTCTACATCTTTTGGCATCAATGTTATGAACATGTGTATCATCACTATCGAGATTCAATAAGAATAAACCCCTCACAATGGGTGCATGACCATAAAAGATATTACCCATATAAATAGAACAACCATTATTCTCTGATTTAAATGTGTAACTGCCTCACATTAAACAAGATCCAGATATAATGTTCATGCTCAACGCAGGCACTAAATAACAATTATTCAGGTTCATCACTAATCCCGATGGTAATCAAAGAGCGAGTGTGCCGACGGCGATCACATCAACCTTGGAACCATTTCCCACGTGCATCGTCACTCCATCCTTCGCCAGCCTCTATCTATTCCGTAGTTCCTGCTTTGAGTTGCAAATGTGAACAACCGAACCGGTATCAAATACCCAGGCACTACAACGAGAGTCGGCAACGTACACATCAATAACATGTATATCATATATACCTTTGTTGATGTTGGCCCCCTTCTTGTTGACCAGATACTTGGGGCAGTTCTGCTTCCAGTGGCCAGTTCCCTTGCAATAGAAGCACTCAGTCTCCGGCTTGGGTCCAACCTTGGGTTTCTTCACGGGAGGAGCAACTGCTTTGCCACCTTTCTTGAAGTTTCCCTTCTTTCCCTCGCCTTTGTTGAAACTAGTGGTTTTATTCACCATCAACACTTGATGCTCCTTCCGGATGTCTGACTCAGCGACTTTCAGCATCGCGAACAGCTCGGAGGCTGACTTGTTCATCCCTTGCATGTTATAGTTCAACACAAAGCTCTTGTAGCTAGGTGGTAGCGATTGAAGAACTCTGTCAGTGACAACCTCTAGTGGGAGCTCAACTCCCAACTTAGCCAGACGGTTGTAGTACCCTGACATTCTGAGTATGTGTTCACTGACAGACCCATTCCCCTCCATCTTGCAGGCATAAAACTTATCGGAGGTCTCATACCTCTCGATCCGGGCATTCTTATCAAAGATAAACTTCAACTCCTGGAACATTTCATATCCTCCATGAAGTTCAAAATGCCTTTGAAGTCCTGGCTCTAAGCCATACATCATGGCGCACTGAACTATTGAGTAGTCATCAACACGCGACTGCTAGACGTTCACAGCATCCACAGTTGCTGGAGGGGGTGGTGCACCAAGCGGTGCATCAAGGACACAAGCCTTTTGGGCAGCCGTGAGGATAATCCTCAGATTACGGGCCGAGTCTACAAAGTTGCTTCCATCATCTTCCAGCTTAGCTTTCTCTAGGAACACATTGAAATTCGGGGGAGCTACTGCGCGAGCCATTGATTTACAACATAAATTTGCAAAGATAACTTAGACTATTGTTCATGATAAATGAGTTCAATTAATCATATTACCTAAGAACTCCCACTCAAATCAACATACCTCCGGCTGTCCGAGTGTAACACGATCCAAATTCACCAACCCAAGTCCGATCATCACGTGAGATGAGGTGGTTTCAATGGTGAACATCTCTATGTTGATCATATCTACTATATGACTCGTGTTCGACCTTTCGGTCTCTTGTGTTCTGAGGCTATGTCTATACCTTCTAGGCTTGTCAAGTTTAACCCAAGTGTTCCGCATGTGCAAAACTGGCTTGCACCCGTCGTATGCGAACATATAGTCTATCACACCCGATCATCACGTGGTGCTTCAAAATGACGAACTTCCGCAACGGTGCACACTTGGGGAGAACACAATTTTATCTTGAAATTTTAGTAAGGGATCACCTTATAATGCTACCGTTGTCCTAAGCAAAATAAGATGCATAAAAGGATTAACATCACATGCAAATCATAAGTGACATGACATGGCCATCAACTTGTGCTTTTGATCTCCATCATCACCGGCATGACACCATGATCTCCATCATCGTGCATCCATCAGGGTTGTCACGCCAACCATGCTTCTACTACTATTGCTACAGCTTAGCAATAAAGTAAAGCATTACATAACGCTTAATTATTGACACACAGGTCATACAATAATTAAAGACAACCCTATGGCTCCTGCCGGTTGCCGTATTCATCGACATGCAAGTCGTTATAAACTATTACAAACATCATCGTATCATACATCAAATATATTTCATCATGTCTTTGGCCATATCATATCACAACATACCCTGCAAAAACAAGTTAGACGTCCTCTAATTGTTGTTGCATGTTTTACGTGGCTGCTATGGGTATCTAGCAAGAACGATTCTTACCTACGCAAAGCCACAACGGTGATACGCAAGTTGCTATTTAACCTTCTACAAGGACCGCCTTTGTCGAATCGGATTCAACTAAGGCGGGAGAGACAGACACCCACCAGCCATCTTTATGCAACAAAGTCACATGTCTGTAACATCCCAAATTTTCAATTTGGAATGTTATACATTAGATCATCATTGCATATCATATTTATTGCATTTGGCTCGATCCTAGAAATTCTACGCAACTCAAGGACCCACGGAGAGAGTTGGGGATTTCATTATTTTCATATTTGAGTTTTCTCAAATTTTGAAAATAGGATCATTTGATTTTATTTATTTTATCTTCAATTATTTCTATAAAGAAAATATGAGAGAGGGAATAAAATGAATTTCACAAAATAAAGAAATATTTAAGATTTAATAAAAAAATCAAATAAGATTTTATTTTTGATTTTATTGCTATTTTATTTGAATTTAGGAAAAATGTGCGTTTTTAAAAATTGCATTTAGGCCCCAAATAAATGCTCATCTTGTCCGGCTTAATTTTAGAAGTTGGGGAAACTTTATTTCGGGATTTTTGGAGTCTGTTTAGTATTTCTTTTATTTGTTTTTCTGAGCATAATGTTAAAAAAAAGAGGAACCGACTCGGGCCGTGCGAAAGCAGACACCGCCTGGGGGCTTTATAGCGAGGCCCCCGCCTCAAGCCCACCCGCCGCCCAAACCCTAGCGCCGCCACCGCCCGACCCGCCGCCGCCGAGCTAACCGCCGCCACCGCCGTTGACCTGACCGCCGCCGTTGACCACGGAGGTAGTCCCCATCGCCGCCTCGGTTTTCAAGAGAAAACTGTCGGTTTCTTTAAGAACCAGTGGTTTATTTTTTTAGATCGGTTTTTTTTCCCAGTTTAGTTATTTAGCGGACGTTCGTCCGTACGTTCGTTTTAACAAACGGTTTTCGTCGTTTAGCCGTAGACAGCGAACGTTCGTTCGTTAGCCTGTTCGTCTGTTTTTCTTTTTCTTGGATTTTCCGCGATTATTTTCTGATCGCAATTTCTGATCCGATTTTCGTTTTAGTATAACTTTTCGCTCGTTTATCGGAATCAGGCGATTCAAGCGCCTGGAGTTTCGTCTCGAAACCCTCTTTCCGTTTGACCAACTCAAACAAGTTTTTGCTACTGTAAAATTGGACTTAGGTCCAGATTAGTAAATGAAGCTTGTTTCTTTCGCCATTTGACTTTCGTTGCTTCGTTTGATTTGATTCTTTTTGCAAACCGGAGTTCTTAAGTTGAACTTTCTAGTTAGATCTCTTATTTGTGTTTTACCTGTGCATTAGATAAGTGTTTATTGTATGCTTGTTTGTTTGCGATAGAGTGCCCGGAGTGCGCCGCTTGCTACTTCGAATCTCTAGATTTCACGGATCATCAGCAAGGCAAGTAACACTTTGATCATACCTCTTTACTACCCAGTTTTATTGCATTAGATCAATCCTCAAATAATTGCATGATTAGGATCTGATTAATATGTGGGTTTTGGGAAGTAGATGAGGTAGTACCTATTACCATTTTTATTATAAAACCTTTGGGAGTTACTTCTACGTTTGCTTATATTGCTATGCTATGCTAGTAGACGTGGACTGGGTGAGTGTATCCATGACAGATGTGAGAATGTTAATTAATGGTTTATTTAAGGTGGCAACTTAAATTCACATCTGGGTGGACTGAGGCACCTGGGAAACCCAGCGTTGCCTGTATTTTTGGAAATCCCGGGGTACCATGTGATTCTCCTATGGACCGCCACCTAGGCTCAAAGGGATCATGAGATTATTCATGCTAGAAACTTCCGTGTGCACCCGCAAGCTACTATGGGCTCTAGCATAGTTGATTAAGTCGCATGAGCTCTTGAAGAGGTAGACTAGCAGATGTAGGGGATGTAGGTTGGTACGGTCTACCCGGAGTAGAAAGTAAATGCTTCTGAAAGACTGTGTCTCGGTCATACGTTTCTCAAACACCATGTAGTGCGAGAAATCAAGCGGAGGAGATCGAGTCTTGCGGGGAAAAGTGCACAAACCTCTGCAGAGTGTATAAACTAATCATGGTTAGCCGTGTCCCCGGTTATGGACGTTTTGAGTATCTGGTACCTGGATTATCATGTGAATATCATCATGTTACTTAATTAATCTTGTTGGGTGTAATGATGATGTTTAATTGGGATTGAGATGGAGTACCCTTCTCAATGTTTAACAACAACCATGATAGTTAAATAAAATGTTATTCCTTTGCAGTAGGGAAAAATTGGCTTTATGCAAAACTGTAACCATAGAGCTTTCCACCAGCCATATATGCATGTAGTGTAGCATTATTCTTTCATTACTCCCTATGTGTTACATTGCCAGCATATTCCATGTGCTGACCCGTTTCGGGCTGCAACGTTCATGTTGCAGACTTTTCAGACGACGAGTAAGGTGCTTTTAGGTCGTGGTTCTATACTCAGTGATGCCGTTGGAGTTGATGGACTCGCTTATCTTCCAAGCCTTCCGGTGTTATCGTTACTAGATGGCCTTAAGCCATAGTATTTGTAATAAGTTCTCTTTTGAGACATTCAATGTAATAAGTGTGTGATTGCTACTCTGTTATAAATCCTTCAAGTACTGTGCGTGTCAGCATTACCGATCCAGGGATGACACTGATGCATAGAGATCAGACTGTTTGAGGTCTGGTCGCTACAATGTCAGTCGATAGAACCGGTCTCATGTACGTGGATATGTCAAGTTGGTCCGGGACGCTTCATCCCACAATACCGCCGAATCAAGAAAAGACCAAGGAAGGAAGCAATCTGAATATCAATCCCATAAACTCCTTTGTGTTCTACTCGTGATGTCATCTACGCATAAACCTAGCTCATGATGCCACTCTTGGGGAACGTTGCATGGGAAACAAAATTCTCCTACGCTCACCAAGATCGATCTAGGAGATGAACATCTACAAGAGGAGACATTGCATCTACATACCCTTGTAGATCGCTAAGTGGAAGCGCATAAAACGCGGTTGATGTGGTCGACTCTTCACGATTCGATCATGATCCAATCCAATCTAGCACCGAATGGACGGCACCTCCATGTTCAGCACATGTACGGCTCGATGATGTCTCCTCCTTTTTGATCCAGCAAGCGAGGGAGGAGAATTAGATGTGATCTCAACCAGCACGACGGCATGGTGGAGATGGTGGTGGATCAATCCCAGCAGGGCTTCGCCAAGCGCCTTCGGAACTACAACGAGGAAGCACGAGAGAGAGGGGAGGCTGCAGGGCGTGGGAATTGTTGTGTCCAGCCCTTGCCCTCCTCCTCACTATATATAGGGGTGTTGGAGGGCTGGGGGCGCAGCCCTAGCCCCTCCTCCAAGGAGGGGAGGCGTCCAAAGGGGAAGGAGTGCCCTCCAAGCCAAGTGGAGGGCCCTCCTCCTTAGGGTTTCCCTTCCCCTAGGCGGATGGGCCTTAGGGGACTTGTGTGTCTGTCCTAATAAGGCTAGAACGCCCCCTTACAGCTCATGCACGCCCTAGGTGCTGGAGGGACCCTTCCGGACTCTTCCAGAACCCTCCGGAACCGTCTAGAACCTTCCAGAGCATTCCAAAAGCTTCACGGTACAATCCCGATAAAACCTGAAACGTTTTTGGTAGCCAAAATATGACTTCCCATATATAAATCTTTACATCCAGACCATTCCAGAGCTTCTCGTGATGTCCGAGATCTCATCTGGGACTCCAAACAACATTCGGTCACCAACGTGAATATCCCAATACTACTCTAGTGTCACCAAGCATTAAGCGTGTGGACCCTACGGGTTCGAGAATCATGTGGACATGACCGAGACACCTCTCCGGCCAATAACCAACAGCGAGACCTGGATGCCCATATTTCTTCCCACATATTCCATGAAGATCTTTATCGATCGAACCACGATGCCAATGATTCAATCAATCCCGCATGCAGTTCCCTTTGTCCATCGGTATGTTACTTGCCCGAGATTCGATCGTCGATATCTCCATACCTAGTTCAATCTCGTTACCAACAAGTCTCTTTACTCGTTCCGTTATAAAAGATCGATGACCAACTACTTAGTCACATTGCTTGCAAGCTCATTGTGATGTTGTATTACCGAGTGGACCCCGAGATACATCTCCGTCATACGGAGTGACAAATCCCAGTCTTGATCCATGCCAACTCAATAGACACCCTAGGAGATACTTGTAGAGTATCTTTAGAGTGACCCAATTATGTTGTAATGTTTGATACACACAAGGCACCCCCAGTGTCAGTGAGTTGCATGATCTCATGGTCATCTGAACAGATACTTGACATGTAGAAAACGATAGCAATAAACTTGATACGATCATTTGCTACGTTCATAGTTTGGGTCTTGTCCATCACATCATTCTGCTAATGATGTGATCCCATTATCAAATGACAACTCATGTCTATGACTAGGAAACCATAGCCATCGTTGAACAATGAGCTAGTCCGGTAGAGGCTTACTAGGGACATGTTGTTGTCTATGTATCCACACATGCATTTGAGTTTACGGTCAATACAATTATATCATGGATAATAAACGATTATGATGAACAAGGAAATATAATAATAACCACTTTATTATTGCATCTAGGGCATATTTCCAATAGAAACTGTCATAGTGAACAAGTTGTTGATTCACAGGGGCGCCACTAAATCTCACATCAGGTATTTGTAACATATCACGAATTCGGTAATTACAGGTTCGCTCAAATATTCATTCGTGTGGTATAGAGATCAATATGGATACCCACGGTTCTGCTATTGATCATTGATCAGAAAGAGTTTCGGTCATGTCTATTCTTCACCGAACCTATAGGGTCACACACTTAAGGGTCATCTATCTGCTAAGTAATAGACAGGGAGTCCAAGAGATTGTTGCAAAAAAAGTTTTGGAGACAACAAAAAAGTTTCAGAGAGATAACGGTAAATATTTTAGAGACAAACTTCATGCTGAAGGAATGCGTCCAAAAGTATTTTAGGAGGTGCCAAAATGTTCTGGACCTTCAGGAATTTCTGGGATTAAACAGACGCTGAAAAATATTTCATGAGAAGTTTTCATGAATAATGAAAACACTATTAGGGTACAACCCCCTTTTGTTGTCTTTTCGGATAGCCACCTTTCGGGGATTTGTTCCAAAGTCAATGGGGGTGAAATGGGGTGGTGGGACCCCCTTTGGGGGGCCCCACACATGTTGGTCGACGCCAAGAGGAGCTCCTCCATCGAAATATCCCTTGTGCTTTTTGGTATTTTCCCATGGCCTCTACCCCTTGTTGGAGATATGCCCTAGAGGCAGTCATGTGATGATGATATTTCCCTATGTATTCATAAGTCTTTTGTATTGTCCTTGAACATCATCGATGATATGTATCAATAAGTATGTGACTTGTTTGTCGAACTATGTATTGTATGATGGTCGTTCAAATGGTCCCTAGTTGATAAGGTTATGCGGACACATACCCTTGATTAGTATATGACTCAGTTGATGACTATGTTTAACAAGTCATGTGCAATGAGATACTAAACTGATAGTATGGACTCAGGGATGGAGATCACCGAGTCGGACAACCCACTTTGAGACGCAATGAGATATTGTCATCTGTTAGTCTCAAGTACAATGTCTACGGCATGTCCTAGACCGGAGGTCCTCGCATTTTCTCATGATGAGGAACAACTCACTTAGGGTCTGTCAAACACTACTCCATAACTGGGTAGTTATAAAGGTAGCTTTCGGGTGAGTCGTGAGACATGCAGCGAGACATGGCTGACCAAGATGGGATTTGCCCCTCCTATTTTGAGAGATATTCTCTGGGCCCTCTCGAGTGATCAGATTCGGAAAGCATGGCCATGCGACTTGGGTTAAGTGTTAACCTGATTCGGCCATCTGTATCATAGTTTCAAGAAGAGAGGTCGAGCTACCACAAGGGTGACAAGTACTCGCCTTGAGCTCGACAACATATATCGTGAGGCAAAAGGAATATTGCATATAACACATTGTCGAGGTTTGTCTAACAACTTTGCGGACACATGGGAGTTGCCATGTTCTGCCAGGACCCGCTACCAACTATCGACTAGGGCCGTGTCCATGTGTACGTGAACCTATAGGGTCGCACACTTAAGGGGTTACATCCCATTCAGATTGGATTCGAGTGGAAATGGGTTTAGACTCCTAGTGGGTCTCAAGTGTTGAGCCCATCTCGGAGGCATATATATAGGGGAGTGGGCGCACATCTCGGAGGCCTATATATAGGGGAGTGGGTGCACCACTTAGGGTTCATCTTTCCTCCCGCTAGAGCTGCCGCCACTCCCCACGCCACATGCCTGGACCTAGCAGTTCACTACCCGACATTGCTCCCCGTACATGTGGATACCTTGGAGGCATCACATCTGCGGTGCTTGGACAAACCATTCGAGGGAACAGTGAGGTGCCGTTTGCGGGAGGTCACTGTTCATGGGTCTTCGCTGTTTGCAAGAGATCGACGACCCGAGGAGGAGACGCCTCGGGAGATCGACTACACGTATCACCAACTCTATTTCCGCTGCGGTGACTGCACGTCTAGTGGTAAACCCGATCTCGTTATCTATTTCCACCAGCATGATCTTGGGTGCGCGGTAGTTTTTTTTATTAGGTGCTAGCATAGCGTACCGCATGTTCCAATAGTGGCATCAGAGCCTATGCTGCATGATATTATATTCGGGGTAGAATTTGCATATGATGACATGTAGATTGGTTTATGTACTGGCCGATGAGATCGGTTGTGTGAGGCAAAAGGAATATTGCATATAACACATTGTCGAGGTTCGTCTAATGACTTCGCGGACACATGGGAGTTGGCATGTTCTGCCAGGACCCGCTACCAACTATCGACTAGGGCCGTGTCCATGTGTACGTGAACCTATAGGGTCGCACACTTAAGGGGTTACATCCCATTCAGATTGGATTCGAGTGGAAATGGGTTTAGACTCCTAGTGGGTCTCAAGTGTTGAGCCCATCTCGGAGGCCTATATATAGGGGAGTGGGCGCACCACTTAGGGTTCATCTTTCCTCCCGCTAGAGCTGCCACCACTCCCCATGCCCCATGCCTGGACCTAGCAGTTCACTGCCCGACATTGCTCCCCGTACATGTGGATACCTTGGAGGCATCACATCTGCAGTGCTTGGACAAACCATTCGAGGGAACCGTGGGGTGCCGTTTGCGGGAGATCAACGTTCACAAGTCTTCACTATTAGCAGGAGATCGACGACCCGAGGAGGAGACGCCTCGGGAGATCGACTACACGTATCACCAACTCTATTTCCACTGCGGTGACTGCGCGTCTAGTGGTAAACCCGATCCCGTTATCTATTTCCACCAGCATGATCTTGGGTGCGCAGTAGTTTTTTTATTTGGCGCTAGCGTAGCGTACCACATGTTCCAATAGTGGCATCAGAGCCTATGCTGCATGATATTATATTTGGGGTAGAATTCACATATGATGATATGTAGATTGGTTTATGTACTGGCCGATGAGATCGGTTGTGGATGCGGCTTAAACTATGTCGGTATTTCCCGAAAGAGGAAGGGATGATGTAGCACAACTACGGTAGGTATTTCCCTCAGTGATGAGATCAAGGTTATCGAACCAGTAGGAGAACCACACAACACTACGTAAATGGTACATGCGCACAAAGAACAAATACTTGCAACTCGACATAAAGAGGGGTTGTCAATCCCTCCCGGGTAAAAAGATAGATAAAATTGTAGTAGATTGGGTAAATAGATCTTGCGGGAACACAAGATAAATAAATAACAATAAATTGCAGTAAGGTATTTTTGGGTTTTTGGATTAATAGATTTGAAAATAAAAGTAAATAAAAATATATCTCGAAGGCGAATATGATAAAGAAGAGACATGGGGGCCATAGATTTCACTAGTGGCTTCTCTCCAGAAAAATAGCATACGGCGGGTAAACAAATTACTGTTGGGCAATTGATAGAACTTCAAATAATTATGACGATATCCAGACAATGATCATTATATAGGCATCATGTCCAAGATTAGTAGACCGACTCCTTCCTGCATCTACTACTATTACTCCACACATCTACCGCTATCCAGCATGCATCTAGTGTATTAAATTCATGGAGAAACGGAGTAACGCAATAAGAACAATGACATGATGTAGACAAGATCTATTCATGTAGGAATAGACCCCATCTTGTTATCCTTAATAGCAACGATATATATGTGTCATTTCCCCTTCTGTCACTGGGATTGAGCACCATAAGATCAAACCCATCACAAAGAACCTCTTCCCATAGCAAGAAAAATTGATTTAGTCGGCCTAACTAAACCAAAGATTCGAAGAAAAAATATGAGGCTATAAGTAATCATGCATATAAGAGATCAAAAGACTCAAATAACTTTCATGGATAAAAACATAGATCTGATCATAAACTCAAAGTTCATCGGATCCCAACAAACACACCGCAAAAAGAGTTACATGAAATAGATCTCCAAGAGACCATTGTATTGAGAATCAAAAGAGAGAGAGGAAGCCATCTACCTACTAACTACGGACCCGTAGGTTTACAATGAACTACTCACACATCATCGAAGAGGCACCATTGAGGATGATGAACCCCTCCGTGATGGTGTCTGATTGGATCTGTGGTTTATGAAACTTGCGGCGGCTGGAATTGTGTTTCGTCGACTCCCCTAGATTTATTTGGAATATTGGGGTATTTATAGATAAAAGAGGCGGTGCGGGAGGCCATCAAGGTGGGCACAACCCACCTGGGCACAAGGCACGCCTAGGTGGGTTGTGTCCCCCTCGGGCCACCCCTCTGGTACTTCTTTGGCCCATCTTGTGTCTCGTGGCCCAAAAAATTCTCCAAAAAGTTTTGCTGCGTTTGGACTCCCATTTGGTATTGATTTTCCGTGAAGTAAAAAACAAGCAAAAAAACAGCAACTGGCACTGGGCACTATGTCAATAGGTTAGTCCCAAAAAATGATACAAAGTTGCTATCAAATGGTTGTAAAACATCCAAGAATGATAATATAACAACATGGAACAATAAAAAATTATAGATACGTTGGAGACGTATTAGCATCCCAAGCTTAATTCCTGCTCGTCCTCGAGTAGGTAAATGATCAAAACAGAATTTTTGATGTGGAATGCTGCCTAACATGTTCATCACATATTCTTTTCTTTGTAGCATGGACATTTGGACTTTTATACGATTCAAAGTAATAGTCTAGTTTTGACATGAAGATTTCAATACTCAAGCATATCAACAAGCAACCACGTCTTCCAAAATATCAACACTAAAGCAAGTTATCCCTAGCCCATTATGCTCAATCATTGATCCATTCATGAAATACACTCGCATATTAGGTACACCCAATGCTCAAGTACGATCATAGTGCCCCTTAGTTGGTGCTTTATAAGAGAAGATGGAGACTCAAATAAAAATAAAAATTGCAGAAAGTAAAAATAGAAAGGCCCTTCGCAGAGAGAAGTAGGTATTGGTAGAGGTGCTAGAGCTCTAAGTGAAAAATATAAAGATAAAAAACATTTTGGGTGGCATGCTTTTCCTGTCAACGAAAATGATCGAGTAGTTACCAATACTTTCCATGCTAGATATATCATAGGCGGTTCCCAAACAGAAAATAAAGTTTATTCCTTTTTCCACCATACTTTCAAATTCCACAGCTAACCGAATCCACGGGTGCCGTCCATACCAACACTTTCCAAGCAATTTATTATTTGACAACATAAAGTAAATTCATTTTTCATTTCGGGACTGGGCATCCCTAATACCTTTGTCATACTCAGGTGCAATGACAAGTGAATAAACAGTCATCTTGAGAATAACAGATCTAGCATGGAAAAATATCAGCCACCCCCTTCTGTTTCATGAGCGGTACGAACACACAAAAAGGGAATTTATTTTGAAAATTAGAGATGGCACATACAAATTTGCTTAGAACGACAGAAGAATGCCACATATAGGTAGATATAGTGGACTCACATTGAAAGTGCATTATATCGACTAGAGGGGGTGAATATGCGATTTTTACAAATTTGTCACCAAGGAATTTCAAGGCGAGGAAATTTCTAAGGAATGAACTACTTAGCAGCGGAATAGGTACTCAGATGCATGCATAACAAAACAACAACACAATCATCATGATGAAATGAAACGTACACAATGTACAAGTAGTGTGTAAACAGGATAAGAAGGCTGAAGAATAGAGTGACTGAAGAATTAGGAATGAGGAAATTGAGAAAGTCTTCCGTCAAAGTCCTCAAATAGTAACGATCAAGTGCATCAACACATGTATGAGGAAAATGAAGGGTTGAGGAAATAGAACCAGTACTTGGTGAAGACGATGATTAGGTAGACCAGTTCCAACTGCTGTGACAGTCGTACGTCTGGTTGGAGCAGCTAGGTATTTAAACCCGAGGACACACAATCCCCACCGTATTCTCCTTGAGCTAAGATCACACAGACCTCGCCCAATCACTCGTGGTAAGTCTTCAGGTGACTTCCAGACCTTCACAGTCTCGGTAACTCGGCGATCCATAATTTCCTCTTAGATGCTCTAGACCATGACACCTAACCATCTGGAGGATGCATAGCCCTCAAAGGTAACAAGTGTCGGTTCCACACAGGAACAATCTCTTCAGTGATGCTCAATCACTTTGGGTTTGTAGGTGTTTTGGTTTGGGTTTTCCTCACTAACGATTTTCGCTCAAAGTCCTCGGAGGATAGGATGCTCTCAATGAAAAGTGTCAGTTTGTCTTGGAGCAGCCAACCAACTAGTGGTTATAGGGGGGTAGTTATTTATAGCCTAGGGAGCAGCCCTACATGATAAGACATAAATGCCCTTCAATGATATGACCATTAGGTGGATAAGATATTTTGGGACAGCTGACACATAGCACAGCAACGGTCGGAAATTTGAGCTCTCAAATTCCTCAGGGCTATCATGTTCCTCACTTGTAGGCAATCCGCACTGGCGAATTCCTAACTCCTCAGTCAGAACAAAACCCTTAGGGAACAGAAGATCTTTGTCTTTGTCACTGAAGAAATTGACTGAACTGTATGAGATTTCCAATGGCTTCACTCGAAAGGATTGGGTAGGTGTAGGATTTTGAGATGAGCATCAATTGGAAACTTTTCCTTTGTTCTACCTCGACCCCCTTTAACAGTACGGTGTTTCCTATGACTAAAGAAAGAGAAAATGAAACAACGAAACCAAAAGTCTTCACGCTTCATAATCCTCGCATGAATATCAAGTCTTCAATGGTCACACCAATTTCCACACTTTCAAAGTCTTCAAGAAAACCAAAGTCTTCAGCTGGAGACATTCATTTTTAGGGGTCGACTTTCATCATAAATATCAAACTCCTCATAGACTTATAGACCTGTGTACACTCACAAATACATTAGTCCCTTAACCTATAAGTCTTCAATACACCAAAATCACTAAGGGGCACTAGATGCACTTACACACATGGTAAAACTGGTTTAAGGATTTTGGATGCACAAGTAGTGATCATACTTAGTACAAGTGAAGGCTAGCAAAAGATTGAGAATCATCCAACCAAGAAACGAAAAATCTTATAAGCGAGCATTAAGCATAACTAAGACCGAATAATGCACGATAAGTAGGATGTAATTTCATTGCATAACTATTGGCTTTCGTTCTTGCATAGGGAATCACAAGCCTTAACATCAATATTCTTACTAAAGCATAATTACTCATCAACATGACTCACATATTATATCATCATATCGCAAAACGATTACAAATAATCAAAGTTTATTTAGTCCAATGATCTTCATGAAAGTTTTTATTATATACCTCTTGAATATCTACTTTCATATGTTGCTTTTGATAGCTCAAACAAATCTAAGTGAAGAACATGAGCATAAAATTTTTCTTCTCTCAAAATAGTTTAAGTGAAGCATGAGAGAATTTCTTAAAAATTACTAACTCTCAAATAAATCTAAGTGAAACATGAGAGCATTTCTTTAAAGTTACTAAAGCACACCGTGCTCAAAAAGATATAAGTGAAGCACTAGAGCAATTCCATAGCTTGAAAAGATTTAAGTGAAGCATTGAAAGGATTGATATAGTTGACTAGAGGGGGGGGGGGTGAGTAGGCAACTAACAATTTTTAGCTTTTCTTTATCAATTTAATCTTTGCATCAAAGTAGGTTGTCTAGATATGCAACTAGGTGAGCAACCTATATGATGCAACAACAACAACAAGCACACAAGCAAGCAAGGGATATAACTCAAATAAGCTTGCACAAGTAAAGGCACGAGATAACCAAGAGTGGAGCCGGTCAAGATGAGGATGTGTTACCGAAGTTCATTCCTTTTGAGGGGAAGTACATCTCCGTTGGAGCGGTGTGGAGGCACAATGCTCCCCAAGAAGCCACTAGGGCCACCATATTCTCCTCACGCCCTCACACAATGCGAGATGCCGTGATTCCACTATTGGTGCCCTTGGAGGCGGCGACCGGACCTTTACAAACAAGGTTGGGGCAATCTCCACAACTTAATTGGAGGCTTACAACGACACCATGAAGCTTCACCATAATGGAATATGGCTCCGCGGTGACCTCAGCCGTCTAGGGTGCTCAAACACCCAAGAGTAACAAGATCCGCAAGGGATTAGCGGGGGGAATCAAATTTCTCTTGGTAGAAGTGTAGATCTAGGCCTTCTCAACCAATCCCTAGAAAATCAACAAGTTTGATTGGCTAGGGAGAGAGATCGGGCGAAAATAGAGCTTAGAGCATCAATGGAGCTTGGGGATGGAAGAGGTAGTCAACTCGGAGAAGACACCCCTTATATATAGTGGAAGAACAAATCCAACCGTTATCCACCAACTTTGCCTGCGAAGCATGGTACTACCGCACCGGAGGCACGGTACTACCGCAAGGGCTCGCGGTACTACCGCAATGCTCTGCGGTACTACCGCCCATCCAGCAGAGGGCGGTAGAACCGCTGGTGCGGTACTACCGCTCCCCCTTGTGGTACTACCGCAAGGTAGAGATAGTCCATATTTGGGAGGGCACGGACATATAAAAATACATCCATGGCAACTTCCGCTGGGTTGCGATCTGTGCAAAAATCCGACACGGTAGTACCGCACACCTGGAGCGGTACTACCGCATAGGGCGCGGATGTAAAAAATTACATCCTCCCCTACTTCCGCGTGTGTTGCCGCGCCTGCCCAGAGCTCAGGTACTACTGTGCCTGAGGCGCGGTACTACCGTGTAGGGCGCGTATGTAAAAAATCACATCCGCCCCTACAACCGCTCGAGCCGCTGGGCCTGCCCTGGGGCCACGGTACTACCGCGCCGGGGACGCGGTACCACCGTGGGCACCTGCGGTACTACTGCAAGGGTCTGAGGTACTACCGCAAGGGCCTGCGGTACTACCGCTCCTGAGAGCAGTACTACCGCATGCCCCAATTCAGCAACACTAGGAGTCCTTCATTTCGCAGAGACACGGAAAAACAGAGGATGCTCCAAAGAGCCAAAGGAAAGGTGGTGCAAATGAAAAAGATGTGTACGTGATGATTCCACCCAAAACTTTCCAACGCGGACCCCCTCTCAATAGTACGGCTTTCCAACGACTCAAACCCACCAAAAAGAAACGTAGAGAAACGCCGTCTTCGATAGTCTTCGAGGGGCACCAAACCGTCTTGTGCTTAGACATGGTATATCTAAAATGCTCACTGCACACGATTAGTCTGCAAAAGCATTGTCATCAATTACCAAAACTACCAAGGGATAAATATGCCCTTACAATCTCCCCTTTTGGTGGATTGATGACAATATGGGATTTGCACAAAGGGATATAAAAAGAACAAAGGCAAATCCCACATCTATAAAATATAGACGGGCTCCCCCTAGATGTGAGCTATCTAGAGAAGTGCTTTGGACTGCACAACACACATACTAGGCACTCCCCCTATATTTTATAAACAAGGCATATCTTTCAACAATAAAGCTAGCATTAAGCAAGGAGATAAGATCATAACTATGAGCAAAAAGTAAGATAGCATAGGCTCAAATGGTACGCTAGAGTGCATATGTCTTACACCATATGATAGAAACTCTGGTCTCACAAGAACAAACCAAACCAAAGCAAACGAAGTCCAACGGAAAGAAAAAAAAGTGACAAGACGAAAACACGACACACGACTCGCAAATCCCTACACTCTCTCCCCCTTTGGCATCGAGACACCAAAAAGGCCGAGAGGACACCTACGACACAAGTGGTGGCTTGAGCTGAAGTGATCACTCGCCATGCTCCTCATCGGACTCAGCAGCGGGCATGGTCTCCTCCACAAAATCTGTCCACTTGTAACCCTGGTTCGCCATCCATTCAGCCTCTAGGGTGATGAGCTCCTCGGAACCGCTGGTGACGTGCTCTCCAAAGGTCCTCAAGATCCTCTTGTCACGGCGGCGACTCTCCTTGGAAGCAATATGAGTCTTGTACTGCCCCTTGGCTTGCGTGCAGAACAATGCCTTCATCTTGGCCTTTAGCTTCTTAGACCATGAGGGCTCAGTAGAGGGAGGAGCATACCCAGAAGAACTGTCCTCATCCGCTTCCTCCTTCTCAATCTCATCCTCATCAACATTCATTCTAGCAGCCTCTGCCTCAGCACGAGCGGTGGTGTTAGCCCACTAAGGCTTGATGCGGAGCTTGACGGGGTTGTGACGGATCCAGTCAGGGGCAACAAACTCATCCTGGGGATAGAGCTTCTCCCAAGTCCTCGTGATCAAGAGAAACAGGTAAGGTCCATAGATGGGCACCTTACGGTTGAATACCGCAAACCGAAGATCGCACCACATGATGTGTGAGACATCAAGTGGTTGAGTCTGAGAGTGACGCGCCTCCTCACAAATGAGCATCATATCCACAAGATAGGCATGCACCTTGTCCTTGTCACCAATGTGAGGAAAGAGAGTGTTGCGGAAGATACGGTGCATGATGTCAAGGAACGGGTTCAACACCCACATCTTCTTGTCATTGGGAAGGCTCTTCTCAACAAGGAATGGCTGGAGCTTGTTCTTGTTAGCAGACTTGGGGTTGGCATGAGGGCAAACACCAACGGGCGTGTCGAGCCCCTCATCAGGCACCTGAAGTAGATTCATGGAGTCCTTCCACTTAGCAGTCATCTGTTGTCCATTGGTCATCCAGGTCATGGACTGTTCCGTATTAGAATTGAAGTGGACCGAGGCAAAGAACTGGTCCACAATCTCAGGGTCAAAGTCCAGGTGGAAAGAGATCATATCCTCAATGGCAAACTGCTCCACCAGGTCCAAAGCCTCACCAAAATAGGCACGGTGTTTGTCCTCCCTCATGTGATTCATGTCAATCCAGTGCACATCAACATAGGTGTTCTGCTTGGCCTTGATCACATCCAAATAAATGAGATTCTACTGCTTGGTCCAGAACAGATCATTTCCTCTGAATTTGGCACGAGGATTCACATAGGGGTTGATCTTCCTTCGAGTAACATACTCAGCAAGTGGTATCTCATCCATGTCCATGGAGGGCTCCTTGTCCTTGGTGGCGGTGGTCTTGGTTCTGCGGTGAGGGGCATTGGAGCCCTCTGGAGCTTCATCTTGGTTGTGCAGACGTTTGGAGCCAGTGTCACGGCTGGGATTGGAACGACGCTGAGGACCGGAGCCACCACCTATGACACGAAACACAAACACACGCCAAGAGAAGCGAGGAAGGTCAATGCAAAGACCACATCAAGCAGGTGAAATAAGTAGAACTAGCATTGGGTAATTGCCATGTGGGAGATTTGACAACAACAGTAGTACTGCATGGATGCGTGGAACTAAAATTTTAGTGCTGCTCCTAGCCACGGTAGTACCGCGCCAGGATGGCACTGTAGTACCGCGCCTTGGAACGGAAATAAAATTTTAGCCGCGCCTCGGGCGGTAGTACCGCACGGGGGGTGCTGTAGTACCGCACGGTGTCAGATCTGAACCACCAGCGGATCTGAGCACAACCGTGACAACAGAGCGGTACTACGGTTGATCAAATCTACCACGGGAAACATACCAAGTACCATCTCTACGCATTACTACTCTCCCACATCCTGCTCTTGCAAAGATTTGGCCTAAAATCTCAAGAACAACATGCATCTCCCCAAAACCTAGAAACGAAAGAACGAACCAAAGAGAGAGGGATTTGGGGAAAAACCTTGTTCCATGGCAAGAGGGAGTGGTGGGGAACGATCCCACCGGACGGAATGCGAGGAGAGCGGCCGGAGACGGAGATGCGGCGAGGTTCTTCGGCGCCGTTCTTGGGCAGGAGAGAGAGAGACTGCATGGGGAAAAAGAGTTGAATGGGTATGGGGGAGTTAGAACTCCCCCTGCCCGCTCTTAACCCCCACGCGCTCGCCTCAGCGCGGTAGTACCACGTGTCATCGCGGTAGTACCGCCCCGGCGGAAGTACCACTCCTCTAGCGGCAGCAAAAAATTACTGCCGTGCTGGGTGCGGTAGTACCGTGCGCAGCTCCTGTGGTAGTACCGTGGCGAGCCAATGTAGTACCGTGGACCCAAGAAAATGCAAGTTTCAAAAACAGAGAAGAAAGTGGCCTTTGCAATGCAACCTACAAGAGAGCAAACACACTAAAGAGCTAAGACAACACACGCAGGCTCGACACGAAGAAAGAAAGGCAAGGGACTACATGGACTAAACACGCAACACAACTCCCCAAAGAGAGGGCGGTGGCCGGAGCAACCTATGTTAGAGCCAATTGGTATGGCACCGTGAAGAATTATCCTTGGGCCCATGACCAAAACTCGTCTTTGAAGCACAAGTACCATCAACAATGGCTAATGTGAAAGAGTTGATCAAATTTATGCATAATGAGGGGAGGGAGAGTTCATTGAGAGAACAACACTCCCCCTATTTCCATTCCTACACCTAAACAAGATAACAAGTTGAGTATGGTGAGGTGTGCAAGGGTTCAAGCAACATTTCTCGAATCAATGATATTTAGCTCATGCCTTAACTCACGAAATCTTGCTTCATCTAAGGGCTTTGTGAAAATATCTGCAAGGTTATCATGAGTGTTGACATAGTTGAGCTCGATCTCCCCTCGCCTAAAGTGATCCTGGATGAAGTGATACCGAATCTCAATATAATTCGTCTTGAAGTGTTGCACGGGGTTGAGAGAAATCTTGATGGCACCTTCATTATCACACCAAAGAGGCACTTTGTCACAAATGTGTCGGGGGTTGGGTGCGACATATGCCAAAGGATGGCTTATCATGGTGGGAGCGAGTAGAACATCGCCGGTGCCTGGAAACGGGATGAGGCGAAGACATGCATGCCGGCAAATCTTACCCAGCTTCAGGGCTCTCCGAGGAGATAACACCCCTACTGCTGCTCTGCGGGGTCTCTGTATGATCACTAAGGCAAAGTGACTACAATGGTGCTCCTGGAGCTGTATCGGGAGGCAGGAGAGGGCAAGGCTAGTTCTCTCCTCCCTATGCAATCTGGTCTATCTCTATCAAGGTCCGAACCCTTTGCATGGGTGCCCCGGGGGGTTTATATAGGCCTACCCCCCGGGGGTACAATGGTAATCTGGCTGGGCGTGGGTCCCAGCCGTCTATCTCTCGAGACCTCTGTCCTTCCCGCCACCAGGGCCCGCCGATTGGCGGGTCCATGGACAAGCTTGACATCAGAAGCGGCACTCGATGACGTGAGCTTGGTCATTGGGTCATGGCAACAGTGCCGCCGTCTATCGGGAGATCGCTGTCGCCATTCCCCATCCCATCTGGTTAATGGCCCGTGGGGCCCTGGAGAGGAATCGGCCGACTCCAGGGAGGCCGACTCCCACAGGTCCGTCTTCGGGCGCTCAGGCCGCCTTCGGTCCACCCACTAACAAGCGGCCTTGATCTTGAGTCATACATGCGGCGTCGCCAGGCGGTCGTTGCGCTGCTGTGGTGAGGTCGAAGCGAGCATGGCAACAGTGCCGCGCCTCGTCGGAGATCTTCCAGCGATACGGCTCACTGTAGCCACACCGGTCTTTCGTAGGCAGGAGGAACGGCCACGCCGTGACCGTACCCGGCATCGTGCTTCGAGATGAGGGAGGAGTCATGGGCCGACTCCCCATAGTTGGCCTCTATGGAGGTCGCCAGCTTGGAGTCGGCTTATCCCGGAGTCGCCGTCTGGGACTCGGCTTGTCTTGGAATCGGCTCCTGGGACTCGGCCTGAGGGGCGCGGCCTGCCCCGATGTCTTGAAAGGTCCTGGGACTCGGGTTGGCCTACCCGTGGCCCATTACTCCGACAGTAGTCCCCGAAGCTGGTGAAGCCCCGCGGACGCTGCATGGTGGGGCTTCAACAGCTTCAACCTCCCTGGAGCGGACTCTGGAACTCGGCTACCGTCTTCTCTTGGGCCGACTGTCGAGAGTCTGATTTTTTCTAGCGAGGAGCCGCAGCTTGAAAGTCGCAGTGGGAAACCAGGCGGCGTGCCTGATACGCTTCCCTGCTGCCATCGAGGCAGTCCTATCGCGTGGCGCCACGTGGAAGACGGTCTGCCCACTGCGACGGGCGGGCCGTCGGCGGGCCCGCCACTACGGTGCCTCAGCATATGAACGGATCCGTTGTGGCCGTGGACGGTTGGTTTCCCCACGTTGTTACTGCGCGCAGTAACTTCGTGGGGTAAATCGTGGGGCGGCGTGGGGCATCGTGCGCAGTTAATCCCACGCCCGCCCCCTCGGCTTCTCAGCCCATAGGGCTATAAGTAGGCGGGGGGGGGGGGGAGCGGGGCGGCACCGCACGCGCACCCTTCTCCCCCATTCCCCCGCCTCATCTTGCCATCTATCCCTCCTGCCTCCACCGTTGAGCGAGAGCACTCCACACCACGGCGATGAGCTCTTCCTCCGCCGCGGCCTCCGCCGTGCGCTCCGGCGTGTGGGACGACTCGGAGGTGGAAGAGGAACACGTCGAGTTCCTCCGCCAGACACGCCGTCTCCCCAGCGCGGACCTCGTGCATGCCTGCCCCGCACCAGAGGGGGAGACCCGACCGGCGCCGGAGGAGGGCGAGCGGGTCATCTTCCGCTCGCACCTCATGCGCGGCCTGGGGCTGCCGGCGAGAGGCTTCTTCCGCTCGTTCTTGGAGTTCCACAGTCTTCAACCGCACCACCTCACTCCGAATACGGTGGTGTTGCTCTCCGCCTTCGCCACTCTGTGTGAAGGTTTCCTCGGCGTTCTCCCCACCCTCGAACTGTGGGGAGAATTCTTCTCTTCTAAGCTCGGCACGCAAGTCGCCGGCATACCGGCTCAGTGCGACACCTACATCGTGGTGCGGCGCTCGACAGCCGACAACTCTTTTCCTCCCATTGCGCTGATCAAATCGGTGAAGATGTGGCAGCGCTCATATTTCTACGTGAAGAACCTCTCCTTCGACGGTGACTGGGTCAACCTGCCGCCGTACAACACCGCCCCCCTAACTGGAAGGCTCCCCAGCTGGTCTCACCGAGTCAAGACGCTGACTCCCGCCGGAGCCGCCGCCGCAGCGCGACTCCGAGTCTTGACGCAGTCGGAGGGTCTCGTCGGGGCCGACTTGCTGGCCGCCTTCATGGCGCGCCGAGTTCTCCCGCTCCAAGGCCGGCCTCACCTGATCTGTCAGATGAGCGGCCTCCAAGACCCAAGTCGGATGAGCACCAAGGAGATGCCCCGCAAGGAGGTGGCGAACTTGGTGAACCATATCGCGCACTGCGAGTTCGAGGAGGACTGGCAGTTCGGCAAGGAGCCGTACTCGCGTGACAACCCCCCACCAGTGGTAAGTCGCGTCCCCCTATTGTTTTGTCTTCTTTACGGCCGACTCCGGCTTGTGACTCTTGTCGGTTTCTTCTGAGCTAGAACCCCCTCATGCAGCCTGCAGCGGGTGCCACGAGACAGCCCCGCGAGTATGTTCCCGATCGTGCGGACAACGACGTCGACGACCCCGACTTGGGGGCGGCGGCGATGGAAGCCGACGCCGAAGGCGGGGGAGAAGGAACAGAGGGCTGCTTCAGGCCCTCGGCCACCTTCGCCGACTGGCCTGACGCCGACGCCGACGGGGAAGTCGCCCCACGCCACCAGCCGAGGGCCGGCTTGTCGGGCGCCGGCCCCTCCGCCGGCCTTTCTGGCCAAGGCGGCGCGAAGAGGCGTCACGCCGGGCCGAGTGCATCCGGCGGCAAATTGAAGAAGCTCAAGAGGGCGGCCGCCGCGACCAAGCGGGAGGAGGCGGCCGCAAAGGCCAACCGCTTCCGAAGGGAAGTGAGAAGGCCGCCGCTAGTCTCTGCATAAGTCTTTATGCTCTTTATTTTCCATCGTTGAATCTTGTCCGAGTCTTCTTTTATTCTCCCTCCGTTCTTCTTCAGGGCCCCTCTTTCCCTTGAGAGAGTCGCCGTCCCTTCCGTCATGGGGTCGGCAGATACGTCCGCCAATACTCGGCGGGCCGATCCCGCCGCCTACCTCCGGGAGGCGACGGAGTGAAATGCGCGGGAGAAGTGCGACGAGGAGGAGGCCGACCGCCTGGAGAAGGCGCATGCCGAGAAGGCGGCCGCCAATGCCCAGAAGAAGCTGGAGGATGCCGAAGCCGCCCTTGTGGCGAAACGGCGTGCTGAGGAGGCCGCGCGTCGCCGATCGGCGATGCTCGTCCCTCCATTGTCGTCTGCGCCGCCGCCTCCGGAGTTCACGGGGCAGACCGGAGAGGCCGGCACCGAGAACCCCCTCGTGGAGAAGGAGAGCGGCGAGGCTTCTATGTCGGACACTCTCGTGCCGCCTCCGCCGCCATCTGGGAGACCGCACGGCAAACAGCCGGTGGGTCAGTCAGAGCCGCCGATCGCGGACGAGGCTGAGGCGCGCACTACTAGAAAAAGGGCTATAGATGGGATTGACACTAATGGCGCACCAGACAAGTGGTGCGCCATTAGTATATACTAATGGCGCACCACCTTCTGATGCGCCATTAGAGTTGAAACTACTAATGGCGCACCTTGCCCACGGTGCACCATTAGTATCAATTTTTTTTTGAACTAGTGCGCATGTCCAAACATACTAATGGCGCATCCATAGGAAGTGCACCATTACTAGTTGTAACTAGTAATGGCGCACCAGCCAGAAAGTGCGCCACTGATGTTATTTTTTTATTTTTTTATTCCTTTTTTTGCAAAACTACTAATGGCGCACTCACACGCGGTGCGCCATTACTAGTTTAAACTAGTAATGGCGCACCGTGGGGATTGCGCCATTAGTATGTTTTTGCAAAACTACTAATGGCGCACCACCGAAGTGCGCCATTAGTAACTGGATTACTAATGGCGCATTTGTGGTGGGTGCGCCATTAGTAAGTGAGCAACAACAAGATATTTTGGACAGCCTCTCCTCCACACTCACTTTCTCCCCACTTCATTCTCTCCACCGCCTCCTCCTTGTCTCGGGTGCCTCCTCTTTTCACCTCATTTCCACCATAGATTCATTCAAATTAAGTGGTTAAGTTACCTTGTTTTGCTAGGTAAGTAAGGGGAAGCTATATTTATGTTGTTCTCCCTACAACAATGTGCACATGCACTTTTATGGCCTAGCTAGATCTATGTATGTTAGTGGTGTTGCATATGTTTGTGGTGTTGCATATGTGTTTGTGTTTGGAGGTGTACGGTATTTGAAATGCGATAGTTGCCAATATTTTGCGGAATGTTGATTCATTTCCGTTTGGCGAAATTTTGGCATTAAGCATTCTTTTGGTCCTATTTTAGGGAAAGTCATGCCAAATTTTTTCTTGGTTCTAAAATATCGTTTTGCTCTACCCATGACGACCATAGTCCATACGATGACGAAGGCATCGTGAATAGGTTTTGAGGTCCATGAAGGCGAGATGCTTCAAAAGAGCGAGGCGGAGATAAGATGTCCGTGTCGAAGATGCAAGCTGAATAGCCTTATTGCGGACCGGATTCGGGCAGGTGCGGGACCACCTGCTCTTGCGTGGTTTCATGGATGGCTATCGGTGGCAAGGTGATGAAGATGACTCTGAAGTCGTCCATGGGGGCGGGCAAGAAATGAGGAAGGGCGACAAGACAACCACCGCGGCTCGGGCGGGCGAGAAGGCGAAGAATCCCGAGGAGATGATCACGGCGGTGATGCTGTACATAGTCATCATGTAGAAGATGCAGGACATGATGATGATGCGGCGGAGCGAGCAACACCTGGACCATCGATGGGCTGGGTGCAGGACCCTCATATTCAAGAGCTGCTTCTCAAGCGGGCGGATAACGCAAGAGCTGCCGCCGAGAGAAAGCCAAGATGGATCAACTTGAGTTAGAAGCGGTTACTCCATTGTATGAAGGATGCAGGCCGAGGATACCGCTGAAAGTAGCGCTCATGGCTCGGAGATGAAGGTAAAACACAAAATGACCGATGCATGCCGGCGAGAACATGTCATTACAGCACGAACGTCTTCCCAAGGGAACAAGTGCCCGACCAGTTTGGAGGGCGAAGAAAATCGTGTGTCCTCTGGATTTACCGCCGTGAAATACCATGTGTGCATGAACAATTGCATCATTTATCGGGACGAGCACGCGGAGTCTACCATATGTCCGGTGTGCGGTGTCACTCGATACAAGAAGAGGAAAAGCTCCTCGAAAAGTGGTGTGGTACTTTCCGATCACTCCTCGTCTGCAGCGGTATTTCGCGGACCCTAAGGTAGCAAAGCTCCTCGTTGGCACGCGGATAGGGAGGAGAAGAAGCGAGAAGATGGCGCAAATGATCCGGAGATAGATAAAAAGACAAGATCTGAGTCACCCTAAGGATGCGAGCGGTGGCAGCGTTGAACCGAATACCGAATTTGGGAGCGATCCAAGGAACATCGTCTTTGGGCGCGAGCACCGATGGAGTCAATCCGTTTGGCAGCAGAGAAGCACACATAGCACCTGGCCTGTGTTTGTGTGGATGTACAACCTTCCCCCGGTTGTGCATGAAGAGGAAGTACATTCACATGAGTATGCTAATTGAAGGGCGAAACAACCAGGAGCGACATCACTCTGTATCGGGGCTGCTGAAGAGGAGCTTGACACGCTGTGGAAAATGCCAGCCAATCGTGGGGCGCCGAGAGAAAGAATATTTCCCTATGAGAGCCGCACTGCTCACGGCGGTGCCACGACTATCTCGATTCACGGATATCTTGCGGGGCAGCTAGTCCACGGATTTTACGGATCGTAAGGTGCATGGATGACACTGGCGTATCGCCAGCTAGATAGAGATCCGGGTCTTGAAAACCATGTTCATGGGACATCGAAGGTGGCTTGCGGCGATGACCCGTGGAGAAGCGCAAGGATCTGTTTGATGGTGAAACCGAACCTGAAAGCGCCCGTGTACAAGGGCGGCGAGAAATAGACAAGCTGTTGAAAAATTGGAAAGACGCCTTGCCGGGAAAGAAGCAAAAGGCACGAGCCGGAAAGAAGCGAAAGGCGCGAGAGCGCTGCTGAAGGTATGGAAAGCGAGGTCTGTTTTACGGGACTTGCCGTCTTGGAAGATCCACCGTGTGCCTCACAGCCTTGATGTCATGCATATCACGAAGAGCGTGTGCGAGAGTCTGCTTGGTACCCTGCTCAACATGCGGAGAGGACCAAAGATGGGCGAAAGCAAGGCGGACTTGAAATCAATGGGCATCGGCGGGAGCTTCACGCTATATATGATGATGATGATGATGATGATGATGATGATGATGATGATGATGATGATGATGATGGTGACAGGACACGAAGAAGTCGTCGCCAAAGGCAAAAGGCCAAGAAGACCGGAAATGACTACCCTCCGCGTGCTTCACTCTAAGTCGGGAGGAGATCTAGCAGTTTTCACTGCCTCCTAGGAGTAAAACTTCCTTCTGATTCTGTGGGAAGATAAGCGGATACCTAGACCCAGCAAAGTAGAAGTTCAGCGGGATGAAGTCTCACGATTATCACGCGTCTTGATGACGCGAATACTTCGATTGCAATCCGTGGGATCATGGGCGCGCGCGTCCGTGAAGCGCTATTTGGCCTATGCAACTTCTTGACGTCATCTCTTGGAAGTCGATTGGCGTGAGGCAACTCGAAGGCTACGAGGAAGAGATCGTGGTGATACTATGCGAGCTTGAGATGTACTTCCGCCCGCATTCTTGACGTTATGGTGCATCTGCTGGTCCATATAGTGGAGGATATCATCCAACTCGGGCGGCGTTCCTGCACTGCATGATGCCATTCGAAAGGATGAATGGTGTCATCAAAGTATCGTTCGCAACATGTCATGTCGAAGGAAGCATAGCGAGGGCTTTCGACGAAGAGTGCATCTCCTACTTCACGAATTATCTAGGCATCGAGAACCCGTTGGTCGCCCGTCAGCGAGCACCTCGGCGAGGCTCGCTGGATGGGGTTACCGTGAGGTCGCCGCGAAATGCATGTCGACTTGGTCGACTTCGCCGACTTTGAAAGAGCAAACCTAGTCGCGCTACAACACATAGGCGTGGTCGATCCTTGGGTGGTAGAGCACAAAACCTTTATTAAGAAGGCGTACAATGACCGAGGCCAGCAGAGGGCGGACGGAGATATACTCAAAGAGCACAACTCATGTTTCACGCGTTGGTTCAAGCGAAGCTTACGTCGTACCCTTTACATGAGGATTCTTCGCGGAAGAACAACTCATATTCGCCTTGTCACGAGGCGCCGAGCACAACTGATGACCTATGAGGCGTCACGATATCAATGACTACACATTCTACACGAGGCCAAGGACATGAAGGCGATGGTTATCGAACTCCGGGGTAGCGATGGAATCCTACACGGTAACGACAAGGACAGATACTACGGAAGGATCGAGGAGATCTGGGAGCTGAGCTCTGTTGGAGAGAAGGTCTCGATGTTCCGTGTCGGATGGGCCAAACGTCATAAAGAAGACGGTATTTCACCACCATGGTTATATCCGAAGCCAAATCCAAGACCGTGGCATAAGCGTCACCGCGAAAAATGAGCCATGGGTGCTGGCTTCCCAAGTGGACCAATGCCTCTTCATTACCGACCGCCAAAGCCCGGTCGTGTTGTCGTGAGGAGAGGCAAAGGAAGATCATCGGAATGGATGGAGTAGCCAATGAGCAAGACTTGACAAATCTGGCGACCGAGGATCGAACATGGCGGCGATGATGAAGTAGCAGCATACACCACAAGAAGAAGCAGGACCACCCTACCTAAGGGCGTCCGTTCCATAGAAGAACTCCATTTGCGAAAAAGAAGGGCAAGAAGATTGTGAGCAGATAGCTAGCTAAGATCGATTGTATTTAAATCGTAGACTTCATTTCTCGATTGTATTTCATGGGCACTTTTGAACTATCATGAATATTTTTAATTCCATGGACACTCGATCTCGATCCCCTCCATCTCGTCGCTATCCCACCTCGCGAGATCCGGTCCACGGCCGCCGCCGACCGCCCGCACCCTCTCGATTCCCTACTCAACCGCCCGTGACCCCCGCACCCCCTACTCCGCAGCTGCCGCCGACCCCGCACCCTCCCTACTCAACCGCCGCCGCCCCCCGCACCCTCCCTACTCAACCGCCGCCGCCCGACCCCCGCACCCTCCCTACTCAACCGCCGCCGACCCCCGCACCCTCCCTACTCAACCGCCGCCACCGACCCCCGCACCCTCCCTACTCAAGCCGCCTTGCCGACCCCCGCACCCTCCCTACTCAACCGTCGCCGCCAACCCCGCACCCCGCACCCTCCCGCTCCACCGGCATTCTGTTTGATGATATTTTATAAAAAATTATTACTGTCTTATAAAAAAAATATTACTGTTATGATTTAAACAAGTTTGAACATATTTAAACACAAATAAGTATCAAACAGCATTTTAAATGCATAAAAAAGATTGTGGAGCCTGGGAATCGAACCCAGGACCTCCTAGTGTGAGAACTAGCTGCTAACCAGTCGAGCTAGTAGAGAAGACTTGACATGTATCAGGTCAGGTGGTAGATAACTGTTGGCTCGAGCAGAAATAAAAAAATACTAATGGCGCACCAGGGTGAGGTGCGCCATTAGCATGTATGTACTTATGGCGCACCGACGGGTGGTGCGCCATTAGTATTGTGCCACCCCTAGCTATTGTGTGATCCCCTCTCTCTCCCCTCGCCCTCGCCCGCGATCCCCTTCCCCGATCTCCTCTCCCGACGCCACCATCGCCCCGCCCCGACACCACCGTCGCCCCGCCACCCTCGACGCCACCGTCGCCCCGCCCCAACACCGTCCGTCGCCCCGCCGCCCTCGGCGCCACCGTCGCCGCCCGCCCAGCGCCGCCCGACACCACCTCGCCCGCCGCCCTCGGCGCCGCCCAGCGCCACCGTCGCCCGCCGCCCAGCGCCGCCCGACACCACCGTCGCCCGCCGCCCTCGGCGCCACCCGACACCACCGTCGCCCGCCGCCCTCGACGCCGCCCCGACACCACCGTCGCCCCGCCGCCCCGACACCACCGTCGCCCCGCCGCCCCGACACCACCGTCCGTCGCCCCGCCGCCCCAACACCATCGTCGATTCCAGCTCTCGCAGCAAGGTATGCGGCTGGTTCGTCCCCTGTCATGGCCAAATTGATTTTTTCGGTAAACTAGGCTAGGGTTCGATGGATTATGGAGATTCATGGTGATTCATCAGTAAACTAGGCTAGTCCGGTTTCTGAAACTGAATCCTGTTTGGTTCATTCGATAAGGAACGGTGCCAATGTTTATCTATCAGCATGAACACGTTAGCTTTCTGTAAAAATAAATTGGCTGAGTGAATAGCCTCCTTTCTACTACTACAGAAGAAGTAACCCAAGTCGCCAATGCTGTATGATCTTGTGAATGTTACACAACGCAGGTGCTGAACTGACTAAGTTTGGAATTTGTTTAGTTCTTTCATAGGTGTCAGGCCTCAGAGGTTTTTATTAGGGGACTCAAGAGGTTTACTTTTGATGTTATTCTTTTGAGTAGTTGCAGCATGCTCACCAATAGCTGGTCCAAACAGGATCTATAGAGGTAGATAGAGTTTACAATCATCCTGATGAAGATAGAAAATGACAAATATGAAACACATTGAAAATGCTCATATAGTTGTCAATTCCATGAAAAATGAAGTGTACCCAAATTATAGAATCAAATACAATGTTACTTGTGAGATATTTGGTACTGAAATCTTGCATTGATGTAGAATATGGTCTTCCCTGGTATTGTAAATGATTTTAGAGGTCATCTCTCTGAATATTCATGGAATTTTTGGTCCTGCCGTCTAATTACATTAGGCGGAGTTCGGTGTCTCAATACTCTAGAATACAGTGATATCTAAAAACTGTGGTATCTTATATCTTCATGCTAAAATACTGTAGTTTTTTAATACTTTGGTTTTTTAGCACTTTACTATCAAACACAGCCTTAATGCTTTTATTTGCTACATAGATCTCCCGATTGGTAGAAAGTAGTGGTACAGTTTAATTCTGAGATAGGTCTGTATATGCTAGCTTCGTATTTGTTTGCTAATGGCTAGGTGCAGATGCTTCGTATTTGTTTCTGCTGCCTAGTAAAATTGCAACATGTAAACAACCTCTGGTGATGTGCTCTGGAGTTGATAATATTGCCAGCTTTGGTCACTGCTGAGCTTGTCAATCCAAAAGTCTGCAAGTAGAAGGCAGCGTTTGATTAACTTCCGTTCCGGCATGTGGCTTCATGTGGGTGTGGGATCCATGGGTGTGGGATCCATGTGACATGTGACATTGCATCCATGTCCACCTGGGATAATGATTTTGCAGGTACCCCGAGAGGCCCTTGAGTTTACCGGAATGTCGATTAACTTCCGTTCCGGCAAATTCGGGTACTCCATATGTCCTATTTTCAGCAAATGTCATGCTGAAATTTTCCGTGAATTTTAGCATGACTTTGCTAAAAATAGGAAATATGGGGTACTTGTGACTAATGCATGGGCCGGGGTATCGTAGTAGTTAATTAAGTAGGATCAAGTGCCCCGGCGTACTTGTGACTAATGCATGGCTTTTAGGGTGCCTCGGTGTCGATAAAAACCGAAATGATGAAAGCTTAGGCTTTTAGGGTGCCTCGGCGTCGAAAAACCCTCAATGATAAAAGCTTAGATTTTAGGATGCCTCGGTGTCGACAAACCCTAAATGATGAGACCATGATCTTGTTCCTTGACAATAACCAACTTTTGACCAAACTTTGTTTCTATTTAGGGAGAAACATGGCCCTAACGATGAGGCCGGGGTTGAGGCGGCAAGGCATTCAGGAGCTGTCCCGGAGATGGAGAACAACCTCACTTGTATGAGGCCGCCGCCTTCCCCACCGATCCTAAGACCAGCGATGGTGCCGCCGAGGATGACCCTTGATGCCACCAGATGGTGCCGCCGAGGATGCCACCCGATGATGGCGGCGCACACGGATGGCAGCCAACCGAAGAGGCAGCGGAAGGACGGCGCCCGATCGTGCTCCTCACCCTCAAGGAGGAAGTTCTTGAAGTGGACTCCAGCGAGAATCCAGCGGCGCCCGAGCGAATAGTCAAGGGTACTCGCTTCAGCTCGGGTGCATGTCCGGACACCGTCTCGATCAACGCCGAGAACGGAGGCATCTGACCGAGGAATTTGCGCCACCTCCTCTTCACGAAGCTGCCTGAGCGATACAAGTTCCCGCTGAATTTGCAAACACAAGCCTCAAAGGGAATAAAGTGAACAATGCTGCCCTCACGAAGATGAGCAAGGCCCTGTCTACTTGGAAAAGCAATGTGAAGAAAATGATCGAGAAAGGTGAGAGTTATCGGAAGATCAAGGAGAAAAATCCCGATCACGAAGATGACTACTAGCGACTTCAAGATCAATTGCTCGAGCACCGCAAACTCCCATCAAGTGAGTGGAAACAAATCACGGGAGCTGAACATGGGAACACACACTCGGTCCGCGGATTCTGAGTGGCGGAGCCTATATGGGACAAGGAGGAGGCGGACCGTGCCGAGCAAGGCCTACCGCCCCTCTTCGATAAATACGGTGACAAGTAGACCAGGAACTTTGTCAGGGCCCGGTACAAGAAGGACCAGAAAACAAAGGAGCTTACCACGGATCCGAAGACCAGGCAGCAAGCATTACGGTAAGGAATACACCCAGCGTAATTAGCTCCATATGGTTGCATTCTAATCAATGAAGCCAAATTTCTAAATGGTTCACATTCCTTCCGTGGCATTGAAAGCGATGGCGGGGTCGACTAAAACAACCCTTGGGACACCACTCTAAATAGGGTGTTGAATGTAATGAAGAAGAAGGATAAGCTCAGTAAGCCGACGTCAGCTGGTCGTGTGGCCGGCAAAGGCTTGTCGACAAAATGGGAGTCACACTATACCGCTGGTGTGCGGAAGGAGAAAAAGACTAGCTCGGAAAGCCGGTAGCGAGAGGTTCAAGAACTCAAAGGCACGGTGGCGCGGATTCGGAGATTGTCCAAGAGCAAGTGGAACAACGACTCGGGCGGCGATCACCGCCATTGTGCCTACCTTGATCTCGGGGTTGAGTCGTGGATTGCGGCGGCCAGCGAGGCCGCCCGATTCCTAGCTTCACGGCCAGCAACTCGCATAATGCGATGGCGGGGCCATTGGTGCCTTCGGCGGAGGCGGCATTGGTGTCTCCGATGCCGGCACGGGAGCTTAATGCACCCGTGTGTACGCCGGCCGGCACCTCTGCAGCAAGCGGCCCATCCGTCAACTGCACGCCCGCCGTTGGCGGTGCGTCGACATTAGCCGAGCTCAACGCCATCATCACGGTAACTAATTAAGCCTCTCTCGGCCGAGGACATCATCTCCTTGCCTTTGACTGGGCATCCCTGATGCCCTACATGTTTTCGCAGGGCGCCGCCGACGTTCCGTGCACTCTCCTCCGCCGTGAACAACGAGTTGGTCGATGTCGCCAAGGGCAAAATCGTTCAACGGGCAACCTTGTTCCACGGTACTTGTTTAGGGTTCCGGATGCCACCCAACTTGTTTAGGGTTCAAGCTGGTTGGTGCGGACATCCCTATGCCCTGGATCCAAACATGCATATGGCGAGAGGATCGAGCAGCGATGGCGGCGGCGATGATACATTTGGCAGCGTCGATCGATACTTTGCCGATCATGGATGCGATGGCGACTTCATGGGGCCTCCTTCTCAAGAACCAAACCCAACAAAAGATGTGTGCGATCTGGCTGGTGCTGCGGAGAAGCCAAGTTACCAACATTGTCGGCGTTCAGCTCTCGGGAGATGCCTCCACTGCTAACTTCATCGAGCCTCGGATAGGCGAGGTGCGAAATATTATCAGCCCCAACACACTCAAGAAGGCGGTTTGTGAGCGAACTCGGTCCCATTACGGGGAGAAGAAGAAGGCACGCAAAGAAAGACTAAGAAGGGTGCGAGCCAGCGGCACACGAATGCGATCCGTGCTCAAGGCGGGCCACCTTCACGCAGGATATCTCGAGGAGGTGCATGTGGTGGGTAGGCGATGCTACCGACAAATATGCTCAATGCTACAACCGGTGCTATCTGGAGTGCATGCGGTGTTCTTTCTTTGGAGAAGCGGCGTCTCGAGAGAAGGATGTGGCATACCGGTTTCATGGCCAAGGTGCGGAGGGCAAGGGCTTTGTGGATAACTCCATCGGGCGTCTGATCGTCCTGCGTTTGATGACATCACGCTATGTTGAACCTTCATCCGCTGCACTACACCTTCGTTCGGCTATTTTATTTGAGTATGGAGATCACGGATCATTCACGACAAGACCGGACATCGTGATAGTCGACCCCTTCTACATGCGTGCCAAGATCTTGGGCAGCGGGGGGACCGGCAAGTCGCGAGTTCTTACCTCGAAGCGTCATTACAGCAAACCAAGATAAGGATAACTTCCTCGTGCCTTACTTTCCGAGTAAGTCCTCCCTCAACCGGCCCGTAACATATGAATTCTTACATTTCGATCATTTTCCTTTTAACATTCATGTTTTCTGCGGTGACACACGTTGCGCTCATCCTCCTAAGCCCCAAATATTCCATGGCCACATATTTCGACCGGACCGTCGATCGAGCGTAGACTACACAAATGTCAAGAAGGTTCTTGATGATGTTCTCCTGGCTATGCCAAATCTGGAAGCACCTTCACCAAGCCTATTCGTAAATCGACAAGCATGTGTTCTCCCACAATCGATGTTACTGCTGCGTCAAGCAGCCTTTGGAAGGTCGAAGGGTGCCTACTCGCCATCCATCACATGCGAGGCGATCGTGCGGGACCATCATCAACTTTGCTACCGAGTAAACTCAAAGATTGGGCAAAGAGCATGTCGGCAATCCAGGCGCGGACCTCAGACAAAATTCTTTCGCATCTAGTCGCGGTTTTGGAAATCATCCATCAAGATGTCGCCGTACCTCGGGCAGTTCTACCTCAACAATCAACCGTCCAATAGTGACATCGACACAATGCTATAAATGCAGGTGACAACGACCGTTATTTCATGACTCCCACGATAGATGGCGGCTTCATCCACGCTCCGGTCCCTTGAGTCGAGTCGAAAGCGGTGATGCTATGTCTGGATTACGAAACATCGATTGGCTCATGTTGTAATTAAACTTTAATGAACTTGTAGTATGTCTCTTTGGTTTGAGAGTCGTTCAACTTAGATGTAATCGATGCTATTAATGTCTTGCTTTTCTCTTCCGATCGTTCATTGCATACTTATATATTGCTTATGTATTGTGCGTGAATTGGTACTAACGTTTACGTTTGGCTAGTGCATAGCGATCTTGGCGTATGTAGTGTACAAGGTAAGGTTCGGAGTCTCGATGGTGGGAGGAGTGTCGGAGACAGGTTCACCAATTCATGATACAGTTACAAAGGTACACCACTAGGGCGAGGCGAATCTAGATCGCCCGCAATCTAGCGGGAGAGGGGAGGGAGCGTTGGAGGAACCGGATGAAGACGAGTTTCATCGTGATGACCGCAGCTCTCTTCTATGTGATGGTAGTTTAGATGATCGATATCGACTTGTAATGTGAAGACAAACTCGCTACTCGCGGTCTCGAGACTTGTAATATAATGTTCTATCTTTGTTCGGTCTTTTCAATTCGGAGACTAATATGATGAATTGTATTCGGAGACTAATATGATGAATTGTATTCGGAGACTAATATGATGAATTGTATTCAAAGACTAATCTTCTATTGTATTCGATGAATCTGTTGTTGATGTGTGCTGTCTATATTTTGTCAAATTATACATTTTGTAACCTGTGCAAAAAACAGAAAATAAAAAATAAAAAAAACTAATAGTGGCGCATCACATGACAGTGCGCCATTAGTATGACAAAGCATACTAATGGCGCATCATTTGAAAGTCGCCATTAGTATCTTCATGATTACTAATGGCGCATCCGTTGTAGTCGCCATTAGTATGCCAAAGCACTGGTATACATGGCCCTGGGAGGCATACTAATGGCGCACCCTGGCCTATACTAATGGCGCACCAGTGGTGCGCCATTAGTAAAAATTACTAATGGCATGCTAGTAATGGCGCACCACTGATGCGCCATTAATGGCCAAATTAGGTGCGCCATTAGTAGGGGTTTTTCTAGTAGTGGCGGCTGCTTCTTCAAGTCGCCTCGCCGGTGCGCTGCCGTCTTGAGAGGGCGACCTCGGGAGACCGGTGCTGCCAGCTCGGCAACCCTAGACGCCAAGGCCACAAGCACCGCGCCACGGATAGTTCGCGGGCGGCACGGAACGCTAAACCAAGCGCTCTGGGCGTTTAAGCGAAGCTGCCTTGGCTGGCGGCGCGCCTTCAAGCTTGCACTAGGGCGCATCTGGCCGCGCGGACATCCGTCCGAGTACGTTTCCCTCTTCTTTTTGATCCTTATTTTTCTCTGTGGGGGCACGCCAGCGCACCCATTGGGTGTAATCCCGAGTTGGGCGGTTCTTTGGCGGCGGTTGGAACTCCTCAGCAGTTCAAATACTAACTTTGTCTCCATTGACTTATTGCAGGAGTATCATAACCTCCGCACCACTGCCTTCAACCGCAATGTTGAGGAGTTGAACAAGCGGACCGCCGACTTGACGGAAAGCCGATAAGCTCTTTTCCTTTTCATCGCCGTAGCGCGCTGGCGCCGTGCATGGCTGTAGTCCCAGATTCGGGCGATTGTTGGCGATCGGGCGGATCTTCCAGCGATCTACTTTCTTGGCGACTTATTTGTCTCTTCTTTCGTTCTTGAGCGCCAACGCCGCTCTTGAAACAGCTAGGTGAGGCCAATACCGCCCGGCATGCCAAGGAGGAGGAGTGTGGCAGGCTTGCCGCAGGTAGCGACTTCTTGGTGGCGCGGTGGCAGCGAAGGCTGCTCAAGAAAGCGCGAGACGAGGCCGAGAAGAGGATACCGCTCTCCTGGCCGAGTTTGAGAGCGAGCACTCCTCCTGGACTGACAAGGAGGCGATGCTGACCTCCGTCTTCCACGAGATCGAGGATATCGTTGATGGTAAGTTTCTTTTGTTTCTTCGGGCTTCCGACTATGCGTTAGGCCGACTTATGATTTTTCGACTTGCATCTTTTTTGTCTTGGCAGACTTCTTCCCTGGTCATTCGCAGGCAGTCCCTTTGGCCATCGAGGCTGTTCGAGAGGTGCGAAGGGCAAGTGGTGAGGAGATCGCCGCTAACGCCCCCCGAACCATCGATGAGGAGCTTCTGAGCATCGAAGCCCATCTTCGTCCGGCTCACCGGCTATTCGGCAGCTTGACATGCTAGTGCCAGGCGGTTTCCACCACATGGCTGACATGCCGGCTCTGCGCACGCTTGATCGGACCGCCGGCCAGCTAGAAATCGCCGTCGGCCGTCTTGAGGCTTGGAAGGGCTCCTCGGCCGGGCAGGCCGCCGGGCCTTGGAGTTCATCAAGGCGTGGTATCGAGGCTGGACTGGACCGTCTGGCAGCATTCGGTGAAGCCCAGCGAAGTGGAGGCCGTGGAGGCGCTGAGGAGTCTGGACTAGGGGTGTCCGGACAGCGGATGTCATCGTCGCCGGACTCCAAGACTCTGAAGATACAAGATTGAAGACTCCGTCCGTGTCGGATGGGACTTTCCTTGGCGTGTAAGGCAAGCTTAGCGTCTGGATATGTAGATCTCCTACCATTGTAACCGACTACTGTGTAACCCTAGCCCTCTCCGGTGTCTATATAAACCGGAGGGTTTTAATCCGTAGGACACAACATCCATTACAACAATCATACCATAGGCTAGCTTCTAGGGTTTAGCCTCCTTGATCTCGTGGTAGATCCACTCTTGTAATACACATCATCAATATTAATCAAGCGGGGCGTAGGGTTTTACCTCCATCAAGAGGGCCCGAACACAGGTAAAACATCGTGTCCCTCGTCTCCTGTTACCATCCGCCTAGACGCACAGTTCGGGACCCCCTACTCGAGATCCGCCGGTTTTGACACCGACATTGGTGCTTTCATTGAGAGTTCCTCTGTGTCGTCCCTGATAGGCTCGATGGCTTCTTCAATGAACAACAACACTCTCCAGGGTGAGACTTTTCTCCCCGAACAGATCTTCGAATTCGGCGGCTTCGCTCTGCGGGCTAATTCACTTGGCCATCTGGAGCAGATCGAAAGCTACGCCCCTGGCCGTCAGGTCAGATTTGGAAGCCTAAACTTCACGGCGGACATCGCGGAGACTTGATCTTCGATGGATCCGATCCATAACCGAGCATGCCGCCTTTGTCACGATGGGCATGATCTAACTCTGTCGCCGGACAGCACCTTGGAGCCGCTGCGAATCCGCTCCGACCCATAGTCCGGAGCCGATCGCGCGGTCGAGGGCGGATGGTTGGACACCTCCTCGGGGCCGCGACTTCCCGGGCGATGGGCGAACACCGACCTTGTTCCCTATAAAGCTCGTGAGTGCGAGGTGCGGGACTCCCTACGGACTCTGGACCTCCTGCGCCCCTTGTCGAATCCGATTGGCGCCCGATCATGGAGTTCACCGCTCTTGACATCTTTCAGCACTCACCCTTTGGCGACATCTTAAATTAGCTAAAACATCTCTCGCTATCCGGAGAGCCTGGCGGATTATGGCGAGGATGGTTGGGATCTGGACGATGAAGAAATTCAAAGCCCACCCACCACCCACTTTGTAGCCCGCATCGGCGATCTGCGGACATGCTGAACTACGACTACGAAGACATCGGCGGTATGGGCGGCGATGCGGAGGCGATCAGAACCAGCGCTCACGAGCCTGGAAGGTCACCCAATCCATGATGTATATATGGTGGATACCCAAAAGGAAGCGATACGAGGACCAGCGAAGGCGGCAAAAGATAATCCCGCCGATAAACAGCGAAGCAGCGGCGCGAGCGCCGCCCTAAGTCCCGCCTCGACAACAACAGCTCCTAATGACCCAGCAATAGAGCGAGAGCAAACCAATGGACGGCGAACATGGAGCCAAGCAACCGTCCGAACAGGGCGAGTCGGATAATCAATCCATGCTCGTGAAACCAGCAGTCGAGCGACCTCAAGCCGGACACACCACGGAGAATAAGAGCCTTGGAAAAAGACTAAATCGCCCTTTGCAAGAAGTTTGAAGAAGGAAAAGCGGAAGCTTAAAACAGCGGAAGACATACTCGAGAATGAGGTGGAGCAAAGTGCTCAAAACCCTTGAACAAATCTGGCAATGGCCATCAATCAAAAAGCTACCGAAGCGCAGCTACTGCTGCGAATTGTGAGGAAGCCATAGAGCCTCCACAGTCAAAAAACAAAGAGCCGCTGGCGGATAGGCGGCTAGAGGATAGGCCAAAATCTACAAGCGGCACCGCACAAGCCGACTCATGACCACAGGAAAGCAGATGGCCCAGCTAGGTCCATTCACGGGCCAAAAAGAGGGCCCCAGGAAGCAACACAACACGCCAAGTGTTAGAAGACATGACACACCCAAATACATAGGCGCACACCCATTATGTTTCACTAATGAGGTGCTGGATCATGAATTCAGCAGGGTTTAAACCCATAAACATAGAGGCTTACGATGGAACAACAGACCACAGATGCGGATGAGGATTATATACTACACATACACATGGCTAGAGGAGATGACCTCCGCCATACCTACCCCTCAAGCTCAAAGGGCCAGCTCGGCATTGGCTCAAAAGACTCCCGAAAACAACTTGTTGGAAGTTGGGAAGAGCTTGAGGGCGCGTTGAGCAAATTTTCAAGGGACTTATGTCCGCCCTCAGGATCTGAGACGATCTAAGTCATATAACTCAACAGCCCGGAGAGTCGTAGCATAAATGCAGAACAGGTTCCTTACTAAAAAGAACCAAATAGTCGACTTTAGGACGCGAAGCTTTAGCAGCTTTTAAACACAACGTCCGAGATGAATGGCTCGCTTGGACACCTCGTCCAAAGAAGCCGAGGACAATGTCCGTGCTAACAAGCCTCATGACCCGCTTTGCGGGGAAGATAGCTGGCTAGCAAGATGCAGCACCAATGACCCAAGTACATCCGAGATCGAGAGATGGAAGCGGAAAATCACGGCCGCGAGAAAAGATCAGCGCCGGAATAAAGAGAAAAGCCCAAAGAACACGACGGTCGGCGCTAGATTCAAAAGCTCATGGCCAAACAACAAAACACCGCCTCTTAAGGACAGCAGCGAGCTATCCAACAAACAAAATTTTGGATCGGATATGTCAAATCCACAGTACCTCCGGAAGGCTGAAACCACACCCACCGAGATTGTTGGGTTTTCAAACAGTCCGGCCGACTCAACGCCGAACACAAGGGCTTGCGCGCAAGCGAGGACGACAGCGAACCCCACCAGCAGGGCGCGGAAAACAAAAACTTTCCCACAAGAAGTCAATGCGATAAACTCACTTCATGTGATAATACGGAATAACAATCGACACCCACTAAGATGGGTCTCGCACGGTCCACCAATGGAACCCGAGATTGGATGTCAAAACCAATCACTTTTGACCACTGGATTATTCTAGAAGTGTTGAAATGCAGGATGGACTGCTCGATATTGGACCCTACAATCGACGGACTACAATTTACACAAGTCACGATGACGGCGGCAGCGATTTAAACCTGCTATATCCGAGCACAATCCGCAAGTTGAGGATAGACCTTACTAAAATTCGACATAGCCGCACTTCCTTTAAAGGAGTGCGCTGAGCCCTACGCCAAGTGCAGGCTCCTTATTACTAGAAGTTGTGTTGGTCCTTTGGACAACTTCCACGCAAGCTAATCTTCCATGTCGCCCCATTCGAAAGTAGCTATCAAGCACTCTTTGGGACTTGAAGCTTTGTCCTCTTTAACGCAATACCACATTCGCGTCTCTTACACTTAAAATGCCGGTCCACGTGGCATCACTTCATTAAGAGGGTCATCTAAAGACCCGAACACGGCTAAACGAGTCCGGCATAAATAAGCTAGGGGCTCCCTAGCCGCGCACCCTTCACAAGGGGCTGTGCGTATAAGCAATAATGAGCTAATATAGACTCCGCTTTATTTATTTATTGATATTTTTCATACACTTTTTCATACGATTTCCTTTCAAACTAAGTTCCTCTCTTTTCTGAGATGAACACCGTGCACACACGTCCAGGATAACGGCAAAACGGAGACACATGCGCAGACGTGCAGTAGGGACCCGTTGCTAGGATTCTTTTCAGATTAAGACCCTGCGTAAACCTTTTTCTGTCTCTTGTTGCTATAATCCCTGATTTTTCATGATAATCGAGAGGATCTTGACGTTTTGGCATCGGCGCGTCGAGGACCTCGCCGTGCACTGGACACAAGGGGCTTAGGGCATTGTTTCGCCCGTTATTATAAAGACCGAACACCTTAGGGAGTGTTCGGCGTCTCGAGATTAGGCCTTATATGCATCAGCTCGAATCATGTCTTTGGTCAAATGTTGGGTTTGCCCGGCACATGTTTTGCTGCCTTCGTTCTATATTATCGGCTAACGCGGCACCGGAGAACTACTACGATTGTGCCCCAGTTCGGCTGGCGAGCACCTCGAGAGAAAGCCGCCGATTGTCATGATCTGGCGAGAGACTGGTCGACCACTCGATCGACCACGGAATGTTTAGAATTCCTCCGCTTTGTGAAGGACCGTTTCGGTCAGGCACACACGCGCCCGAATTCGGAGGCGCGGTGCCCCAGGGGCTATCTCGTAGCCCCACCCTCGAACTCAATGGCTAAGTGAAAGTGTTAAAGCATCATAGTCCGGTTGCCTTGTTTGCTCGCTACCACCTCCTCAATAGGACCGAGGCGTCGGATTAAGTGTGAAAATCGCTATTTTGCGAACACCCCGCACCTTGTGCGTGGGGCTGAAGTAAAACTGCCATCTTCGGGTTATACACACGTATACATAAACGGCCGCATAGGAGATATTTCAATACTTGGAACGCACAAGTATAAAAAGCGATCACATCATAACCATTGTTTTACAAAATAAAATGTTCATTTGAACGTGACATTTTTTGAGCACTGCGACTCTATTACACGAGCACCACGCATAACTTCCCCAAAATAGTGCTCGGCGGGTAACCGGCTTTCGTCCGAACCCTGGGTTGCAACAGCGGTGGCATCCATCTCTGTCCAATGTGTCTTCACACGGGCAAGGGCCATCCGCGCACCCTCTATGCAGGCCGACCGCTTCATCTCCTTGATATGCGGCACCGCCCCAAGAAACTCCTGCAATAAGCCAAAATAGCTCGTCGGCTTGGGCCTCTCCGGCCAGACATGAGTCACGATATCCGTCATGGCAAGTCCGCACAACCTATTCAGCTCAGCCCATTCGCTGACCGATCGGTCGGAAGTGAGCGATCCGGACTATGGAATTGAGACCAAAATAGCTCTTCCGTCTTGTGATCCTTCTGACTTCGGAAGTGCACAACGGCATCTGCCGCACTCGCCGCTAAGTCCATATATGGATCCTCCGGACCCCATAGTTGGCCAAGCTGGGCATACTTTGGATCCGTAAACCTATGGCGTAGCAGAAAAGGCTTGCCAGCCACAATGTGTCCGGCCTAACGCAGCTCCTCCTTCATAGCCCGCATTGCAGAACGGGCATCCTTGGCTTCGGCGGTGGCCTTCCCCAGGTCTTCTCGCTCCGGTAGGCGCTCCTTTTCAAGAGCCTCATTACGGTCGGTAGCATCCTTCAATTCAACGGCCAATTTGGCCATCTCTTCCCTGCTTCGGCAGTGTGCAGCCCTTTCGGCTTCTATCTCCTCGGCCGCCCTCGAGGTAGCCGCATCACTCCTTCTGGCTTGCTCCTTGGCTTGAGCAAGTTACGCGAAAAGGCTCTCCGACAGCGGCACCATCTGCGTCAAGCATAAATATTGTAAGAGGTGGGCTTTAGCTCCCTTAATAGGTGACTGCGGAGAATCAATTTACCTTGCGACTCGTCAAGTCGCTTGTTGACTAAGCACGATATGCGCATCCGCAACATCGAGTTGCGCATTAATTCAGCAACTCCATCATCCCGCTAGCCCCGGACTATCCGCCACTGCATAGGAAAGGCGACACTCAATACCTGTGATTTTGATCCTCGACGCGCTATCGCTTTCGACAACCTACCGAGTCTCGGGGCTACTATACATGCAGGCGCACTTTATGTGTAAACTTGTCAAAAGTGTCATTTTACATACCTCAAATCCATGACAAACTCTCGGCGGCATTATGCAATCCGCTTCGGCGGAACGAAATCCTTCTAATCGCTGTACTCATCAATGCACGGTGGTCTTACGAGATGGGCGCCCTCTCAGCGAACCTTGACTCCCCGGCGAACACTAGTCGGCGCCCGAACTCTTCGGCTCTGCGGGCTCGAGGATACCCTCCCGTGGCGACACTTGAGGCTCGTCGCCCTATCCGATGGCACAGCGAGACGGAGTCTCGCTCTCCATCATCTCGGACATAGATCCCCGAAGACGAGCTCATCTGAGAAGGTCGCAGATCCGAACTACAAGGTAAAAATTTCGGTTATCCTCAAAAGCACAAATAGGGATGTTTCCTATTAATGAACTCCCCCTTTTTTCCACTCACGGCTCGCTGGAGGGCTGTTCTTTAGAGAAGACTGTGCGGCCGGGATCTCCCCGGACGCAGGACCCTCTGGTGAAGATTTCTTCCCCCGCTTAGGGGCTTTGGCCTCTGGGTCTTTGGGGCGGTCCTCTTCTCCCCCGGAGGAGGATTCTCAATCCCCCTTCTTCAATCGCCCCTTGGGCGGCGGTAGCTCCTCTATTTTCCCCTTAGCCTTCTTACAAGGCGCAACCTCAACATCGACCAAAGCAGGATCCGCGCGGTCTCAGGGAGGGCGGACACCGTATCAGCTTTGCTTCCGCTATCCACTCTGTTGCGAGGATAACGGGTTAAAAGGCGGTGTAGAAAAGCAAACAAATGGTGCGTCCGAACACTGGGCTACTTACGAGTATCAAGGCGATTGCAGCTTAGGCACTGCATCCTCGGTCAATTCGGACCGCCACTGCGGTCAGAAGAACAACTTGTACATCTCCATGGGTGTCGTACCCATAAAGTGTTGGAGAATCCGTGGTCCCTCGGATTAAACTACCATAGCCGGAGAAGGGCGGCGTTTGCGAGGCAGGAGGCGCCTAATCAGCATAACTGCATCACCACGACGGATCGATCTCCCTGCTTTGGAGGTCTCAAATCCGGCCCTGCAATAGGGCACGTCTTTTAGCGGCCCCAGTTGAGCCCTGGTTGACCCACGACATCAACCGTCGAGGAAGTCCGAGGCGGAATATAGGCGGCGGCTTACACTGCTGCCCTTCGGAGCGGTGATATAGAACCACTCCTGCTACCACAAGCCGAGCTCCCCTTGGAAGGAGCCCCTCGGGCCATGGGGCATTGGCCCTCCTTATAGCACGCAGCTGCACTCTGCTTGCGCCCCAATCATCTTGGCTCCACATTGAAGGTCTTCAGCCACAGTCGAAGTGGGGGTGTGCGGAGGAAGGCCCATGACGACAATAAATGCGAAATATGGAGGATGGACTCGGGCCAAGTCATGGAAATCCAGCCCGTAGTAGAACATGAGCCCTCTCACGAAAGGATCCGTCGGAAGCCTAAACCCGACGGAGGTGGGATACAAAGGCAGCGTACTCACGGGCTCGGGGGTGGGTATGGCCTGCCCTTCGGCAGGCAGCCTGTGTGAAATCTCATAAGACAGGTACTTGGCCTCTCGCAGCTTTAGCACGTCCTCCTCCATGACGGAGGAGGGCATCCACCGGCCCTGAAGGTCGGAACCGGACATTGTTGAAGGTCTGAAGCACACGAATCTAGGACTCTGGGTGTTGGAATTTGGAGCGAGGAGAAGATTCGATGGAGGATTGAAGAAAAGGAACGAGCCTTGGTCCTGTTATAAAGAGGGAGAATACCGAGAGCTGTCTCCGTGACCATTCGGGACTCGCCTTCGATAGAGGGGGCGTGGCGACGGGCGCGGTTGGGTTACCCATGTCCGTATTGATGAGAATCCCGGAATAAGGGGAACATGATCTCTTCTTCGACAAGACGTGCCAAGGAAACCGCTTCGCTAAACGCGCTGAGGTGGTATAATAAAAAACAATTCAAGTAAAGGCTTGGTAGTGGCGTGACATCATGTTACAAGATACGTCAGCAGATTGAACTTGTGTATATATTATTCTCTCTACGGTGGAACGTGGAATTTATTTTGCAGAACCGGACACTATCCTGGTGTTCACAATCTTCTATGGATTATTCAAAGGAGGAACCCGTCTTGCAATGCCAAACATTATCTTGCGCGCGGACTTATCGTCATTGAAGCGAGGTTAGGGGAGCTCTTGAGGAGTCTGGACTAGGGGTGTCCGGACAGCGGACTGTCATTGTCCGCGGACTCCAAGACTACGAAGATACAAGATTGAAGACTCCGTCCCGTGTCCGGATGGGACTTTCCTTGGCATGGAAGGCAAGCTTGGCGATCACGGATATGTAGATCTCCTACCATTGTAACCGACTACATGTAACCCTAGCCCTCTCGGTGTCTATATAAACCGGAGGGTTTTAATCCGTGGGACACAACATCCATTACAACAATCATACCATAGGCTAGCTTCTAGGGTTTAGCCTCCTTGATCTCGTGGTAGATCCACTCTTGTAATACACATCATCAATATTAATCAAGCGGGATGTAGGGTTTTACCTCCATCAAGAGGGCCCAAACACTGGGTAAAACATCATGTCCCTCGTCTCCTGTTACCATCCGCCTAGGACTTGCAGTTCGGGATCCCCTACCGAGATCCGCCCGGCTTTGACACCGGCAGGCGCCCTTATCGGCGTCTGGCAGCCATCGCCGAGTACCACGGACACCAGTGTCTTCGTGCCCGCCGCGGGCTGAAAGGCGGCGAGGAAGTGCCGCGGAGTGGTTCGGGATGAACCCGGAGTATGGCGAGGACTCGGTGAAGGTGATCGACTCCAGCACCGAGGAGGAGGACGAGGCGGAGGACGGAGGCGAGGCGGAGGTGCCAGAAGACGGAGCAGGCGGCCAGCCTCACCTCGATCGCGCCTCCAGCAATGAGCTGCGTGGAGAGAAAGCGACTGCCGCCGGAGGCGACCAAACTGAGACCGCCCAGCCGACTGCCCCGGCGCCTGACACCGCCGTCTCCTCCGACCCTCCGATCCCAGATGCCGCCTCCTAGGCTGCCTTTTCCGCCTTTGTTTGTCTGTCTTAGTAATTGCATCAACTGTAAAATCTTCGAAGAAGATTTGCATTCCATGGGCGCTTTGTTTCTTTGCCGGAGTCGTCCCTCTTGCGCGCTCGAGGCTTCTGAGCGTCGATTAGGTAGTAGGAGCCGTTGCCCAGGACTTTGCTTATGATGAAGGGGCCTTCCCAAGGCGCCGACAACTTGTGTTGGCCGGCTGTTCTCTGAATCAGCCGGAGCACAAGGTCGCCCTCTTGGAATGATCTCGGCTTGACCTTTCGGTTGTAGTATCGGCGCAGACTCTGCTGGTAGATGCCGGACCGGCTAAGTGCTAACTGAAAGTGCAACTAATCCCCGGGTGGTTTTGGTAATTAATAACAACATATATATCATTGAACTAATTGTTTCTTGAGTATATTTCAGAAAGTTCGATGATATGGGTATGGCAATGATTGATGATGTGGACCCTCAAAATGCTAAGGAAAGCATTGGCAAAAGCTCAAGACTCCATTTTTGGTTTAGTGATCCATGATCACATTGAGTCCATAGGAAAGCCAATACTATTAAAGGGGATGAGGTTATGATGATGATCTGGTTGCTCAAAGTGCTTAGTGATCTATCTCCCAAACTATCGGCAATCTTTCATTCCAACATATACTCATAAGTAATCTCGGTCCCACCGATTCCATAAACTTCAGTCACACCGAGATGAACCACCTCAGCCATATAGCCAAACCCTAGTAATTTGGATTTTCCGATTCCAAACTCGGTCTCACGAAACTAGTGTTGCCAACCTTACGTAATCATATCGGTGTCACCGAGATGATAAAATCGATCCCACCGAGAATGGCAAACCCTAGTCTTTGGAAGAATCGGACTAGCCGAGATTGTATTTTCAGTCCACGAAAATCCCAACGTTCTAAGATTTGAACTTTCGGTCTCACCGAGTTGTCAACCGGTCGGCCGAGATTGGTCAAATGTGTGTAGCAGTTGGATTTTGTGTGGAGGCTATAAATACCCTCCACCTCCTCTTCATTAGTGGAGAGAGCCATCGAAAGAACTACCACTCCTACCTTACATTTACGAGAAGAACTACCTACCCTTGTGTTGAGATCAAGTTGCTCCACTCCCACCATATGAAACTTGATTTCTAGCCTTCCCAAGTTGCTTTCCACTCAATCCTTTCTTCCACCACAGCCAAATCGGTGAGGAGAGTTGAGTGTTGGGGAGATTATCATTTGAAGCACAAGAGCAAGGAGTTCATCATCACCAACACCATCTATTACCTTTTGGAGGTGGTGCCTCCTAGATTAGTTAGGTGTCGCTTGGGAGCCTCCGTCAAGATGTGGAGTTGAACCAAGAAGTTTGTAAGGGCAAGGAGATCGCCTACTTCGTGAAGATCTACCCCGAGTAAGGCTAGTCCTCCGTGGGCGTAAGCCATGATGGCATAGACAAGGTTGCTTCTTCGTGGACCCTTAGTGGGTGGAGCCCTCCGTGGACTCTGCATGGCCGTTACCCTCCGTGGGTTGAAGTCTCCATCAGCGTGGATTGGCGATAGCACCACCTATCGGAACCACGAGAAAAAATCTCCGTGTCTCCAAACTGCGTTTGCTCTTCTCCACCTCTATTTACTACATGTGCAATTTACTTTCCGCTGCCATAACTCTAGAATTGCATGTGTAGGGTGATACTTGACTTGGTCATCATTGTGAACTTGCTAAAAACTTGTCCTAATCAAAAGGCTAAACTTTTAAATTGTCAAGTAGTCTAATCACCCCCCTCTAGACATACTTCCGATCCTACAAGTGGTATCAGAGCTTTGGTCTCCATTGGATTGGTTTCCATTGCATTGGACTCCATAAGCTTGGTTTCACAACCTAGGAGAGTATGGCGTCTAGTGAGGTAATTTTAAGTAGAGGTCCTTACTTTGATGGTTCAAATTTTGCTAGTTGGAAGCACAAAATGAAAATGCATATTCTTGGACATAACCTGCCGCATGGGGCATTATTTGTGTTGGCTTGCAAGGTGAGTTCTTGAGGAAGGAAAAGTTCGGATCGCGAAGCTACTGCGGATGAGTTGCGGATGTTCTGAACAATGCTCAAGCTTGTGACATTCTCTTCAATGCTTTGTGTCGAGGAGTTCAACAAGATCAGCCGTCTTGAGAATGCAAAGAGATTTGGGATACTTTGGTGAAATGCACGAAGGTGCGAGTCCATGAAGGAATCAAAGCTAGATGTTCTTCAAGGTCGACTTGACAAGTTCAAGATGAAGGAAGGTGAAGAATCGCTGAAATGTACTCTAGGCTTGCTCTCATCACAAATGAGATTGCCGGCTTAGGAAGCGAAGAAATGACCGATCGATTCATCATCAAGAAGATTCTCGAGCTTTGGATGGAAAGTATGACACCGTGTGCACTTTGATCCAAATGATGCCAAACTACAAGAATCTCAAGCCTACGAAGTCATTGGAAGAATTGTTGCTCATGAGATGACACTTAAAGACAAGGAAGAGCTTCACAACAAGTCAAGTGGTGCTTACAAAGCTACAGTTGAAGCTCCCACAACCTCAAGTGACAAGCTGGTTTCCAATGAAGAGATAAGCCTAATGGTGAAGAACTTCAACAAATTCTACAAGAGTAGAAGCAAGGAAAGAAGCTCAAAGTCTAGATCATATGATGAAAAGAGATCTTCTAGTCGTGATCGAAGCTGCTACAATTGTGGAAGACCGGACACTACTCAAATGAGTGTTCGACTCCCCACAAGAGAAGAAGAATCTCCAAGAAGAAGAAGCTCAAGAGAAGAGTCACCTCGGAAAGAGAAGGAGTAGAGATGATCGTTATGAGCGAAGATCCTCTCGGAGAAGCAAGGATTCGGAAAGGAAAGACAAGTCATCAAGGAGCTACACAAGAAGAAAACATCAAGCTCATGTTGGTGAATGGGTCTCGGCTCCGACTCCGACAATCACTCGAAAGAAGCTATCACTCCAACTCGAATCTGTCAAGATGAAGGTGTTGCGGTCTTGCTCTCGTATCCTCCAACTTCAACTCCTATGACATATTTGATTCACCAAATGAGGGAATTGGAAGATGCTTCATGGCAAAAGGCCCCAAGGTATCACACCCTGAATTCATTGACTTTGATAGTGATGAGGATGACTTGCTTGGTGAAGATGAGCTTTTACATGACAAATCTAGTGAGCTTAGTAATGATGAACATGCTAGTAGTCTTTATAGTCGAGAAGAGTCGAATGACAATGCTATGAAGGAGATTGAGCGTCTAACTAAAGAACTAAACACTCTTAAGTTAGCTCATGAAACAACTCAAGAAGATCATAGAGAGCTCCTAAGATCTCATGAGAAGCTACGCTTGAGAAGCTCAATCTAGAGCAAGAACATGAGTTTCTAAAAGCTATCAATGGCGATCTTGAAAGAAGAGTTCTTCATATCTTGCCAAACGACTTCTCTTGTCTAATTTCTTGCCACCTATTAAAACTAAGCATGACAAGCATAAGAAAAATTCTTCATCTAGTAGTAACAATAATCATGCTAAATCAATATTGTTGCTTCTAGTAATTCTCTTGATTCCACTAACAATGTTTCAAGCCAAGTTACACTTGAGCAAGAAAATAGTTTATTGAAAGGGATTATAGAAAGGTGTCTACAAGAGCCTTGCGGAAGCAAGAACTTTGAGAAATTGTTACTTAAGCAAGGAAGGCACGGAAGAATCAAGGAATTGGTTTTGGCGAAAGTTCAACGCCGAGGGTGTTGAATGGGAAGAAGGTCAATATCCACTCCAAAGTTTGTTTCTCAAAGGAGAAGTATGATCCTACTTCTTCAAATGTGGAACAAGCTCAAGATGACCTTCCACCACAAGACCACAAGCTAAAAGGCAAGGACAAGCTTCAAGAGGAGATTGATGCATTCATTGAAGCACCCAAGGCCATGGTCAAGTGGGTTCCCAAGGAAACTTCAAGTTCTACTTCGTCAAGCTCAACTACTACCCCAAGGATTCCCATCAAGATGATGTGGATCCCAAGAAGAAGAACTAGAGAGTTCTTGAGGGTGACTCCGCCAACATACTTCACTCACATTCATTTTGGCAAGAACTTGTGCAATCAACTTCCACATCTTGCACTAGTTCATGGAGTCACAAACCCTCTTGTTGGTAAGTCAAGGGACAAGGTAATCATTGCTTTCATGGACATCATCTATTATGTACTTCAATCTATGTCCATGGATATCCTTGTTTGTTCCTTGTGGGACTAACCCATGTAGGTATTGAAAGTGCCGAATCAAAGGATTGCTCCCAACTCTTGATGATCTTCATCAACATTGAGCATCCACATCTTCAACATCTACATGAAGTCTTCTCGACAACCCAAGGTTAGTTTGACCCTTTAAAGGGTTCTCACATCAAGGGGAGCTTTGCTCTAAAGATATGAGCTAAAGCATCTTCAAATGATGTGAACACATTAATGCTTTATGTAAAAGTGGTAACCCCACTTGTGCTTAAGCGATGAGTATGACCTATGATCAAATGTTCTCATTTGACTCCTAAGTCAATATACTCATATATAGATGACCTAGTCATCGCCAAATTGTGTGCTAGTTGCTAGAGTTTTGTTTGTGCATGTTTGACACATATTTCATTTGCTATCTTATTGTGTGAGCATGTTGGATGCATAATTTTATCCATTCGAGGACATCCATTTGTTGCTTTGGTCTTTTGGATTTTCTCTTTTGACCAAATGGATGGACAAGAATGCCTAAGTTCCTCCCTAGCTATCTATGCTTTCTTGTCTCAAACTCTATTCATGCTTATATCACAAACTTTGATCAAGTCTTTTTGGACGGACCGAGTGAGGAGCACTTTCGGAGCCACCGATCCGTCAAAAGCTTAAATTCCAAAACCTTCTAAGTACTTTCGGTCAAACCAATCTACTCAAATCGGACAGACCGAAATCACTTGGATTGATCTAGGTTTTCACCTCGGTGAAACCGAGTTGCAAATTTCGGCGTGACCGATGTGAGTAACTGCTTGCAGTTAACCATCTCGGTGCCACCGAGTTTTCCAACTCGGTCCCACCGACAGGTGAAGGTATATATACCTGAGGGCAGCGCGCGTTGATTATTCCTTCAAACGTCTCGCCCCCAAACCCTTAGCTGCCGTCGCCGTGGTCTCCGGATCGTCTCCGCCGTCGCCTGTGCGCCCTCGCCGCGGGTCTCCGTCGCCGTCAACGGTCAATCTCATCGCGCCGTTGCCGCCGTAGAGAAACTCCACCAAGTTAGGGTGAGTTTCGATCCCTCTCGTGCTTCAACCTCCGATTCAATGCACGATTGGTTTGCCTAACTTCTTGCCATGTTTGAAATCTTCCTATCCAGTGATTAGTTCTTAGAGCGAAATTGAGTGAAAATTTTAGGGTTAGGTTTCCGCGAACACATCTCGGTGTGACCGATTCTACATTCTCGGATGACCGATTTGGCCTCTGGCCATTACCTTTGCACCTTCGGTCCAACCGAGTTGTGCAAATCGGTAAGACCGAAATGAGGATTTAGTGAAACCCTAGTGTTCTCGGCTAGACCGAAACCCATTTCGGTCCAACGAAAGTGGTGTGAATGGTTACTGTTTAGACACTTGGATTCACGAATTTTAGACTCGGTCGGACCGAAATGCATTACTGTGAAAACTTAAAACTGAAATTTGAACTCATTCTTTTGCAAAATCTTCTGCAGTTTGTGATAACTCTTCTATTACGCCTATACCTATTCTATTCACGGGTTGTCGGTCATATACGATGCAAGTGACAGCGAGCAGTCTGAATCACGGTTGAGATTCGAGGCAGGCACTAGTCCTGAAGCCAGCAGCTTTTACGATGATGGTGAGAGGAGCACTCCAAGTGGTTTGCCTCCTGCTGCCACGGGGCGGAAGAAGAAATTCGATGAAGAGGATTACGACTTTGTTCTTGAGGAAGAGATCACTTCTAAACCTAAGAGGAAAGTGGTTGCCAAAGACTATCAAGGCGACACACCAAGAAAAGCACCGACAAAGTGAAGAAGTCCACTTGTTGCCAAGAAGTTGAGCATGGAAGAGAAACCTCCAGCAAGATAAAGAAAACTTCCAAGAGGAAGAGGATAGTACATGATGAAGCGGTGATGATGATTACGATGAGAAGCACCCACCCCCTCCTCGAAGTCTAAGTTGATGGGAGATGCCATCGAGGCGGGAGCACCTACCAAATCTAAGCCATCGGCTCCAGCAAAGGCAGCTCAAGCCAAGCCTGCTGCCAAGCCAAAAAAGCAGTGAGAAACATTCACTGCTTGAGAGAAGAAGAAGGACAATGTGCCACCAGTTGAGTCGAGATGAAGAGGCACATGTGTTCTTTGAAACTTCGAATGAACCGCGATCCACAATGATGCTCATCCTCGGCGAAAATATGAAGGAAAGGAAGGACAAAGGCCTCGGGCTATGGAGCAAGTTGATCCATATGCCACCAGGAGAAGGACAGCTGTTGACTCAAGATTCCACACCAAGAGCAACAAGATTTCTATGAGGCGGTGCTTATGGACAAGAAGCCCATTATTCTTGACACTAGATATGTTGATTGGGAATATATTGATAGTGAAGAGCACAGAGACTACTTCCCACATGTGCATGAGAGCTTCACTGCATGTGGAGTTGCAGAGTTTGTAGGTCAGAAACTGACATCATGGAATGATGAGATGATCATGCGATTCTATGCCTGACACACTTCTATCCGGATGGCGGTGTATGGATGGTGAAGGGCGAGATTCTCTTCAACGGTTGAAGAGTGGGGAGCACTGCTGAATGCTCCAGTATCAAGAGATGATGATGTTGATGTCTATGGAATTCCAAAGAAAAATCATGAGTCTATGAAAAATATGTACAATGAGGTACCAGCCAAAGATGTAGAGATATGGAAGCTTGGCTCGATGTATCATCTTGAGCGAGTCTCCCAACCACTAACACGATTACGAGGCATACTTTGATGCCTAAGTCGAGGAGACCATCGCATGATAAGAGGCTATTCTATCAACATGCTGCATATTCTAGATCGAAGGCACCTTTCAAGGTGATGGACACGATAGTAGAGACTATCAAGAGACAATGATGAGACGAAAGAGGTCATGTGGGTTTGCCCGCACATTGAGATGCTCATCAATGCCAAGTTTGCACGGACACCTACTTGTTGGATAGACCCACTTGCCCTTGCAGCTTTGAACATGAGGATAATGAAGTTGTGATGACGAGAGGATGATCCCACATCTGTTGAAGGTCAAGCTAAGTCTGAAGCTGCCAAACAAGCCAAAGCTGAGAAGGAAGCGGCGAAGCAGCAACAAAACCCAAGAGCGTTGGAGAACAACTTCTTGAAGCTACCGGAGGATTGAACTCGCTTTGGCCAGCATAGTGCGATCTCGGGAGAGTCTTGAGAGGATAGTTGAAGACAAGTTCCATGCTCTGGATGTCAAAGTGGCTGAAGTGCAAGTCCTTGTCAACAAGCTTGAGGCAGATATTGAGGAAGCCAAGAGGAGAAGGCAGAGCTCATGAAGGAGATGGAAGGTGATTTAGTCGAGGATGACTATGAGCAGCACTGCTCGAGTTCCCACAAGACCCAGATCAGTTGCTATTCGATGGGAGACCCGGGGCTACTACATCGGCACCTCCCAGCTCCATCGGTTCAGCTCCGGCTCCAGTGTCCCTCCTCCAGCTCCACAGACTTGGCGAAGCCTTTGCGGATCAGCTATCTCCACTCCATCAACCGAGCAGAGAGCCGCCTTGAGAGTCCCTAGTGGCGCTTAGCTCTATACCTTTCGAACTTTTGGTAACTTGTTGCCAAAGGGGAGAAAGTGTATAGATCATAGGACTTCGAGAGAGAGTGCTCGCTTTTGCGCTTTTGCTCTTTCGTTTGCGGTTTTCTTTGAGATACTTTTGAGTTTTCGAGACATTTCGTGTGTTTGATACTCGTTTGCTCTACTTTGATGAGTGCTTGATCATACTATGCTTAATGTGTGCTTAATGCTTATCATATGCTATTCATATCTTGTATGATCATTTACTCATGTCTTGGTGATTGGGTGCATGCTATTCATTCTTATCATTTTATGCGCTCCACCAAGATGTATGTGACATGGAAGAGTGACCCATGATCCTAATCGATTGTGCATTTGCATTCAAGCATAAATCTTAAATAATGCACAAATTTAGGGGAGCTCTTGCTTATCACATACTTCTCAAAGCGACGATATCATTCATTGATTATATCATTTGTCGAAGCTTTGATCTATATGTTGTCATCAATTACCAAAAGGGGAGATTGAAAGTGCAACTAATCCCGGGTGGTTTTGGTAATTAATAACAACATATATATCATTGAACTAATTGTTTCTTGAGAATATTTGAGAAAGTTCGATTGATATGGGTATGGCAATGGTGATGATGTGGACCCCTCAAAATGCTAAGGAAAGCATTGGCAAAAGCTCAAGACTCCATTTTGGTTTAGTGATCCATGATCACATTGAGTCCATAGGAAAGCCAATACTATTAAAGGGATGAGGTTATGATGATGATCTGGTTGCTCAAAGTGCTTAGTGATCTATCTCCCAAACTATCAGCAATCTTTCATTCCAACATATACTCATAAGTAATCTCGGTCCCACCGATTCCATAAACTTCAGTCACACCGAGATGAACCACCTCACCATATAGCCAAACCCTAGTAATTTGGATTTTCCGATTCCAAACTCGGTCTCACGAAACTAGTGTTGCCAACCTTACGTAATCATATCGGTGTCACCGAGATGATAAAATCGGTCCCACCGAGAATGGCAAACCCTAGTCTTTGGAAGAATCGGACTAACAGAGATTGTATTTTCGGTCCCACGAAAATCCCAACGTTCTAAGATTTGAACTTTCGGTCTCACCGAGTTGTCAACCGGTCGACCGAGATTGGTCAAATGTGTGTAGCAGTTGGATTTTGTGTGGAGGCTATAAATACCCTCCACCTCCTCTTCATTAGTGGAGAGAGCCATCGAAAGAACTACCACTCCTACCTTACATTTACGAGAAGAAAACTACCTACCCTTGTGTTGAGATCAAGTTGCTCCACTCCCACCATATGAAACTTGATTTCTAGCCTTCCCAAGTTGCTTTCCACTCAATCCTTTCTTCCACCACAGCCAAATCGGTGAGGAGAGTTGAGTGTTGGGGAGATTATCATTTGAAGCACAAGAGCAAGGAGTTCATCATCACCAACACCATCTATTACCTTTTGGAGGTGGTGCCTCCTAGATTAGTTAGGTGTCGCTTGGGAGCCTCCGTCAAGATGTGGAGTTGAACCAAGAAGTTTGTAAGGGCAAGGAGATCGCCTACTTCGTGAAGATCTACCCGAGTAAGGCTAGTCCTCCGTGGGCGTAAGCCATGATGGCATAGACAAGGTTGCTTCTTCGTGGACCCTTAGTGGGTGGAGCCCTCCGTGGACTCTCGCAGCCGTTACCCTCCGTGGGTTGAAGTCTCCATCAGCGTGGATTGGCGATAGCACCACCTATCGGAACCACGAGAAAAATCTCCGTGTCTCCAAAGCTGCGTTTGCTCTTCTCCACCTCTATTTACTACATGTGCAATTTACTTTCCGCTGCCATAACTCTAGAATTGCATGTGTAGGGTGATACTTGACTTGGTCATCATCGTGAACTTGCCAAAAACTTGTCCTAATCAAAAGGCTAAACTTTTAAATTGTCAAGTAGTCTAATCACCCCCTCTAGACATACTTCGATCCTACACTAATGCCCGGCCCTCTTCTAGCAGTCAGCGCCGTCTTGGCGTGCTTCTTGACTTCCTCTTTGGTGTACATGGTGACTCGTGGAGAGTCGGGAACTCTATGTCCGTCGGGATGGCGGCAACCCGGCACCGTGAAGCGAGGAAGAAAGGCGTGAAGCGGTTGACTTGTTTGGAGTCGTCGCTTGAGACTCGGAAGGGCGGATGGTAGCTCCTCAACCAACAGCCGGCGAGCAGCTCGAGTGGTTCGACCAGCCGAGGCTTGATGCGGACGAGGATGAGGCCATTTGCTCGCTCCGCTTTGGCCATTTTTTGCGGATGGGCAGCGGGCGCTAAGTCGGTCGGATTCCCTGCGTCAGCGAAAGCGGGCCAAAGCGCCCTTGGCAAAGTTTGTGCCATTAGCCGGTGATGATCTTTACATGCGGTATGCCATACCGCACCGTGATGTCGGCGATGAAAGTCACTCTGATCGGACCGTTCAACTTCTTGATGGGCTTTGCTTCTATCCACTTGGTGAACTTGTCCCTTTGTGACAAGCGAGATGAGTTAGGCGCCTCGGGCCGTCTTGAATAGTCCCACCATGTCCGGGCCCCAAAGCTGCGAAGGGCGAGGCGATGGGGATTGTCTTGGCGTGAAGCCGGCCCGAAGTGGCCCAGGCGGAACCGGCACCTTGCATTTTGGACTAACTCTTTAGCCTCTTCGGAGGCGGTCGGCGGAAGAAGCCGTCGAAAGGCTTTGGCGATGAGTGCTCTTGAAGCTGCATGGTGGCACTTTTCATACGATGAATGTCTCGAGAATTACTGGCCTTGTTACGGCTCTCTGCGATCTTGGTAGACACAGTGACTTTGCACTGACCAGCTCTCTGTTGATTATGGTGTATCTGCCGCTCGTGCTGCACTTACCCGGCGAGGATCTCGTTGGTCGGTAGCTCTCTGTTCACTAGAAACTTGAGGATGGGCTGCGCCCATGAGGTGCTGACTATTTCTTCAAGCTGCTACCCTCGACTTGGACAAGGGTGGCTGGGCTGGGGGCGGCGGGCTGGAGTCTGACGCCGCTTGCTGGATTAATGAGTCCTGGGCCGTGGCGCAGATCCCAGGCCCATGGCGCAGTCCCGAACCCGGCCCAGCGCGATCCGGGCAGGTTTGAAGTCCCGGGCAGCTTCAACTATGATTTTCTTGGGGCCGTCTGCGGAGGCTCTTGAGTCGAGATCCGACTTCTTTTGGAGGGCGGCACAAAGATGGAGTCGACTCTGGTGAAGGCTTGATAGGCGGCGAGGCGAAGAAGCGACTCGGATAGTATCGCTTAGCGGGTGGAGCCGACTCGTGCCAAAGCGTCTGCTTGGTTGTTGTCGTTCCTTAGCACGTGGAGGAACTTCGCACCCCTCGAAGTATCCGTTGAGTTCTTGCACCGAAGCGGTAGCTTCGCCATATTCGTCTTTGGCATCCGATCGCTAGATATTTTGCTGGACCACCAAGTCGAGAACCGCCATAGCACGGGATCCGGCGAATCTGGAGTTCTTTAACAAGCGGAGCCCATGAATAATCGCCTCATATTGGGCGACATTGTTGGAGGCGGCGAAGTGGATCTGCGGCACATACTTGAGCTTATCGCCTTTAGGGGAGGTGAGGCGGCGGCTGGCTCGAGGCAGTCGCATCTTGGAGCCGTCGAAATGCATCCGCCAATGGGTGGAGTCGGTATTTGGCGGCGATCTTTGAGTCTCGGCCCGGTCGGCGAAATCGGCCAGCGCTTGCGACTTGATGGCGGTCGCGGGGCTGGTAGTAGATGGCATAAGGGCGGATCTATGGCCCATTTGGCTACTCGGCGGGCGTCTCTGCTTCAATGATCTCGGCCGGCGGGCCGTGCAAACCATGGTGATTGGATGCTCTTGAAAGTAAGGCTTGACCTACGGGCGTGAAATGCACCGTAGCACACCTTACGGTAGTGAGGTAGTTACGCTTGGAGGTCGCGATTACCTCGCTCGGAGTAATATACGGTCTCTAGGCAGGAGCACCTTGCCTTCCTCTTTGCGTTCGACTATGATGGTATCTTGACTACTCGGTGGTGGCGGCAATGTACAAAACATGGGCTCTTTAGGAGTCGGAGCCGCCAACCAGGGGAGTAGTCGACATCTTCTTGGTGGAGAAATGCTTCATCGCCTTGTGGTTCCATTCAAAAAGGTGGTCTTCTTCATCGAGTTGATACAAAGCGAGCTCCGGCCGGTGATGAATCGGTGATGGATGCCAAGCGGCGGTGAACTTACGCACATCTAACGATCGGCTGGGTACCTCCATCCTCTCGATGGCCTTGATCTTTACGGGGTTGCACTCTATGCCGTGTTCAGAGACCAGGAAGCCAAGGACTTGGCCGGCCGGTACTCCAAAAACGCACTTTTCAGGGTTGAGCTTGATCTGGAATCGGTGCAGGTTCTCAAAGGTCTCCTTGAGGTCTTCTAGCAGCGTCCCACGCTTTTCCGTCTTCACCACCACATCATCCACATAGACATGGGCATTCCTGCCGAGTTGCTTGAGAGAGCATACGCATGCATGCAGCTAAAAAGTGGCGCCGGCATTCCTCAAGCGAGCGTCATCGTCGAGTGCGAAGGCTCGAATGGAGTGATGAAGGCGGTCTTGATCTGTCTGCGGGTTCAGCTTGATCTGGTGATATCTGAATATGCATCTAAGAAACTCAGCAGCTCACATCCGTTTGTGGAGTCTATCACTGATCGATTCTTGGCGAGAAAGCGGATCCTTGAGGCGAGGCTTTGTTTAGGCTTGTGTAGTCAATGCACATCCGCCATTGCTTGTTTTTCTTGATTACCAAAACCGGGTTTGCCAGCCACTCTGGAAAAAACACTTCCATGATGAAGCCGGCCGCAGAAGCGGGCTATCTCCTCTCAACAACTCTTCTCTTCTCTTGACGGAGTGGCGCAAATTGCTGCGGCCGGGTTTCTATCTGGCGACATGTAGCTTGTGCTCGGCAAATTCCGTCGGTACTCTGGCATGTCTTTGGGGACCATGCGAACATGTCTCGATTCTCCGCGGAGAAATCGGCAGGCTCGCCTTCCTATTTGCTTGTCAAGGTTCGCACCTATGATGCGTACCTCTAGGTGCTCTGGGTCAAGGGACTCTTCTTGGTCTCTTTGGCGGCAGAGCGAACCTTTAGCTTCCGACTCCTTGGGGTGGGCGACATCTCGGCTGCTTTCGGCCATCGCCATACGACCGGTCAAGAGCCGCTTCTCAGCTGCGATCACGGGGACTCGGCGGTCGGCTGCTCTCGGCAGCCTTGAGCGGGCGACTTCTGTAGTCGCCCGGCTACGGTCAGAATTCCTTGGAACTCGGCATCTTCATCTTGAGGTAGGCGTAGTGAGGAACCGCCATGAACTTGGCCAAGGCAGGTCGGCCAAGCAGTGCGTGGTATGGGCATTCAAGGTCCACTACTTGAACGGGCTGGCTCTCGGCGGAAATGATCTTTGTCTCCAAAGAGGGCGTCTATCGAGGATCTTGCCGATTGGTGATCGGAAAGGCGGGTACAATACCATGGAACCACAGTTCGGCTGCTCTGCGGCTGTCTGCTTGATTCCTAGCTTCTCGTGGTATCTTTATGCAGGATGTTGATGCTCTTGCCTCGTCTATCAGCATTCTCGGCGGGCAGCCCCCTATCGATTAGCCAAGGTGGCACCTAGGACTAGGGCATAGGAGCCGGTTGGCATCACCTCTGGGTGATCCGCTCTGCTCAAGCGATAGGCTTCTCGGACCAATGCATGAACTCTGGAGTATCTGTTGCCACTGCATTTACTTCTTGCTGCTGTTGGCGTCTGCTGCGCCGATCGTCTGCCACATTGGTGAACACCACGTAGGCTCCATGCTCTTCTGGGTACTTGTCTTGCTTCTTGTTGGCCGGCGGGCTGACTCTTTGCAAGCCAGCGGTGGAAGCGGCGGCCCAGCGGAAGGAAGAAGGCCGTCTCCTGGCGATTCAGCAAGCGGTGGCACTTTCGGGTGGTATTATTTGACGGCTTCACGCCGCTGTGGAACTTGCAGGGACCGTCCAGAGTCTGCTCATAGGAAAAGGCCGGCAACCAATTGGATTTACCGCCTTTCTGCCGTTTGGCCGGAGGCTGCCCCTCCGGCTGTTGATCTTCAACTGTCGCGACACCCCATTGTTGGAAGTCGGCTGTTGGGCCTTCGTTTGTTGTCGTTACTGTTGTTGGCGCTTGGTGTCTCGGTGGAGTTACAGGAGCCTAAGGGCCACCTTGCCGGCTGCATTGACTTGAATCTCTGTCTTCATGGATGAGTCGGCCGTGGCATACTTATGCCGCTATAACCAGCGGTTAAATCGAGGGTTTACGGCTCGTCGCGAAGGAGCTGTGTTGCGAGGAGGTGCCTTCTCAGCACCGGCGATGAAGTACTCGATAGCTTTGCACCTCGTGCGCCCTCGCGGGGAGTTTGGCTTCGCCCGGTAGCGTGAGGTAATCGCATGTTGACTCATCGGGGCCTTGCGCTGAAGGAAAGCTGGCGCGGCTTGGGGCGTCGCTTATGCGTGCTCGTGAAGTTGCGTATGAAGGCTTCGGTGAAGTCGACCCAGCTGTTGATGCTGCAGGGCTTCGGGCTGTTCAACCATGTCCGGTCCGTGCCCTGGAGCATGAGGGGAACGTACTTCACGGCAACCCGCTTGTTGCCGTTCGCTATGCTGACGGCTGTGGAATAATCTATCAGCCAGTCTTCCGGCTTCATAGAGCCGGTGTACTTGGGTGTGTCTCGGGGAAGCGTGAACCCTTTGGGGAAGGGCTCGTCTCGGATGCGGGGCCCGAAGCAAGGAGGACCCAGCTCATCTTCTTCTTCCAGCGCCAGGGATCGGTGGAGTCAGTCGATCCGATGGCGGGCGTCGTTCTCTCCGACTCCTTCTCGATGGCCAAGGCGGCCGCCGAGAGTCGGATGCTCAACAGGCGGCGGGGAAACTCGCCGTTCTCTTCTGGGTGGGGGAGGTAGGTAGTCGTCCCGCCGCTCAACTGCTCTCGGCCAGCCGTCTTGGTCGCGCTCAATGGTGAGGCGAGTCCGACTGTCGGTGTCAAAACCGGCGGATCTCGGATAGGGGGTCCCGAACTGTGCATCTAGGCGGATGGTAACGGAGACAAGGGACACGATGTTTACCCAGGTTAGGGCCCTCTTGATCGAGGTAAAACCCTCGTCTGCTTGATTAATATTGATGATATGTATTACAAGAGTGGATCTACCACGAGAACAAGGAGGCTAAACCTAGAAGCTAGCCTATGGTATGATTGTTGTAATGGATGTTGTCCTACGGACTAAAGCCTTCGGTTTATATAGACAGGAGAGGGCTAGGGTTACCAGTCGGTTACAATGGTAGGAGATCTACATATCCGTATCGCCAAGCTTGCCTTCCACGCCAAGGAAAGTCCCATCCGGACACGGGGACGGAGTCTTCAATCTTGTATCTTCGTAGTCTTGGAGTCCGCGGACGATGATATTCGGCTGTCGGACACCCTAGTCGAGGACTCCCTCGATAGCCTGAACCGGGCTTCAATGGCGATAAGTCTGGCGCGCATAATGTTCGGCATTGCAAAGCGGGTTCCTCCCTTGAATAATCCGAGAAGATCATGAACACCGGGATAGTGTCGGCTCTGCAAAATAAATTCCACATTCCACCGTAGAGAATAATGCACATAAATCCAATCTGGCGGCGTTTTATGCGGCATGACATCACCGCTTCAAGCCTTTATTTGAATCATTTTTTAGTATACCACCTCGTACGTTTTAGCGGCGGTTTCCTTAACGCGTCTGTCGAGCGAGATCGTGTTCCCCTTATTCGAGGATTCTCATCAATACGGATGTGGGTAACCCAACCGCGCCATTGATGGTGGTGCTTGGGGGATAAGCGAGTTTTACCAGGCCGGTGGGGGACGCATAGTCTTCGTCCACCTATATATAAGGGATAAGGATTTACCTTCTCACCTAGACCTTCTTCCTCCTTTGCTTACCCATCTCCACGTACTCAAGCTCCAACGCCCAAGCTCGCGCATCTCGCCTCGACCTTCTCCGAATATGTCCGGAGCGGGAGGAAAATGGTTGGCCTCCACCGTCAAGGAGGAGCACATCACCAAGCTGCGCAGCGCCGGATACCTCTCGGTGATATCGCGCATCGGCTGCCCGACGAGGCAGCTCATCCCCGGGCCCTATGAGAGGTCGTCTTTCTTCCCCACTTCCTCCATGAATTGGGCTTTCCTCCACCCATTCGTCCGGGGCTCATGTTTTACTACGGCTGGATTTCCATGATCTGGCGGCGAACTTCATCCTCAACATCTCGGCGTTTATCGTGCGTGTGCGAAACCTTCCTCTGCATCCGGCCCCACCGACTGTGGCTCAAGACCTTCAACGTCAAGCGAAGGTTGTGAAGAACGCATAAGCGGAATCTTGGGCGCCATGTTGGGTAAATTACCCAACGTCCTTTGGCTCGAAGGGGCCTTCGTGGACTCTGTCAAGGGGTGGCAATTGGGGTGGTTCTACATCACCGAGCTGCACGAGCCCACATGGGCGGCGGCCCCCGAGTTTAGATCTGGCATCCCCACGCAGCTCACCTCCTGGAAAGAGAAGGGCTTGCTGTGGGGCAATCCGAAGGAGGTAGCGGGACTCGAACTGCATCCGAAGTGGTGAGCAATAAGCTCGAGGCTTCGTCGGCGTGGTCCAAGTCATGCTCATCCGCGGGTTCTCCCATGCCAAGAATGGGCATTCAATGCTGTGGGAGTTCAATCCGGAACAGCACCAGCGCTAAGCGGGCTCTTGATACAACATATGAAGGCGCTGGAGGTGCTGTTTAAAGTGCGAAAGCCCCGCATCGCGATGGAAGATCGCAGTTTTGCTCGCACATCCGGTGACGAGGTAAGTGATTCAACCCTTACGGGACACTTGTGGTAATCAAATTGATTCTAAGGGTTTCAATCTCTCTTTTCCTTTGGCGAGGAATGGATGGAGAAGGCCGAGCAGCTCATCAGCCCGGCTCCCATGCGGAGGACCCGATGAGCGCCCGTCTAGCGGGGCTGCTGGTTCGGCACCGCCGTGGTGCGGAGAAGAAGAGCCAAGAAAGGTGGCGCGGGGACTCGAAAAAGTTCCGCAATCAGGCGTCCGACGACGAGGCGGACTCCTCCCGAGCGAGGAGGAGGAAGAAGACTCTTTCCGGAGGAGGAGAGAAGAGGAAGGCTTCCCCAATAGGGGAGGCGAAGGGTCAGAGGAGAACTATCCCCGGACAGTTCGCCAACACCATCATTGGCGAGGAGGTGGCCTTTAAGGGCGAGGCGTCCACAAGATCGTAAATATCCGGATCACGATATGCAATTTCTTTCGTATTGCGTAGTGTCCTTCTAATGCGCATTTTGTCCGTAGTCCGGCCGATGATGATCTTCCGCTTCATCGGCGGGTCATTGGCCCGTCGGATGTGGATTCACTTCCATTGCCACTACCCCTGCGCCGGCGAGGGCGCCGAGGTGGGATCGAAGAGGACCCATCAGGAGGAGGCTCGAAAGCGCCCGTCGAGCAACCTCCGGACTTTGCGCGGACTCTACATCGGAACCCACGGTGGTTCTGAGTCGGCAAGCGGCCCTTCGAAAAGAAAGGCAGGGGCTGTGACACCGCGGCCTCCGTACAACCGGGCGCCGGACAACTTGTTGGAGGTGCTTAAAGGCGCTTCCATCGAGGAAAACGCCGCACTCTCATGAGTCGGTGATTCGAAAGGATTGGTCGCCGAGGCGGGCTAACGAAGCTGCAGCAACCTTCTAACGAGGCTTTGAGGTAGAAGTTAAAGTTGTGTAATGTAATACCGCATAGGCGGTAGCCCTAATGCTCGATTCGGTGTTCGGAAAGAAAAGCGGATGAGGATCTAACTAAGATATACTGCAGGTTGCTTATAATATGTCAATATGGGTTTTGCGGGTTGTCTTCTTGACCTCTGCATAGCTTGCTGCGGAGGTCGGTGTGTTGAAGCAGGACCTCGATCGGTCGAGCAAGAGCTCGGCCATGCCAAGCAGCTCGAGGACAAAGAAGGTGAGTAACACCGCTTTGAATAATTACCTTCTGAGAAAAGGATTTTGGTTGCGATAAAATTAATAAGGATAATATGGGTATTGCGGGGCCACGAGCGAGGTGGCAGCCACGAAGGAGGCTGTGTCAGCGGCGAATCGCAGTGCAGCCATGAGCAGGCAGGCGAGAAAAGCAGGAGGCACGGGTGGCAGAAATCGACAAGAGCTCCGGGCTCTCATGGAGAAGCATGAGAGTTTGGGCGTGACTCAAGACTTCGAGAGGCCGAGGCTTGCCTCGGCTCTCGAAAGTTAAATCCGCCAAGGCGAGGCCCGTAAGGCCCGAGGAGGTTGAAGATGTAAAGAAGATAGCGGCGGGTAAGGCATTTTTCATGTAAAGCAAGCATGTTAATGTAAACTACGACACTTACCGCATTGGAGCTCTCGAGGCGTTTGCGGATCTGCCGGCGTAGTCGTCCGATGCCACCGCATTCTATCGTGGCGAGGAGGGGGCTCGGCGGAGAAGGTCTTACGGTCTCGATATCTTTGAGGCCGGCCATCCGGTGCTAAGCGACCGGTGAAATAGCTGGTCGAACTCCTAAAAGTGGTGAGGAGGCCATGAAGGGCCTTATAATCATTTGTGGCTGGGACGGGCCGTGCACTGGAAGCTACCGCCGGCCTCGTCGGCGGCTGGTGGATCGTGCCCAGGTGGAGGTCATCAAGCGCTCACTTTGTATTGAAGGTGCTTTCGTCTGGCCCTTGCCCGCACAAAGGTGCATTAGGGCAGGTTGGATCTTGAGCTTCTCACGGACCCACCGCCACCGGGCAAGAGTATTACGCCCGAAATGTATTATAAAACTGTCTGAAGGGAGCCAGCGATATTGCGGATGAGTGCCCAGAAATGTAATCTTTGAGTAAACTTCGCTATGTATTATCTGTCTTATTTGAAAACTTCGTTCATATGCGCCTTGAGCAACGCTTGTTTTAATTTAAAATATTACCTTCTGTTCACGCCCTCACACAATGCGAGATGCCATGATTCCACTATTGGTGCCCTTGGAGGCGGCGACCGGACCTTTACAAACAAGGTTGGGGCAATCTCCACAACTTAATTCGAGGCTCCCAATGACACCTTGAAGCTTTACCACAATGAAATATGGCTCCGTAGTGACCTCAACCGTCTAGGGTGCTCAAACACCCAAGAGTAACAAGTTCCGCAAGGGATTAGTGGGGGGAATCAAATTTCTCTTGGTGGAAGTGTAGATCTAGTCCTTCTCAACCAATCCCTAGAAAATCAACAAGTTTGATTGGCTAGGGAGAGATTTCGGGTGAAAATGGAGCTTAGAGCATCAATGGAGCTTGGGGATGGAAGTGGTAGTCAACTCGGAGAAGAAGACACCCCTTATATAGTGGAAGAACAAATCCAACCGTTATCCACCAACTTTGCCTGCAAAGCACGGTACTACCGCAAGGGCTCATGGTACTACCGAAGTGCTCTGTGGTACTACCGCCCATGCAGCAGAGGGCGGTAGAACCGCTGGCATGGTACTAACGCTCCCCCTTACGGTACTACCACAAGGCAGAGATAGTCCAGATTTGGGAGGGCACAGACATATAAAAATACATCCGTGGCAACTTCTGCTGGGTTGGGATCTGTGGTAGTACCGCACGCCTGGAGCGGTACTACCGCGTAGGGCGCGAATGTCAAAAATTACATCCGCCCCTACTTCCACGTGTGTTGCCGCGCCTACCCAGAGCTCGCATTACTACCGTGTCTGAGGTGCGGTACTACCGTGTAGGACGCGGATGTAAAAAATCACATCCTCCCCTACAACCGCTCAAGCCATTGGGCCTGCCCTGGGGCCACGGTGGTACTACCGCGCCGGTGACGCGGTACTACCGGGGTACCTGCGGTACTACAACAAGGTTCTGCGGTACTACCGCTCCTGAGAGCAGTACTACCGCATGCCCCAATTCAGCAACACTAGGAGTCCTTCATTTCACAGAGACACGGAAAAACGGAGGATGCTCCAAAGAGCCAAAGGGAAGGTGGTGCAAATGGAAAAGATGTGTACATGATGATTCCACCTAAACCTTTCCAACGCGGACCCCCTCTTAATAGTACGGCTTTCCTACGACTCAAATCCACCAAAAAGAAACGTAGAGAAACGCCATCTTCGATAGTCTTTGAGGGGCACCAAACCGTCTTGTGCTTAGACATGGTATATCTGAAATGCTCACTGCACACAATTAGTCCGCAAAAGCATTGTCATCAATCACCAAAACTACCAAGGGATAAATATGCCCTTACAAGCATAGAGAGCAATTCTAACAAATCATAGCATAATTTTGGCTCTCTCAAATAGGTGTGTCCAGCAAGGATACTTGAATTAAAATAAAAAGCAAAACAAGCAAAGACTCATATCATACAAGATGCCCCAAGCAAAACTCATGATATGTGAAGAATAAAAATATAGCTCCAAGTAAAATACCGATGGCTGTTAGAAGAAAGAGGGGATGCCTCTCAGGCATCCCAAAGCTTAGTTGCTTGCTTTTATTTTAGATAATGGCTTGGGATGTCATGGGCATCCCCAAGCTTAGGCTCTTCTTACTCCTTATTCCTTCATCCATCGTGATCTAACCCAAAACTTGAAAACTTCAATCACACAAAACTCAACAAAACCTTAATGAGATATGTTAGTATAACAAAACAAATCAATACTCTAAGTACTATTGTAAACCCATTCATATTTTATTTTATTTTGCATCATATCTACTATATTCCAATTTTACTATAGCTTATACCCTCCAATATATACCATAGACTCATCGAAATAAGCACACAACACAAAGAAAACAGAATCTGTCAAAAACAGAACAGTCTGTAGCAATTTGAAAACTTTGAATACTTCCATAATTCCAAAAACCCTGAAAACATAGGACAACGTCTTGTGTAAAAAATTCAGAATTTTATCACGCTTCTGTGAATTTTCAAAATTGTTTTACTGGACGTAGGAGTTTCTAATTTCAATAAGATCAAATCAAGTATCACCCAACATGATCCCAAAGGCTTTGCTTGGCACAAACACTAATTAAGACATAAAAAACACAATCATAACAGTAGCTTAATTGTGCAAACACTCAAGAACAGAAACAAAAAGACAAAAAATATATTCATTGGGTTACCTCCCAACAAGCGCTATCGTTTTATGCCCCTAGCTAGGCATAATGCATAGATATAGGTGTTTTCATCTTCATTTTCCAACTCTTCAATCAAACACTTAGAATTCTTCAAAAAATTAGCATATAAATTTTCAATAAGAATACTTCTAGGAACAAGTATGAGAAATTCATTCTTGCCGGTAGGGTCTCTTACTACTTCAATAAAATTGGGGTGAATACTAATCTTCTTAAGGTCTCCTTTATTATTATTACTAGAAGTTGCACCCTTGTTCTTAGTAACTTGAGTAATCTTGCTAATTTTTACAGGAGTTTATTCAATAGTTTTAGCGGAAGCAAAAGCCGTGCTTAGATTACTAAAAATTTCTTCCAGTTTATCAATCTGAGACAGGCTTTCTTAATTTCTTTCATGAATTACGGTCCCCTTTTCTTTTAACCACTTAAGAACCTTTCTCGCTTTTGACCCAATTTTACTAGCAAGATTATGCATCTTTTTATCCAAGTTCTCAATGTGTTCTTCGATAAGCATTTTCTTTTCAATAGCGTCTAGCCTTTTCATAACATGCTCGAGAGTTAAAGTTGTTTCATTAACCAAAAGAGGTGGTGATCCCACAAGATTTCCCATAGCATTAAAAGCATCTAGAGAAGGACACATCAAGAAATTCCCACCGGTTATTGTATCAAGGACGAATCTATACCAAGTAGTGATGCCCACATAAAAACAACGAAGAAGAACAATGGTAGAGTGCTTACGAATAGATCTATTATGAGCATTGCAAATCCTATACCAAGCATCTTTTAAATTCTCCCCTCCCCTTTGTTTAAAGTTAAGAACCTCGTTCTCGGGGGTGCATGAGGGACTCATGGACTAGGGGGTACTTGGGGATCCGGGCTGTATGATGTGGGCCGGATTGGTGGGTCGTGAAGATACAAGATCGAGGACCTTCTCTCGTGTCCGGATGGAACTCTCCTTGGCATGGAAGGCACGCTTGGCGTTCAGATATGAAGATTCCTTTCCCTGTAAACTGACTCTGTATGACCCTAGCCCTCTCCGTGTCTATATAAACCGGAGGGTTTAGTCCGTAGAGGCAATCATAATCATACAGGCTAGACATCTAGGGTTTAGCCACCATGATCTCGAGGTAGATCAACTCTTGTAACCCCTATACTCATCAAAGTCAATCAAGCAGGAAGTAGGGTATTGCCTCCATAAAGAGGGCCCGAACCTGGGTAAACATCATGTCCCCTACCTCATGTTACCTTTGATCCTCAGACGCACAGTTCAGGACCCCCTACCGAGATCTGTCAGTTTTGACACCGACATTGGTGCTTTCATTGAGAGTTCCTCCGTGTTGTTGATAGAGGAATCGATGGCTCGCCTTGTCGTCAACGACAAAATCACCTATGGAAGAGCCCTAGTTCCTGGGAAGATCCTCCAGATCGGCAATTTCACCATAGGCGCCCGTCCAGCCATTAAGCCCAAGGCGGTCCCCTAGATTGCCAAAAATCATCTCCGCGTCAACCCCGAAGGCATTGATAAGACGGACCTGACAGATGTTTCGTCTTTAAACAAACTGCTAGATCGCATCGCTGCCCTTGGGGTCGCAACAGATTATGATCTTTGGGCTTAAACCCGATCAGAGGGAAATCAGGTCTCCACATGTCACCCACCTGGTGACTATTGTGGAAGAGCAAGTTGAGGATACCGCTCCTCCTATGCTAAAAACAAACTATGTTTGGATCTCCGAGCCCTATGAGCCGGACACTCATCTCCGAGAAGGGATCATCTCTCTCCCGAACATAGAATCCGGCACTGAGTCTAAAAACCCCCCGGACACTCCGGACCCTGGGCCAATGACCTCAGAAATTTTTCAAAATCCGGATTCCACAGTGGGTCAGGATTTGGATTCAAGCCCACCCACCCACCACAATCAATACTCTCCAACCAATTCCGATCCCCTGGATCTATGCGATTTAATGTATATACGACAGCAACCTCTGGAAACAGTCCATCACTTTTGGGCTAGATTCCTACTTGTTAAAAACAAGATCACAGATTGATGCGATGACGATGCGGTATCAGTATTTTGCCGCAACTGTATGGACGAGGGCATCCTCAACACCCTCAATCGATGCCATGTTCTGCACTTTGCAGATTTGGCACACATAGTATAGAAGTACTGCACAATGGAAAGCGCTTGGAAAGCCCATACAGCTCGGTGGGAGCCACCGGCCTTTAAGACACCCACCGGCTGAACAAAAAGGATGCACCCTTACGGGGCACCTGATCATTCTTCCACAGAAAGAAAAATTCAGCCCTTACGGCACACAAAGTCGTCCTTGATGGATGGCTCGACAAGCCCTGTCAGATACCCGCGATGCCAAATTTTGAGCCAACTCATAACCTTCGGGCATGTTGGATACTCCGGCAAGTGGCTAAAAGCGGGAAGGCCATCCTCACTGAGGGAGTCCTGGACTAGGGGGTGTCCGGACAGCCGGACTATCATCGTCCGGCGGACTCCAAGACTCGAAATACAAGATTGAAGACTACATCCCGTGTCCGGATGGGACTTTCCTTGGCGTGGAAGGCAAGCTTAGCGATCTGGATATGTAGATCTCCTACCATTGTAACCGACTACATGTAACCCTAGCCTCCTCCGGTGTCTATATAAACCGGAGGGCTTTAATCCGTAGGGACAACATACATTACAACAATCATACCATAGGCTAGCTTCTAGGGTTTAGCCTCCTTGATCTTGTGGTAGATCCACTCTTGTACTACCCATATCATCAATATTAATCAAGCGGGACGTAGGGTTTTACCTCCATCAAGAGGGCCCGAACACAGGTAAAAACATCGTGTCCCTCGTCTCCTGTTACCATCCGCCTAGATGCAGATTCGGGACCCCCTACCGAGATCCGCGGTTTGACACCGACATTGGTGCTTTCATTGAGAGTACCTCGTAGCGTCACCGATAAGCTTGATGGCATCTTCAACCAACAACGTTGTCGGTGAGACTTTTCTCCCGGACGGATGTTAAATATTCGGCGGCTTCTGCTGCGGGCTAATTAAGCAGCCATCGGAAGCGGATCGAAGCTCGCCCCCGGCGTCGGTCGATTCGGAAGCCTAAACTTCACGGCCGATGTCACGGAGACTTGATCTTGACGGACCCGAGCCCTGACCCAGCAGCGCCGCCTTTGTTGCGATGGGCATGATCTAGCTCTGCCGCTGAGCAGTGCCTTGGTGGCGCTACGAATCCGTTCGGCCATTAGTCCGAGCCGACCGCCCGGATCGAGGGCGGTGGATAAACGCCGCCACAGGGGCTTCAACATCCACGGCGATGGGCGAACACTAATCTGGTCCCTGCGAAATTCGTGATTCCGGCGCGGACTCCTTGCGGACTCTGAACCTCCCGCGCCCCTACCAATCAATTCGGATTGGGCGCGGTTATGGAATTCACCGCCACGGACATATTCAACACTCGCCCTTTGGCGACATCCTAAATCGCTAAAGCAGCTCGTTATCGGAGAGTCTGGCGGACTATGGCGAGCTGGCTGAAATGCAGACGACGAAGAAATTGAGAACCCACCCACCACCCACTTTGTAGCCCCGTCGGCGATCTAACCGACATGCTAGACTATGACTCGAAGACATCGGCGGAATGGGCGGCGATGCCGGAGGCGAACAAGCGAGCCTATAAGGCGCGGAGGACCACCTCGTCACATAACATATATATGGTGGACACCCCAAAGGAAAGCGATACTTGAGGACCAGCGGGCCGCGGCGAAGATGACCCCGCCGATAAGCGACCAAAGCGGCGGCGCAGAGCGCCGCCCTAAATCCGCCTCGGCGACAACAACGCTCCAAAAGAGCTCGTAACCTGCAGGGGCTCACAAATGGGCGATGTACATGCGGATAAGCAACCATCCGAACATGGCGAGTCGGATAATCAGTCGAGCCAGAAAGCAGCGGTCCGGACGATCTCATGCGGACACACCACCGGAGAGCAAGAACCTCCGGAAAAAGACTTCGTCGGCCTTGCAAGAAGCACGAAGAAGGAAAAGCGGAGGCTCAAAACAGCGGAAGACACACTCGAGAATGAGATGGGCGAAGTGCTCAAAACCGCGAGATAAATCGGCAATGGCCACCAATTAAAGAGCTACGAAGTGCAAGTTGCTACGAGAATTGACGAGGAGGCCATAGAGCCTCCACCGTCAAAAAATAAAGAGGCTGCTGGTTGGATAGGCGGCGGATGATAGGCCAAATTCTGAAAGTGGCGCCACACATAAACCAACTAATGAACACGGAAAGGCAGATGGCCTAGCCGAGTCCATCTGAGCCAAAAAGGCGGCCCGAGGAAGCAAGGCAACACGTCAAGTGTCCAGAAGATAGTGGCACACCCAAATATAGAGGCGCCGCACACCCACTATGTTTCACCAATGAGGTCTTTGGAACATGCATTCCCGTGAGGATTTAAACCCATAAACATAGAGGCCTATGATGGAACAACAGACCTTGGAGTGCGGATAGAAGATTATATACTACATATACACATGGCGGAGGAGATGATCTCACGCCATAAAATACCTACCCCTCAAGCTCAAAGGGCCAGCCCGTCATTGGCTTAAAGCCTCCCACAAAACACCGTGGGAAGTTGGGAAGAGCTCGAGGATGCGTTTAGAAACAAATTTTCAAGGGACTTATGTCCGCCCTCAGGACCGCAGATGATCTAAGTCATATAACTCAACAGCCGGGAGAGTCGGCCACGGAATGCTGGAACAGGTTTCTTACCAAAAAGAACCAAATAGCCATTGTCCGGACGCGAAGCCTTAGCAGCTTTCAAGCACAATGTCGAGGCGAATGGCTTGCCGAGCACCTCGGGCAAGAGAAACCGAGGACAATGTCCGCACTAACAAGCCTCATGACCCGCTCTGCTGGCGAGAGGACAGGTAGCTAGCAAGATCTGACACCGGTGACCCAAGTACATCGAGATAAGGGATGGAAGCGGAAAATCACGGCCTTGAAAAAACGGGCGCCGAAATAAGGAGAAAAAGCCCAAAAACCACGGCGATTAACGCGGATTCAACAAAACAACAAAACAATGCCTCTTAAGGATGGCAGCAACGATCTGTCCGGCTTAAATAAGATTACGGGTTGGATATGTCAAATCCACGGTACCCGGAAAGCACGCAAACCATACCCATCGGGATTGTTGGGTTTTAATCAGTCCAACCGACTAAGCGCCCGAACACAAGGGGCTCGGCGTCAGCGAGCGATAAACCCCACCATCGAGCACGGAAAACAAAAGACTTTCCCACAAGGGGTCAAGCGATAAACTCACTTCATGTGATAATACGGAAAAATAGTGCGGCACTTTCTAAAAAAGAGCTTGGCAGCGGTTCAACCCAGCCAGACCATAGAATTGGATATCAAAACCAATCACTTTCGACCACTGGACTATTCGAGCGTTGAAACACGGGGCGGACTCACGATATTGAATCCCATAATAGGCGGATTACAATTTACTAACGTCCTAATGGGCGGAGGCGGCGACTTAAACTGCTTTGTATTCAAACACAATCCGTAGGATGAGGATGAACCCTACCAAAATCCGACACACCGCACTTCCTTCAAAGGAGTGGCGCGGGCCCTTCGCCAAGTGCAGGCTCTATATTACTAGAAGTCGTGTTGGATCGCGAACAATTTTCGATCACGAAAAATTAATTTTTCACATCGTCCCATTTGAAAGTGGATATCAAGCACTCTTGGGGCGAAGGCTTTTGTCGGCTTCAGCGCCATACCGCATTACGCGTCTCTTACACTCAAGATGCCGGTCCGCGTGGCGTCATTTTGATCGAGGTCACTTAAAGGCCCGGACTCGGATAGATGAATCCGGCTTCGGCGGGCTAGGGCTCCCTAGCCGCATACCTCTTCCAGGGGGCTGCGCACACAAACAACCGCAGGTTCATACAAACCCGCTTTAATTATTTATATTTCTTCTTTTACACATATTTTTACATGCAATTGTTTTCAAACTAAATGTTCCTCTCTTTCTCTGAGATGAACAACGTGCATACCCGTCTAGGATAACGGCCTTAGCGGAGACTGGTAGCAGAGCGTGCGGTAGGGACCCGCTGTGAGGATTCTTTTGATTAAGACCTGCGTAAACCTTTTTAGCTGTCTCTTGTTGTTATTCTCCTTGGTTTCTTCCTATAGCCAAAGCGAGCTGACATTTTGGCATCAGCGCGTCGAAGACCATGCCGTGCACGGACACTAGGGGCTTAGGGCATCGTTACGCCCATTATTATAAAGACCGAACACCTTAGGGAGTGTTGGCGTCTCGAGATTAGGCATTATATGCATCAGCTCGAATCATGTCTTTGGTCAAATGTTGGGTTTGCGGCTCACGTGTTTTGCTGCCTTCGTTCCGTATCGCCGGCTAATCTGCGGAACCGGAGAACTCTGCGATTGTGCCCGATTAATTTGGCGAGCACCTCGATGAAAGCAAAATTTGTCATGATACAACAAGAGACTGAGTCGACCACTCGATCGACTACGGAATGTTTAGAATTCCCGCTTTGTGAAGGACCGTTTCGGTCGAGCACATCTGGCGCCTCGAATGGAGAATGCGGTGCCACCGGGGCTATATCGTAGCCCCACCCTCGAATCCACGGCTAAGTGAAAGTGATAAAGCATTATAGTCCGGATTGCCTCGTTAAGCTATGCTACCACCTCCTTAAACAGGACCGAGACGCCGGATTAAGTGTAAAAGCGCTATTTTGCGAACACCCCGCACCTGTGCATGGGGGCTGAAGCAAAACTGCAATCTTTCAAGTTATACAAATGTATCGTAGCGGCCGCCTGAGAGAAGTTTTACTACTTGGGGCGCACAAGTATAAAAGCGATTATAGTATAATCATCATTTTACAAGCTAATCGTTCATTTGAGCGTGACATTTTTTCGAGCACTGCGACTCTATTACCTGGCGCCACGCATAACTTCCCGAAATAGTGCTCGGCGAGGCAGCTTTCATCCGAACCTGGCGGCAACAGCGGTGGCATCCATCTCCGGACAATGCACCTTCACACGGGCAAGAGCCATCCGCGCCCTCGATGCGAGCCGACCGCTTCATCTCCTTTATATGCGGCACCGCTCCAAGGAATTGCTGCGATGGCGAAGTAGCTTCGCCGCCTTGGGCCTCTCGGCGGACATAGGCCACGATGTCGGTCATGGCAAGTCCGGACAATCTATTTAGCTTCGGACCATTGACCAACGGTGCGTCAGCGGAAGTGGCGATCCGGACTATGGAATTGAGACCAATATAGCTCTTCCGTCTTGTGATCCTCCGGCTCGGAAGTGCTCAATGGCATCGGCCGCACTTGCAGCTATGTCCATATCACGGATCCTCCGGACTCCTGACCGCTCAAATTGAGCATACTTTTGATCCATAAACGGCGACGGCGAGAAAAGGCTTGCCGCCCACGATATCTCGGCTGGCGCGGTTCCTCCTTCATAGCCCGCATTGCAGGCGGGCATCCTTAACCGGCGGTGGCCTTCTTCAGGTCTTCCCGCTCGATAAGCGCTCCTTTTCAAAGCCTCATTGCGGATCGGCAGCATCTTTTACTTTCATGGCCAATTCGTCCACCTACGCCTGCTTAGGCGGTGCGCAGCCCTTCGACTTTCAACTCCTCGGCGCCCTCGGCAGCCGCGTCACTCCTCCGGGCTTGCTCCTTAGCTCGAGCAAGTTCGCCCGAAAGGCTCTCCACAAGCAACAGCACCGTCACGTACAACAGCATATAATTTATCGGAGGAGGGCTTGACCCCTTAATAAAGCGGCTGCGGAGAACTCATTTACCTTGCGACTCGTCAAGTCGCGGTTGACAAGTGCAATGTCGCATCCGCCACGTCAAGTTGCGCATCAACTCAGCAACCCCATTAGTCCGGCTAGCCCTCGGACTATCCGCCACCAACATAAACGGCGGCATTCATTACTTGCGATTTTGATCCTCGACGCGGCTGCCGTTTTCGACAACCTACCGAGTCGTGGGCTACTATCTATCTGAGCGCATTTTTATGTGCAAAACTGTTAAAAGACAAAAGGTGCGTCATTCTCGCATACCTCAAATCCGCTTGACAAACTCATGGCGGCATTGAGCAATCCGCTCGGCGGGCGAAATCCTTCAATCACCATACGTATCAGCGACGGTGATCTTACGAAATGGGCGCCCTCTCAGCAGATTCTTGATTCTCGGCGGATACTAGTGGGTGCCAAACTCTCGGCCCCTCGGACTCGGGGATACCCTCCGTGGCGATACTTCAGGCTCGCTTTGCCTTATCGGCGCTGCGAAGAGGCGTTCACTCTCCATCATCTCCGGAAGAAGGTCCCGAAGATGAACTCATCTCGAGAAGGCTGCAGATCCGAACTGCAACATAAATATTTTGGTTACCCACGGAAGCACATGAAGGTATTTCCTTACTAATTAACTCCCTTTTTCATACTCACGGCTCATTGGAGGCTGATCCTTTAGCGATGATTGTGCGTCCGGATTCTCTCCGGACGCGGACCAGTGAAGATCTCTTCCCACGCTTAGGGGCTTTGGCCTCGATCTTTGGGCGGTCCTCTTCTCCCCCTGGAGGGAGGGGTTCTTGATTCCCCCCTCTTCAGGCGCCCCTTTGGGCGAAATATTAGCTCCTCTATTTTCCCCTTCGTTCCCTTCTGTGGGCTCGACCTCCAACATTCTGACCAGCACGGGCTCCAGTGCGGTCTCTGGGAGGGGGGCCGGACACCTTATCGGCCTTGATCGCGCCATCCATTCTGTGAAGAGTAATGGGTCGAGGCGAACTCTAGAAAGGCATATAAGCAGAATGTCGGGACTCGAGCTATTTACGAGTATCAGGCGATTGCGGCAGGCTGCGTCCTCGGCTAATTCGGACACGCCACTGCGGTCGAAGAACAACTTGTACATCTCCACGGGTGTCGCACCCATAAAGTGTTGGAGAATCCGAGGTCCCCGGGTTGAACTCCCATAGGCGGAGAGGGCGGCGTTTGCGAGGCGAAGATGCACGATTAGCATAACCTGCATCACCACGATCAGGTCGATCTCCCTCGCTTGGAGGTCTCGAATCCGGCCCTGCAGTGAGGGCACGTCTTCGGACGGCCCCCAATTGAGCCCTTGGTTGACCCACGACATTAGTTGGCGTGGAGGTCCCGGGCGGAATGAAGGCGGCGGCTTTTGCCTGCTGCCCTTTGGAGCGGTGATATAGAACCACTCCTGCTGCCACAGTCCGAGTTCCTCTTGGAAGGAACCCTCGGGCCACGGGGCATCGGCCTTTTTGCTTATGGCCGCCCGCCAAGACTCCGCTGAGCGCCCCGATCATCTTTGGCTCCACCTTGAAGGTCTTCAGCCACAGGCCGAAGTGGGGAGTGACGTGGAGGAAGGCTTCACAGACGATAATGAATGCGGAGATGTGGAGGATGGACTCCGGAGCCAAGTCGTGAAAGTCCAGCCCATAGTAGAACATGAGTCCTCTCACGAAGGGGTCCGTCGGGAAGCCTAAACCCCGACGGAGGTGGGATACGAAGACAACGAACTCACGGGCTCGGGCGGGCACGGCCTGCCCTTGGGCGGGCAACCTGTCTGAAACCGTGGGCGGATACTTGGCCTCACGTAACTTCAATATGTCCTCCTCCGTGACGGAGGAGGGCATCCTGACCTGGAGGTCGGAGCCACATGGTTGAGAATCCAGGCGCTCGAATCTGAGGCTCACGGGTGTTGGAACCGGGAGGCGAGGAGGAGATTCGATGCGAGATTGAAGAACAAGGACAAGCCTTGGTCCTCTTATAAAGGGAAAAATACCAAGAGCCGTCTCCGTGACCGTTTGGGATTCACCTTCAATAGAGGGCGTGGCGGCAGGGCGGTTGGGTTACCCACGACGCATCGTATTGATGGGAATCCCGGAATAAGGGGACACGATCTCGCTTCGACAAGGCGTGCCAAGGAAACCGCTTAGCTAAAGCGTCTTGAGGTGGTGTAGTAAAAAGCGATTCAAAGCGGTGGCTTGGTAGCGGTGTGATGTCACGCCGCATAATCGTCAATGATTGAGCTAGTGTACATTTATTCTCTCTACGGTGGAATGTGGAATTTATTTTGCGAGCGGACACTATCTGGTGTTCATGATCTTCTCTGGATTATTCAAGGGAGGAACTCGCCTTGCAATGCCGACATTATCGCGCCGGACTTATCGTCATTGAAGCTGGTTCAGGGGCTACTAAGGAGTCTGGACTAGGGGTGTCCGGACAGCGGACTATCATCGTCCGCCGGACTCCAAGACTCTGAAGATACAAGATTGAAGACTCCGCCCCGTGTCCGGATGGGACTTTCCTTGGCGTGGAAGGCAAGCTTGGCGTACGGATATGTAGATCTCCTACCATTGTAACCGACTCTGTGTAACCCTAGCCTCCTCCGGTGTCTATATAAACCGGAGGGCTTTAGTCCGTAGGACAACATACATTACAACAATCATACCATAGGCTAGCTTCTAGGGTTTAGCCTCCTTGATCTCGTGGTAGATCCACTCTTGTACTACCCATATCATCAATATTAATCAAGCAGGACGTAGGGTTTTACCTCCATCAAGAGGGCCCGAACCTAGGTAAAAACATCGTGTCCCTCGTCTCCTGTTACCATCCGCCTAGACGCACAGTTCGGGACCCCCTACCCGAGATCCGCCGGTTTTGACACCGACACTCACCAACACTACTCCTACAAGGTATTCCCCCTAGGATAATGACCTTAATGTGTTTATGGTCTTCGAGACCTTTTCTTCAAACAACCGACGCAAAAGGGCGCTCCGCGACCTCGCCGAAGTCAATCATGTAGCTGCAATAAATCCATGGAACTACATGGCGATAACCTTCAAGGCTAATGATGAGCCAAGGGCCCAATTAGTCCGAGCACCAACCATTTGGTTCTAAACCCAATTGTGGACGACTTTCGCCTCACTAAAGTGCTCATGGACATCGGCAACAGACTGAATCTCATCTACGAAGACACGCTCAATAAAATGCAAATGGACAGGAGTCGCATTAAGCAAAGCAATACATCATTTCAAGGAATCATCCCCAGTCGGGAAGCAAGATGCTCAGGGAAAATTAAATTATATGTGGTATTCGGCACGCCAGAGAACTATAGGTCTAAAGAGATAATCTTCCAGGTGGCCCCTTTCAACAATGGATATCATGCCCTATTAGGGTGAGATGCATTCACACGCTTTCAAGCCATACCTCATTACGAGTACATGAAGCTCAAAATGCCCGGGCCCAACGGCGTCATCACTATCTCTAGTGATCCGGACATAGCACTCCGTGCCGAAAACAAAACCGCATCCCTGGACCTCGAGGCACTGTCCGAAGCCCTGGCGGCCGAGGAGCTTACCGCTCTGTGTTCCACAGTGGATAGAGACGATGTAATTCTTGATAAAAAGGCCCAAATCCACTTCTTTCAAGCCAGCGGACGAGATAGTCAAATTTCAAGTTCATCCGACGGACCCCAAGAAGATAGCTTCCATTGGGGCACAGCTGGATCCGGCGGTCGACGCCGCATTACGCACGTTCTTGCGCAAGACCTGGGACATCTTTGCCTGGCACCCCTCGGACATGCCGGGAATCCCACTCGCGCTGGCCGAACATAGTCTCAACATACTGAAGGGATACAAACCAGTCAAGCAAACGCTGCGGTGATTTTTCGAACCCAACCGACGGGCTATGGGTGAGGAGTTAGCCAAGCTACTCGAAGCCGGATTTATCAGAGAGATCAAACATCCAGATTGGCTAGCAAATCTGGTCATGGTGCCGAAGAAGAATAAATCCTGGCGCTTGTGTGTTCGACTTCAAGGACCTTAATAAAGCCTGCCCTAAGGATCCCTTTCCACTACCTCGCATCGACCAGATTATTGATGCCACTGCAGGACACGACTCACTGTGCTTTCTCGACGCATACTCCGGATACCATCAAATCAGGATGAAGGAATCCGACCAAGCCGCCATGACATTCATCACCCCATATGGGCCCTTCTGCTTCAACACCATGCCCTTGGGCTCAAAAACGCCGGCGCCACATACCAATGCATGATTCAAACATGCTTGCAAAAGCAAATCGGCAAGACAGTAGAGGCATATGTAGATGATGTAGTCATCAAAACTAAGCATGTCGAATCATTGGTGGACGATTTATGCCTTATGTTCGACAACCTCCGAAGATATGACATACGGCTCAATCCGGAAAAGGGCGTTTTCAGCATTCCCACAGGAAAATTGCTTGGGTTCATCATTTCCAATAGGGGAACCGAAGAAAACCCAGACAAAATCCGAGCCCTGTAATAGTTGACCACACCAACAGACCTCAAACAGGTCCAAAAACTAGCCGGACGCGTAGCAGCTTTGAGCCGCCTCATCTCCAGATTAGGAGAAAAGGTGCTGCCATTGTATCGCCTGCTCCGACGCACCGACCACTTTGCGTGGGCGGATGCTGCAACAGCCGGACTGGAATAAATAAAAGCTTTGTTAGCATGCAACCCAATCCTGGCTGCGCCAAACGTCGGTGAACCCATGTTACTATACATATCTGCAACACATCACGTGGTGAGTGCGGTGCTCGTCGTCGAATGAGAGGAAGAGGGACATAAATTCCCACTGCAAAAACCAGTATACTATGTGTCGAAGGTCCTCACACCATGTAAATCCCGATACCCGCATTATCAAAAGATAGCATATGCAGTCTTCATGGCATCCCGGAAGCTGCGGCACTACTTTCGTGAGTGTTCGATCACGGTGGCTTCCGAGGTACCACTTAATGATATCATAAACAACCGGGACGCCACCGGCGGGATTGCCAAATGGGCTATTGAGCTCTTACCATTTGAAATAACATATAAGCCATCCCGAGCCACTAAATCTCAGGTGTTGGCTGACTTCATCGCCGAATGGACGGAAGCCAAACTCCCTAAAGAGTATGGCACATATTCCAACTGGGTGATGCACTTCGATGGCTCTAAAGTGCTAGCCGGCCTTTGGGCTGTCGTCGTCCTGACATCCCCCACAGGAGATAGAATCCGTTATGTGCTCCAAATACAGTATACAGACTCTAATAACGCAGCCGAATATGAGGCCTTATTGCATGGTCTTCGGATGGCTCTATCTATGGGCATACAACACCTCGAGGTGCGCGAGGATTCAAACCTCGCAATATCCCAAATAAATGGAGAATTTGATGCCAAAGATCCAAAGATGGCGGTTTACCGCAACACCGTACGTAAAATATCAGCTTGGTTTGAGGGGCTTGAGTTTCATCACGTGGCCCGAGAGAGTAATCAGGCAGCGGACATCCTTGCTCGCATGGGCGCTAAGCGCGACCCCGTCGCACCTAACACCTTCGTGGAAAAGCTATTCAAGCCATCCGTGGTATGGCAAGACGAGAGTAGCAATGCCAGTCCAGATCCGATCATACCCCCAGATCCCGAACACAATCCCGATATCATCGGGGGCTCGGCCACCATAATAACACCATCGGATCATGTAATCATGGCAGTAATCGCACCATGGACCGAATCCTTCCTGGCCTATCTCAATAGGCGAGAGCTCCTTGAGGACCAGAATGAGGCTCGATGCATCATTCGACGCACGAAAGCCTACAAGGTTCATGAAGGAGAGCTCTACAAGAAAAGTAATACTGAAGTCCTTCAAAGGTGTATCTCCAAAGAAGAGGGGCGACAACTCTTGGCCGAAATCCATGCTGGTCTTAGCGGTCATCATGCTGCAGCTTGGGCCCTTGTAAGTAAGGCCTTCCAAACCCGTTTTTTTGCCTACGGCCCAAGAAGACGTGCAAGACCTCGTCCAGCATTGTGTAGGATGCCAGCTTTTCGCCAATCAAAGCCATATGCTGCCTACCGCCCTACAAACAATCCCCATTACTTGGCCTTTTGTGGTCTAGGGGCTTGACATTTTCGGACCCCTTAAAGGGGGAAGCCATAAGAAAAAATATATGTTGGCCATGGTAGATAAATTAACTAAGTGGATAGGGGCCAAACTAGTTAAAACGGCCGAAGCCGGGCCAGTGGTAGATTTCATATCTGGTGTCGTACACCGTTATGGTGTCCCACACAGCATTGATATGTCTCCAATGTATCTATATTTTTTGATTGTTCCATGCTATTATATTATCTGTTTTGGATGTTTAATGGGCTTTATTATGCACTTTTATATTATTTTTGGGACTAACCTATTAACCGGAGGCCCAGCCCAAATTGCTGTTTTTTGCCTATTTTAGTGTTTCACAGAAAAGGAATATCAAACGGAGTCCAAACGGAATGAAACCTTCGGGAGAGTTATTTTTTGGAACAAACGCATTCCAGGAGACTTGGAGTGGACGTCAAGAAAGAAACAAGGCGGCCACGAGGTAGGGAGGCACGCCTAGGGGGTAGGCACGCCCCCACCCTCGTGGGCCCCTCGTGGCTCCCGTGACCGACTTCCTTCGCCTATATATATCCATATACCCTGAAAACATCCAAGAGCACCACGAAACCCTATTTCCACCGCCACAACCTTCTGTACCCGTGAGATCCCATCTTGGGGCCTTTTCTGGCGCTAGGCCAGAGGGGGAATCGATCATGGAAGGCTTCTACATCAACACCATGGCCTCTCTGATGATGTGTGAGTAGCTTACCACAGACCTTCGGGTCCATAGTTATTAGCTAGATGGCTTATTCTCTCTCTTTGATTCTCAACAAAAAGTTCTCCTTGATCTTCTTGGAGATCTATTCGATGTAATTCTTTTTGCGGCGTGTTTGTCGAGATCCGATGAATTGTGGGTTTATGATCAAGATTATCTATGAACAATATTTGAATCTCCTCTGAATTTTTTTATGTATGATTTGTTATCTTTGCAAGTCTCTTCGAATTATCAATTTGGTTTGGCCTACTAGATTGATCTTTCTTGCAATGGAGAAGTGCTTAGCTTTGGGTTCAATCTTGCAGTGTCCTTTCCCAGTGACAGCAGGGGCAGCAAGGCACGTATTGTATTGTTGCCAATGATGACCCACAAGTGTAGGGGATCTATCATAGTCCTTTTGATAAGTAAGAGTGTCGAACCCAACGAGGAGCAGAAGGAAATGACAAGCGGTTTTCAGTAATGTATTCTCTGCAAGCACTGAAATTGTAGGTAACAGATAGTTTTGTGATAACATAATTTGTAACGGGTAACAAGCAATGAAAGTAAATGAGGTGCAGCAAGGTGGCCCAATCCTTTTTGTAGCAAAGGACAAGCCCGGACAAGTTCTTATAATGAGAAAAGCACTTCCGAGGACACATGAGAATTATCGCTGCTAGTTTTCATCACGCTCATATGATTCGCGTTCGTTACTTTGATAATTCGATATGTGGGTGGACCGGTGCTTGGGTACTTCCCTTTCTTGGACAAGCATCCCACTTATGATTAACCCCTATTGCAAGCATCCGCAACTACAAAAGAAGTATTAAGGTAAACCTAACCATAGCATGAAACAAGTGGATCCAAATCAGCCCTCACGGCAACGATAAACTAGGGTTTAAGCTTCATCACTCTAGCAACCCATCATCTACTTATTACTTCCCAATGCCTTCCTCTAGGCCCAAACAATGGTTAAGTGTCATGTAGTCAACGTTCACATAACACCACTAGAGGAGAGACAACATACATCTCATCAAAATATCAAACAAATACCAAATTCACATGACTACTAATAGCAAGACTCCACCCATGTCCTCAGGAACAAACGTAACTACTCACAAAGCATATTCATGTTCATAATCATAGGGGTATTAATATGCATTAAGGATCTGAACATATGATATTCCACCAAATAAACCAACTAGCATCAACTACAAGGAGTAATCAACACTACTAGCAACCCACAGGTACCAATCTGAGGTTTCGATACAAAGATTGGATACAAGAGATGAACTAGGGTTTGAGAGGAGATGGTGCTGGTGAAGATGTTGATGGAGATTGACCCCCTCCCAATGAAGGATTGATGGTGATGACAATGGCGATGATTTCCCCCTCCCGGATGGATGTTTCCCCTGCAGAACAGCTCCGCCGGAGCCCTAGATTGGTTCCGCCAAGGTTCCGCCTTGTGGCAGTGGAGTTTCATCCCGTAAGCTTGCTTATGATTTTTTTTCAGGGTAAAAGACTTCATATAGCAGAAGATGGGCACCAGAGGGTTGCCAGGGGGCCCACGAGGGGGCGCGCTATATAGCAGGGCGCGCCCCACCCTCGCTGCTGTGGTGTGGGTCCCTCCGTACTTATTTCGCTCAATAATTGTTATTAATTCCAAAATGACTTTCGTGGAGTTTGGGACTTTTGAGCTGTGCGTAACAGGTTTCCAATATTTGCTCCTTTTCCAGCCTGAATCCCACCGCCGCATTCTCCTCTTTATGTAAACCTTGTAAAATAAGAGAGAATAGCCATAAGTATTGTGACATAACGTGTAATAACAGCCCATAATGCAATAAATATCGATATAAAAGCATGATGCAAAATGGACGTATCAACTCACCCAAGCTTAGACCTCGCTTGTCCTCAAGCGGAAGCCGAAACCGAAAAAATATGTCCACATGTTTAGAGATAGAGGTGTCGATAAAAAAATGCGGACATGAGGGCAACATGATCATTCTTATAACAGCAACATACATATAATTTGTCATATGATTTCTTATGCTCAAGTAACAATCTATTCACAATGTCAAGTATGGTTCAGAAACTTCATTGAGAACTAACAAACTATAATCTCAGTCATTGAAGCAATTGCAATTTATCATAACATCGAAAAAGAGTCAACAATAGACCTTTTAGCAAGTCCACATACTCAACTATCATTTAGTCTTCTACAATTGCTAACACTCACGCAATACTTATGGTTATGGAGTTTTAATCGATACGTAGAAAGATAGGGCTTATAATATTGCCTCCCAACGCTTTTACCTCAAGGGTAATGTCAACAATAATACTTCATGCTAACTTTATATATATATATATATATATAGGGCTGGACTATTTTGTTACCTGATAATGTATACTATTCTGTTACCCTCTGTCCCTATAAGGGCGACGACGCAGACCATCAGAGAAACTCGCCGACCGCCCCCAACCCAACTCCGCTTTCTATCACGGAGGCAGCTGTTGGGCGAAGCGAGCGACGGCGGCAGCGGAGCGAGGGAGCCCAGGCGCCAGGATGGGTCGCTCCTCCGACCCACGCTGCGTTGCCTGGCTGCCGGACGGACGGCCGACCTCCTTCAACCTTCGGCGCAAGGCGCCCTCGCCCCCACATCCGGCGACCCGCCACGCCCACGCCCGACTCCCTCGGTGGCTGCCGTCTGCCCCGCCCTCGGCTGGCCGCCCAAGACCGCCCCGACCTCCCTCCATTGTCACTGGGCACAAGGCCGTCCCAGCCTCCCTCATTGCCACAGACCACGATCGCCGCCCAGCGCCGCCACCCCGAGCCCCTCCGCGTGCAAGGCCACTCTCGAGCCCGCCGCCTGCGCTGTCACCCCCGCCTTGCACAAGATCCTACCGGCCGAATCCAGCCACGCCCCCGAGATTCGTCTTCTTCCTCGCCGAGACACGCAACAGCCACCCCAGTCCGGGCGTAGTAAGTACACTCGCACGAAAGTTAAAAAGCGGTGGTCCGCTCGAATAAAAGAAATGGCCAAATTCAAAGCTGTAAAATTTCAAGCAAAAAAGGAACCCCATGAAAATCCTGCTTAGTAAGTACCTCAAGACAAGTCGAGAATGAGAGAAGTTCAGAACAACGTTGTCAAAAAAATGTTGATTTCAAAAAAAAAAGTGTACAGACTGTACCTTAGCATTTGATAATTGTTTGCAACATGCACAACCTGTGGATGATTATGTAATTGTTTTCATGCTACCATATGTCCAACAGCTCAAGATGTATTTTATAGTCAGTTCAAAGGGCATATAAAATTCGGTATAGGATTTTTGCATCAATGGTTGCTATCACAAAACACAAAAACATTTCTTGGAGAAAAAATTCAGCCAATTCAAGTATATAAACCATGCAAGTTCGATGATGATGACACGTCAAACACATTTTAAACTAAACCTAAAAGTTACATTTCTACAAGTTCAAGTGATCAACCCCTAACATTCCAGATTGTGAAAATAGCTCAAGACAAACACACACATATGTCAAGACAAGTATTTTGTTTATCGACGGAAAACAACAGATGTGTCTTGCCGTATTGAAAAACTTTTAAATAAATACAAAGTAAAGTCTAGTATGTGGAAACACGCTAGTACAAAATCATATAGACATCCATTCAAGTACTTTTTTTGGAACCATTCAAAACTACAATGAAAAATACCTCAGTACAAACACACAAATATATCAGTACGAGTACTCTGTTTTTTTAAGGAAAAACACCATGATGGGTCTCACCGTAATCCAAATTACTCTTCAACGGCTGCAAATATGAAAAAATGTTCAACTGACTAAGTTTCGCATTTTCGATAGCTATCCAACGGTATATTATTTGCCCTATTTCGACAAACTTTTAAAAAAATCGCGTTCAAAATCAAATTTGACCGTATTCAAATTCGTTTTTAAACCGTAAAGAATTATAAAAACATTTCAATACAAAAAAGTTGCCCATTTTCCGTAGCTTTCCAACGCCGTGTTATTTGCGTCAATCCGATAACCGTTTGCAAAAAATCGTGAAAATACGTTTCGCCCAGAATTTCACCGTTTTTCAAATTACTTTTAAATCATATAGAATTAGAAAAAACGATACATATATGGAAGATGCGGATTTTCACCAGCTTTTCAACGCCATCTTATTTGCTCAATTCCGACAAACCTTTTGAAAATTGAGTCCAAAATATGATTCACGTTTTCGGTTTTTTAAAAAACGGTTTTTTCAAAACTGCTCTTAAACCATAATGATTTTGCAAAAACATTCAATATATTTGAAATATGGTTGTCAAGAGCTTTCCAACGATATATTACACGCCCTATTACGACAAAAAAATTACAAAAAGTTTTTGAACTAAAGAAGATGGTCTGTTTAACACAACTAAAAGCATCAGTTCAACTGCTTTGAAAACATCAGTACAACCACCAAACCGTCGGGCTCAAAAAGGGTATCAGACAATATCCCGTTACGCTGCAATGTAATAGCCCAGATGTGTGTGTGTGTGTGTGTGTGTGTATATATAGGGTGGGTCTATTATGATAACACCCCTTAAGACCTTATTATGCACACCACTTTCTTATTCTGCTAACACTTGAGCACCGCTAAAAGCACCAAACCGACCACCCTACCCACCCCAAACGAACCGCAACTACAAAATAAAAATCCCCATGGCTGCTAGCACGACCACCCATCTCTCTCGCACCTTCTTCCCCCGACCTAGTAGCTTTTTCCGCCGGGGGCCGAGGGTCGCGCCGCCGGCAGCGTGCCCAGCTCCTGCCTCTGATCTCCTTCCCCAGCGCTGCCCCCATCAAGTCTACTTCCCTCGGCGCCCCCGGCTTCCTTCCCTCTTTCCTTCTTCCCCGGACGCGTGGAGGTCGCCCCAGGCCACTGTGATCTCACCTTCCCCGACTCCCTACCTTCTCCCACCGGGGGCCAAGGGCCTCGCCGCCGGCCGCGTGCCCGGTGCCCTCCGGCCTCCTACCCCTGCACCTTCCCTCCCTCTCTCCCCTCTTCACTTCTTCCCCGGACACGTGCCTCCCCTCCGGCCGCTGCACCACCTGCCTTCCCACCCCGCCGCCATCCCGGGCTCATGCCGGCATATCGCCTCTCACCTCCAACCGTACCACCTTGCCGGCCGTCGCGCCCTCCCAGCGCCCCTGCCTCCTTCTCCCCATGGCGCGCCACCCCTCCACCTCGCAAGCTGACACCCACCCCACCCCTCCTGGTACTACCTCCTAACACCGGCGAGCACAAGTCTGGTGCCTTCCCTTCCCTAACCTTCCTCCCCCACCGTTTCCTGGATCTGCCTCTGCCATGGCTGGATCTAGCTTCGACGCTTTTGGTGGATCGCGGCTCATCGACGAAGATGCCGGCGGCGTGGATCATTGGCGGCATGGGGAGGTTTGCAATACACTACCTGTGGGGCGTCTTCTCACTCCCGCCGAGATCAACAGCCACCGCGCTGCCGTTCATCTGCCTGGCCTCTCTCTGGCTCTCCACCTTCAACGGGTGGGCGAAAAAAAATTTGCAGGCGTGCAGGCTGCATCTGACGACCGTCGATGGTCACATGTGGGACGAGCCCAACCGTGCAGTACGCCGGAGCAGGTTATGCAGTACTTTTTGAATTTTTTTGTAGTTTATTTGTTGTAGATGTGCGGTTCCCTTCTTCAGCCACCTCTTTCTTGTTGTTCACTTGTCAGGATAGAGAAGGACGGTGGTGTGAACTACTTCGACGGGAGCAGCAGGGGAGTCGCGGTGGCATTTCTGCCTATGAATGTCGTAGTCGTGCGGTTCGGCTGTGCCCCATTGCGGCTTGGTATTTTCCCTTCCTTGCCAATAGGTGCTTTGGTGCAGTTAGCTTGATCGAAGATGAGGTTCGGCTGGTGTGTGTATGCTGGTCAGGGTGTACTGTGTGTACATGCAGCTCACGGCATGATGTTGGTTCAGTTCATTGGCAAGCTGTTCAGATCGGGCGGCTGCTAACCATCGTCACACTCGCAATTGCTTGGTGCCGGCAGGTCAAATCAACTAGACCTGTGACATACGGCTTTGATTTATTTTTCATTTTGTTTTGAGTGGGTTTTATGTAAATTTATAGGGTTGTGTTTGGTAAGTTTTAAAAAATACTATTCGATAAGAAACTTGGTGGTTCACTCCAGAGTTCTCCTTTGCTGCTCTGGAAAAAAGAACTTTGGCTTCAGGGTACACGCGGTGGCGGAGAACTTTGGTTTGCAGCTCACTTCAGTTTCCCCTAGCAGCTCACTTTGGTTTTACTTGCCTACGGCATAGGGCAGTTTATTGCAGCTCACTCCAAATGTTAAAATTTCAGGGTACACACGGTGGTGGATAAAAAAACAAAAACAAGCAAAAAACGGTGCGGTTCACTTTCTTGTCCCAGAGGTCCACTCGACTCATCCTCAAGTGCGTAAGAATTTCTAAAACAAAAAGAAAACAAAAAATATGTGTGGTTCATTTTGAAGTGCGTTTGGTCCTCAGATGTGGTCCACTTTTGAGAGTGATATTGTTCACTTGTCCCCAACATGAAAATGCAAAAAATAGCGAAACAACAAGATGATAATGCGGTTCACTTTGATATATGCCACGGCACACTTGCCCTTGTCTTTGAGGTCCACTCTCATTCATAAAAGAAAGTTGAAAAAAAGACAACAAAAACAAAAACTCGTATGGGAAAATTTACGTCCCACAAAAAGAAATCATGCAGTGCACTTGTCTCTTCTGATGAAGTGCGGTATTTCGTCTGAAGCAGTGCTTTCTTCTTTCGTCGTCCGAGAAAAAATACGTTTAAACAAAAAGAAACCATGCAGTGCACTTGCTCATCTGATGCAGTGCGGTATTTTTTCTGAAGCAATGCGTTTTTCCGTCTGGATGCAAGACATACGACGATTTTGGTCTCGCGAAGAACAGAGGGTCCGCTTTTCGGTAAAATCGAAACTGCTCTTAAACCGTAAGGAATTAGAGAGAGTGTTCTACATGAAAAAGTTGTGTCTCGTCGGTATCTTTCCAACGGCGTATGATTTGAATCATTCTGACCAGCCGTTTGGAAAAATTTCGTGAAAAAACAACCGCTGCCTCTCGACGTCAGCCGCACGATTTTCAAAATTAACTAAAAACTGTAAGGAATCTCAAAAATATTTCAACATACGACAGTTGCGCCTTGTCCATAGCTTTCCAATGACGTATCATACGTCTCATTTCAATAAACGATTAGAAAACTGGAGCGAAAACAGTACCGAACATTTCAAAAAATTTGAAAAAACAGAGTTCCGCGATTTACTAAATTTGAAACTGCTCTTCAACCGTAACGAATTAGAGAAAGATTTATATATGAAAAAGATGCGCCTCGATGATATCTATCCAACGGCATATCATTTGCTTCATTCCGACAAGAGGTTTAGAAAAAAACGCGAAAAAACGTTCACTACCACTCGTCATCCGTCGCACCATTTTCAAACTGCTCTTAAACCGTGTGGAATCTCGAAAAGTGTTCAACATGTCGAAGTTGCACCTAGTCCATAGCTTTTCAACGGTATATTACACAGAGGTGACGGCGTGGTCATTTTGGCGGCGGACGTGTTTTTTGGCGTCAGTGTTTACTGTGGTGTTCGCGGACCTCAAATTATGTCGTGTTTGTCGTTTTTGATGTGAGAATTTATCGCTATGTTATTGTTTTTTGAGATTATTTTTTCATCTGTAATTCATGATTACAAGTTTTGGTGTTCTTGGTCGTTTTTGACGCCCGCCATGGAATTCTGCTCTTCTTTTTCTGTTTTTTTACTTTCGAATTGGTGTTGCAGAGAGAGATATAAGGATTTTATGAAAAGATTTGCGTTGTGAATTTTGCTTTTTTAGTTGTTTCTACCTCGGATTTCCATGTTATTTTGTCGTTGGCGGAGTGGTGTATGGCGGCTGACTGTAAGCTGCAATTTCTTGTAATCTGGTCAAACTACGTAATTAATTTGCGTGCTTTTTAGTGTTGTTTTGAATTGCTGCCGTATGTGTAGTTGGACTGCTGTGTGTCAAAGTTTTTATTACTATGTGTTGACATTGGAGCCGCACTGATGGCTCTGCACTTTGATTATAAAGCCCGAGCCCTCTTTCAGTTTCATTCTACAAGCTGCAACCAAAGAAAAGGGGGATGGATCCTGAGCTGGGAGAGGTCACAGAGGAGGAGGGGGACACCATAGATGTGAGGGCTGCAGTAGCGGAGCAGAGGAGGAGGAGGCGCAGGCGCAGGCAGATGGTGTGACGTGTTGCCGAGGAGGAACTGGAGGCAGAGTTCAACAGACGGCTTGCGCATGAGGTGATGGATACTTGCAACTCCAATGAATTGGATCTTCTTTTCCCAGAGGGCAGGAGAAGGAACCATATTCAGATCATTAGTTGGGCTAGGGCGAGAGCAACCACGGCTCCACATCCATCCACCAGGGCAAAATGGCGTCATTTCTTTGATCGTTATGACTGAAGTAGTGAACATTATGTTTTTAAGATTTTTGTTGTGGGGGAGCAGATGTTCGAAGGACTAAATGAATTCAACTTGTTTTTGTCTTTGAATGTGTTGTTTTGTCTGCATATGTTCGACATGTGCACCTTTGAACTGCTTGTTTTTCTGAAGTTGTACTGATTTACGGTCAAATGTTGCATGGCTTGTGTAATAACTATTTCCTACCAGCTGGCTGCCCATCTTCCTATTTATTATTTTTATAATCTGCAAGAGTCCCTGACTATAAACGCTATCCCTCTATGTGTGGTGTGTGGCCATGTCTTCCCCCTCCCTTTTCTTCCTTCTTCCAGAATCAGATCTAGGTTCTCTCTCTCTTCGTTGTCTTTTTTCTTTTCTGTGTGTTCCATGGAGGATTGTTCATGCGGATGCTCGGCAAAGATGGTGCGATAGCTGATGGTGTGTGTACGAAGTCCGGTTTGGAGCTCAATCGCACTCAGCCGCGCTGGCAACTTTCTTGTTTGTCTGACAGCAACCATGGGTTTCAGACACCCTATGTTTGTCGCCTCGACGGATGGTGACTTGAAGGAATCATGGGTATGTGTTTCTATTCGTTTTGGTTCCTACTTTCTTGATGGTTTCTGTTTGAATCCCATGGATTGGATCTGCAGTTTTGTCTAATGAATAGCTTGTCTATATTTTTTTAATTTGGTTTTGTGAGATTTTAACAGTAGGGATTTCTGTGTGTATTTGTTCATTACTTAACAATATTTTAACCATTTTCTTGTATAATCCCTGATCTGTTTATGAATAGATGTTTTTACTGTAGGTGTATTGATTTGTATATTTCTTCAGTTTAGTCAATTCACATGTCTAGTTAGTTTTTTGTTATTGTTTTGGTTCAGATTTTTTCCATTTTAGTTTGTTATGCAAATCGTTCCTATATCTGTGTAAAAATTCAGTTATGTCAGGTGTTCATTTTTGTTTTGTACTCCCATGCCCATTTGCAGAAAATGTCATCGAGGATCAGGATTGTTGCTCCTAGTTCCGGTGTTCTGAAGATGGAGACTTCAAACAAGAATGGGTATCAGTTGATGGATGTGCCTACCACATCGACTTTGATGGTTGCATCAACCTAACTACTGGGTGGAAGGAGTTTGTCGCTGAGTCTGGATTTGAGGATGGTGATGTGGTTATGGTTATGTTCTCAAGAGAAGACGACTCTCTGACGTTCAGAATCTATGTGTTGTAGGTTTAAATGTGCCAAATGATGCCGGTTTTGTGAGATTTTGTGTGTGGTTGATTATGTTGCAGTATTTTTTTCTTTTAAAACATTTTGCATGTGAGATGGTTGATTTGTATGGTATTATCAGAATGGTATGGAACTAGTTATGTAATGTTATTCCTATTGTTCTGCTCAAGTATAACTGTTTTTTTACATTGTCTATATTAGTTATGGAACAATTTCTATAGTTGAACTAATGGGCATCCTTTGTTTTGACTGATATATTTTTCATGTTCATAACTCGCAGACGGTGCTATACGCTGATGTGTTTTTTAGAACCGCTTTTTTGTTATTTGAGTTTTGCTGAACTTACATCCTTTAATGATAGTACTGATCTATTTTAGTTTGTCAATTACGGATCAAATTTGTTTGTTGTATAATATTTTTTCCTTACTTTTTTACATGAATTTTCGAGAACGTTTTTTCCTTTTTTAATAGATGAACAATGATAGTTTTAGTATTTCATAAAATAAAAAAATGTAATCTTCGCTGCATAGTACTTATTTTTATTTTGTACTTGAACCCTTTTGAATTGTAATAGTTGATTTTTTTGTAAATTGCTCCTAAAATTTTTATTTATAGCCTCATATATATATATATATATATATATATATATATATATATATATATATATATATATATATATTTTAGTTCTTACCATTAAGATGTGTTTGAACTTTTTACAATATTTTTGTTTATTAACTGGTTTTTTTAAATTATCTTCATTTTTTATTTTTGTCATGCGTGATTCATCGGATTTTTGTTATGGGGCGAAGTACTTTGTTGGGCCATCGGCCTGGGTCATTGTATTCGGCCCGAATAGTTTCTCTCGCGCGGCTGTGGAGCACGGCATGCATGTGCGCTCTGGGTTTAGTCCCACCTCGCTAGTCGACGCTCACCAGTGTAACTCATATGAACACTTACCAGAGCAGTTATACATGGCGCTCGCTATCTCTCTGTCGATCTGTGGGCCCTGGACGGCAGGCCCATGTGTGTGTGGGCCTGCTCCTGTCCTTGGGCGGTCAATTTTTTTATTTTTTGTTTGTTTTTTATCTAGTACTTGACTACACTAGTAACTTGGACTGGTACTTTTTTGTCATTGGGCGGTCAATTTTTTTATATTTGGTTGTTTTTGGGATCTAGCACTAGACTATACCAGTATCTTGGACTGGTACTTTTTTGTCCTTGGGCTGTCATTTTTTTTATTTTTCCTTTTCTTTTTTGTTTGTTTTTATATAGTACTGAGGGTCGTGACTTGCCCGCGTACCGCACCGTACCGAGGGGCATAGTTGTACTGACACATCTTCCTTGTATGGACTTTGCCCCATTTATCTATCTTAGGGGTGTGGGTGCGTGGGGGGAACATGACTTGCCCCCGCACCGCACCGTATCGAGGGGCATAGTTGTACTGACACATCTTCCTTGTATGGACTTTGCCCCATTTTTCTATATTAGTGGTGTGGGTGCGGGGGACATGACTTGCCCTCAAGACCGCACTGCATCGAGGGGCATAGTTGTACCGACACATCTTCCTTGTATGGACTTTGCCCCATTTATCTATCTTAGGGTGTGGGTGCGGGGTGGGGGACATGACTTGCCCCGCACCGCACTGCATCGAGGGGCATAGTTGTACCGACACATCTTCCTTGTATGGACTTTGCCCCATTTATCTATCTTAGGTGTGGGTGCGCTGGGGAACATGACTTGCCCCTCGCACCGCACTGCACTAAGGCATAGTTGTACGACACATCTTCCTTGTATGGACTTTGCCCCATTTATCTATCTTAGGGTGTGGGTGCCTGGGGGAACATGCCTTGCCCTCAAGACCGCACTGTACCGAGGGGCATAGTTGTACTGACACATCTTCCTTGTATGGACTTTGCCCCATTTATCTATCTTAGGGGTGTGGGTGCGTGGGGGGTGGGGGGAATAGAATAATCTGATCGCGCTTGTCAATCGAGCGATCGCCGCAGAAGAAGCGAGGTCGAGCCGGGGTGGGGAGGTGGTCGGGCCCTCCTCCCCATCTCCGGCGAGGCCAAGCTAGGAACGAGCCGTAGCAGTCGACGACGCGGTGTGTCGCAGCGTCGCATGCGGAGGCGAGTCCGTAACATGACTTGCCCCCATTATCTTATATTTATTTTTTAGGGGAATAACCAGCACCGTTATGAATTATTTTTTCATTTGTACTTTATTGATAATTTTTTCTGGTACTGTTGTGAGCTATTATTTGTACTTTAGCCGTTTGTTTTCCATCTGTATCAATTTTTTATTTTTTATTTGATTATTGGTATTATCTTTTGTAATCGGCAGAGATAGTGGGCTTCGCCATGGTTGTGGGCTTTAGCCGTCTGCTTTCTCCCACTCATCTTTTAACCTCCCACTCACCTTTTAACCTCCGATCTTCCCTGCTCCGCCCTCTCCCGTCCCCAAATCGGCTCCGCCTTTGTTCCCCTTCTTTTCTGAGGGGAGTTACACTCAGCTTTTGCTGGAGCGCGGCCGGAGGGTTCAACCCGGGGTGGAGGTCCCGTGCTCTGCTTGCCTTTTTGCTTTGCCATTGACTTTGCTTTGCGCCCTCTCATGTTCAGATTTTCCCTCTATTTTCTAATATGTTTCTCTCTTTGATGTGCCAGGCTGCACTCGCTAGGGTTCCTTTGCTGTTGAACGACCGTTTGGCGGCAGTGATACTGGATTTGCGTGGCGGATTTTGTGTTTGCTAGTAAGAGTTTTGCTTTTTCTATGGCATGCTTCATTTCTGAAATAGTTCAAATCCCTAATTGTTGTTCATGTGTCTTGCAGATCTGGTTCGGCAGATTTTAGGACTGTAGATTTCAATGGGTACATCATCCAGTCCGGACAAATTGAATGCAGGTGATTTTCCATGTATTTTGGATGATGTTTTAACAGATCTGGTTTTTAGGGTGTACAGTTGTTGCCGTATCGACTTTATAAGTTGTATGTATTTTGATATGTGTTAATTTTGTCCTGGATTGTATGGTGCATATGGTTTTGACAGTTGATGCAACCTGCACACAGTTTGTAGTACTTATCACCACGTGTATTTTGAACTGCTGTCCTCACATTTGAATAGATTGTAGTAGTCAGTGAAGAACTAGTATGGTGGTGAAAGAGTTGTGTTTTCTGAAGTTTTGTTCTGCAAGTGGTGGATTCATATTTTGTTTTATTCGGGTTAACTTGTAGTGTTCACATAGTTGAACTGACTGATTGTTTTTGTGCTTTTTTGCTAATTATGATGTTGTTGAAGATGTTGGAGTGCCGGTGCCTCCTGATTCTGAGAAATCAGAACGCTTTCAAGATCTTGTGAATGTTATTTTGAGACACCAAATCCTCTAGAAGAACTTGCGAATGTTGCTGGTGTTTCCCTTATATTTGCTCTTTTTTTATCGGCCTTTAATACATATATATGCTTGGTTTCATTAGTTGTTCCTTTTTGTTTGTGTCTGATGGTATGCATTTTACTTATTTTCCTGTCTGCAATGTTAATTGTGTTTTAATTTTTTATGTGCGTGGTTATGTTATTGGTTTATGAAGTTAATGACAGCCATGGTGTTCCAGAGGACATTGCTGATGTTGTTAAAGATATTAATGATGGGATGTATTCACTTAACGTTGATGATGGTGATGGCAGCTTGCAGTTGTCTGTTACTCAGTCTCAAAGTGTTGACGGCACTGAGCCTGTAACCCAAGCCGAGGATGTTCCTATGCAGTTGCAGCTCGAGGATGAAAGGATAAGAAAGAAGAAGTATGAATTCCAGAAGAGGAAGGAATTGGAACGGCGTCAAAAGGCTGCCTGTGTGCCAGAAAGTGATGGTGATGTTGCTCAAGCTCCTAAATGTGTAGGCGAATGAAGGTGGTGACGCCGGTTTATCAAATGTTCATGTCGGATCTCATGGAAGTGACATGCCTGTGAAGACAAACTTGATGCAAACTCGGTTGGCGCAAGCTTTTAATCGTGATGGAGTTAAGGTGAAGAAAGCTATTTTGAAGAGGAAGTTTTTAGATCGAAATGCTGACGGCACACATAGGTGTATCCCACGTGTGAAAGCTGGTCCCCAACCTAGTAGTAGCAAAGGTGATGCGGATAAAGTTGCTGTGAAAATTGGTCCAAGCAAACTTGGTGGCTCCGTTGTTCATCATAGTCCACGAGGTTTGACAAATAAGAAGCCTTCTTCTTCTCCTCCTCAAGAGCGGTCTTTGTTGAAAGAAAATAAGAAGCATAAAGTTCATCCTGCAAAGGTGAACAAAGGTGGGAAGAAGCGTGCTCGTGTTGAAGTCAAGATGCGTGATCCAAGAAGATGATATTGAAGTTGATTCAGAAGATAAATTTGCAGTGTTATGTGTTTTGTACTGCATGTGACTTGCTAGTTGTACTTGCAATGATTTTAATTTGTGTTTGTGCTGGCATGCTGGCCAGGTGAGGCTGGTCATTGTTTTCATCAATCGAGGGGTGGTACTAATGTTGTTTTAATAGTTGAACTTGTGTAATCGCTTTTTTACTAACATTCATATGCTTGTTTTGTTTTCTATATTCATTTTTTGAAGTGGTATGTGTTTTTGTACTGCATGTGACCTACTAGTCGTACTTGCAACGATTTTAATTGTGTTTGGACTGGTATTTGCGGCCAGGTGAGGCTGATGATTGTTTGCATCAATTGAGGGGGTGGTACTGATGTTGTTTTAATAGTTGACCTTACGCAATCTTTTTTTTCTTTTTACTTGCATTCCTTGGCTTGTTTTGTTTTCTATATTCATTTTTTTAAGGTGTGGCTTTTTTGTTTTCATTTACAGCCTGTTAGCGTTAGGAGTCCGGTTAAGCCGGTGGGAGGCAATACTGGAAAAGTTGCCTTGGATGAAGGTGACCAACGGAAATTGAACTTAACTGCGCGATGTTCGTTGAGAGAGGATGAAGATTGCGCTAAATTGCTCGAGAGTCGGCATGTGGCTAGGGTTCATGCATCTGGTTTGGTTCTATTTTCAAGTGGAGGGTGAAGTCTAACATTTTCCGCCCTCTGATGGGAGTTTTGTACCTGAGGATAGATTGTGATACAATGACTCTTGACCTGGGTGAGGCTAATAAGAAGCTTCAGACCACTAGCGACGGTATACAACAATTATTTGGTTTCCCTCGTGGTGGTCGTTCTGCGCCAAGACCGTCAGCGGAAGGATATGACGACGCTCTGATGAAGTTAAGATCGGAGCTTGACATTAGAAGGGACAAAGATATCGAGACAAAGGATTTGAGGAATAAGCTCAAGGTGCTCGTCAAGGATCCTAGCAAAGATGACCTTGCTCTGAAAGTGTTCTTCATGATTGTGTTTTTGAAGCTTGTGTTGCCTGGTTCTGCCCCGCGTGTTTTCACAGAGGCAGCAATGTTTGAGGGTTTCATCTTTGAGGACATGGCTAATATGGATTATTTCCAGTTGATGGTTGATGAGCTTAGAAGGGCTGTTGCCAAGTACCAAAATGGTGATACTCTTTGGAAGGCAATCACAGTCGTGCCATAGGGCCTGTACTAATGTACCTTGACCGCTTTATCCGTGGCAAGACCATGAGCTCGACATGCGAGTCCCCCGCATATATTTCATGGATCCTGCCAAGCTTTCTGATCTGGTTGATGCAGATTTGATAAAAAAGGGCAATGCAGATCCAAAGATTTGGGTGTTTGGGAAGCTTCCGGTGAGTTTTGTTTGGTTTGTGTCTTGCAGACCTTTTTTTTAATTTAGGTATAGCTATTTTTTGCTGTAGTGGACATGTGTACTGTAGAGTTGTCTGTTTATATTTTGTATGGTTTAGGTATGGTTTTTTAGTACTATTGTTTCTTGTGTGGTTGAACTGAATAACTTTGTTCAACTGGCCTGTTGGTAAATACTAACAAATTGGCAATGACAGCTAAAGTTTTTAGTGGTGTTGATTTTAAATCTGTTAATATCATGATTTATTTTTCCCTATGTGTTGCATTGATTGATTAACTATTTTTCCTTTTGTTTGTAGTGGAAAACTCAAGAGGAGGTTGTTTTTTTTCCGAGTGTATAAACGGCCAGTCCTGGAGATTCCGTCGTCTCAGGTTTCGAAGTTTTCATCTCTGTTCGATGAGTTGAGGGATGGCCGTGGTGTTGAGGGTGTTGGTTATGCCCCTCCTGGCCCTAGTAATGCTAGTGCTTCACAGAGGCAGGGTTTTGGTATTGATGTTGTTGTTTCAGCGTTGGAGCGAACTGAGCATATCTTAAGTAATGTGTGTTCTGAGCTGCAAAAGGTCCCAACGATAGTCGAGCGTTTGAGCTGTATCAATGGTATCCTTCCTGAACATCATCAATTTAACGCTGAGGAAGCTGTTGACTACATTGAGATGGAGAGAATTTTAATCGGTGATATGCGTGACGGTGCCGCTAATCTAGTTCAGAGCTCGGTTCGTTTGTTGAGCAACATGAAGCGTTTTAGAACTACGCAAAACTCTCGCTGCAAGCCATATGAAGAAAGTGCGAATATTGTTATCAACTAGTTTGAGCAGGATGAGGCTGCTGCCACCCACAGCAGGGCTGGTGATTGTACCGAGGCTAATGTTTTTGATCATGAAACGAATGATGTTGGCTTTGAGCGCCCTGATGTTGATGTGAGTCACCCCTGGTGTTTGCAATTTTACTTTGTTGTCCCGTTGCCGTTGTTGTAGTTGAACTTCCTCATCTTCATCTATTTATTAGTAATTTTCTTTCATGCAGATTGATCATGATGAGGATTTTGGCACCCACAAAGCAGGCCGATGATCGATCGAGGCTAATGTTTCGATCAAGATATGAAGGATGTTGGCTTGGAGCACCTTGTTGTTTGTATGTTTTACTATGTTTGTTCTCATTGTCAAGATTGTAGTTGAACTGCCTGATCTACATCTGTTTATTAATTTTTCTTTTCATGCAGGAGACCAGCCATAATGTTGAAGTTGATGTTGACCGTGGAGTTAATGATCCATCCACTGATAAGTGCATGGTTATTTTTATTTTCATTGTGTTTATTCATATTCTCTTTAATTTTCATGCGCACCAATGTGTCCTCCTTGTTCATTTTTCTATCCCACACCGTTTAGAGTTTGCAAGGGGGTAGCTACCTTTTTTGTTACTGTTGTTTTAATTCCTTGTGTTTATTGTTGCTCATAATAGAATTGGTTTTTGCCTCATTACATTTTGAATCAAGGTGCTATTGTTGGCGATGAGCCTTGTTTGCCCGTTGGTGATGTTGCTTTGAATGTTAGCATCGGCAAGTTCGATGATGTTGCAGCGAATGCTTCCAAGGTTTATTTTTCTGTGCACATCTTTGGTAGTTTATTTTTTATTGTTAGTTTTGTTCATATTATTCACTTTTTTCTGGAAAAAATTCGTCAGATTACTGATGTTGAACGTGGGGTTGTCCTTAGTGGCGGAGATGATGCTCGTGATGCTCCATTGAGTAGTGGGCGCAATGTTGGTACCAAAGTTGCTGATGAGGATGCTGGTGCTAGCAGCATACTTGATTCCAAATCGCCTGGTGTTGGTATTGCTGGGAATGAGAATGTTTCTGATTGTGAAGATTTGCTGCCGGAGAATTTCCCGCCTGGAGGTCTTGATTACGGTGATGCATTGCAAGATGCTTCTAGCGTGGAGGAGGTGCCATCCGAGGATGATGATTTATCACAATTTCTTCTCGACCCTTGACGCAGGAGGCGCCGTTGTCGCCCCTGTGATTTTCTTTCTTCGCACTCGAAAGCGCAGCAATATTGGTGTCCTCTCAAGATGTCCCATCACAAACCCTCAAACCGGAGGCATAATGGTCTCATCACAGAACTACCATCGCTGCCAAACTCGATAGTCCGTAAGCACTTGTAAATTGGGCGATTCTCAAATTTTCATTTTGGACATGCTCTCTTGTAGTTGTTGAACTTATTATTTTTCATCATTTTTTCTGCAAGCAGAAAGTGATAATGTTGTCAAGGTTGATACATTTTTCTTCGCTATTACGAGGTTGCGTACGAACCGTACTAAATGGCTAGTTTGGGATTTTGCCCGTAACATTTTTGTCTCTTTTTTTTCTTTCGTATGATTATTATTGTTGTTGCAGTAGTCTTAAGTCATGTAATTTTTTGTGTTTTTCTAGTCACAAGCCGATGTTTCAAAATAAATAATGTGTTGCCAGTGTTGGTTCTATTGCTAAAGCGTTTGTCCCCACTAGCATGCTCAACTCAGACAGTGCTGATGTTGTTTTATATTCTCTACGTCAGAAGTACCGAGACACTGACAAGTTGATAGTTCCCAGATGTGTGACGGTCAGTATTTTACTTTTTTTTCGTAAATAGGATGATAACTTGTTTTGCCAATTTTCTAACTATTGTTGTTCTTTTTGTGTAATGCATCAAGATCCGTGATGGAAATATTGATTCCAATGTGTTAAATTGGTTCACGAGATCAAAATGATGGTTTCGATCAAGTAGGTGAACTTGGACTTTTGTACTAATTAACTAGAACGGTCATGTTTTTCTTTTCAGTTTAGGGAGGTGTAGGAATGAACTTGATTAGCCTGCTTTTTACACCTGTACTTATGAATGATCCATGCTTTTTATTAAAGATGCACTTATTGTTGCAAGGAAACTGAACTGATATGATTGTTCCTCATTTTTGGGCGGTGGATATAATTTCATAATGATTATGTGATTTTTTGTTTGCACTTCTGAATTTAATTTTCCATCTTTTCTTTTATTGATTGGAGGCTGAATTTTTCGTTTCATTATGACTTTGGTAAATTCATTTTTCCTCTGCAATTTTTTTCCAGCTTCTTTTCCCTACATTTGATCCACCGTCATTTGTGCCTACCATGAAGCCTAGCGACGAATCTGGGCATTGGTGCTTGGTTGTTCTGAATTTGAGGTTCCGCTGCTTCGAAAGTGTCTTGATTCACTCCGTGATGAAACCTCGGGTGATGCACTTAGATTCTTAAGGAATATGACAGATAATATAAAGAAGCTTTGGAGGGAGTCCAGTGTAGACAGGGCCAAACCATTCTCACCGGTGCATATTGATGGTTTCTCTTGTGAGTTTGTGCGGGTGCCTCAGCAGGAAAACACGTGAGTATCTGTTTTTTAATGATTTTTGGTCTTTCTTTTTGTTGCTGGGTGGATGTTGTTCCTGTATTTTTCGGATTTTGTGTTGTACCATTTTTTTGTTTCTTCCTTTGTTCTACAGGCATGTTGTGGATTCTTTATGCTACAAAACTGCAAGACCTATTATTGCCGGGAGGATGGTGTAATTGAAATGGTCGATTACATCCATGAAGACATTCTGGACATTAGGAAGACTTTGCTGTACACCTGCGTAACTAGTCATGTGTTTGATGTTGACTTCAGGGGTTTGTTTGGCATCGAACCATGTATGTGTGCATGGACTTTAGTATCTTTTTTGCAGTTTGTACTTCTCTGCTCAAGATCTGTCATGAAATATGTATTTGAACTTATGCTTTGTGTGGATTAGGTGAGTGGTGAGCATGACTACGTGTTCTTTGGTAGCCGCCTCTGAGCTCGAGCGCCAGTAGCTATTGATGTTAGCTGTATGCTTCTCCGAAAAGACAAGATCTGTTGTTACGAAGGGGCGGTTGGGAGCTCTGAGAAGTTCTACGACTGCTTGTGCAGAGAGCCCTACTACACCCAAGAATCCCATTGTCGAATTGATAGACAGCGATGATGATGTGTTTGACAAGATTGCTGGCGTTGGAAGAGTCACGAGGAGTGTTGCTGCCAAAGGTTTATCTCCCCTTGCTGGAATAGTGGCTCGTAGAGCTGGTGGTGCTAGGAAAGATCCTGCTTTGAAATCTAGCAATGTTGTAAGCGCCAAGCGTGAGCCTAGAGCTCCTATAAAGTTTTGCTCTCGCTGCAAGCAGCCTTCACCTCATAAATTCCTCACCGACAAGGCTTGCAGGTTGTATAAGTTGTTGCTTAGTGATGAATGGCGGAGAAGTATGCCGAGTGAGTATCTCTCATTATTTTTCCTCCTCTTTTTTGTTGTTGTTTGTAAATCGCTAGGTAAATACGACCTGAACTGTTCCTTTTTATACAACTCGAACTGCTATGAATGCCTTATCTTGCTTCTACTTCTTTTTTGTTCTTGTGTGTGCTGCAGGAATACATTCTCAATGATACCCCAGCCTGATGGAAACGTAACTGACTTCACTGGGAATCGCATCTAGGAAGTTTTTTCACCTAGGAAAATGATGGAGGGTGATATAATGGACTTCCTCATTGATGATTGGAAGCAAGATCATGAGAGAAATGTTGATTTCGCATCTGGGAAAAGGATATTGCTGAGTCAATATTTCATCTCGGTAATCAATCAGATCGGTTTCTTTTCTGTTGAACAAGACTGCCTATTGTTTTTACGAGTTTTAATAATACTTTTGTTTGTTGATCCTTTACCGTTGTCTATTTTCTATTTTGGCTTTTTTGCAGGTTGTGCTTGACTTTTCATTTTAGGAGGATGAAAATAAAGAGTTTAATGTGGAGAGTGCAGCGAGAGATTTCAAGAGCTATGTTAAAGCTAACGAAGACTTGCTCAGTGCTGACCTTGTGAGATCTACTAGCTGATTTTTGGTTTTTATTTTTTTGTTGTGATGCTGGTTTTTATTTTGAGTATTTAACATCTCTTTTTGGTCATTTGTTTTAGATCATGATGCCTCTATTCAAGCCTATGGTTTTATCAAAGGATAGGAAAGTGAACCACTATTCCTTATATGTCATGAATCGGCACCAAGTAGCGCTGACATCCTTGACTCTTTACCTTATCATAAGAACCACCGCCCTTGAAGAACACCTATCACAAAGACTGCGAGAAGATTGTGAGTGACATTTATCATCTGTACTGGATTAATATTTCAGCATCTTTGTTTCTGCTTTTTTCTAAGACCTAAAACTGTGTGGGTTGTTTTGTTTTTTTACAGATTTCTAGAGTGGTCAAAGTAATGAAGGCTGTGTATGGTGATGCTCAGTACAATGCGAGCAAGCAGCCCAATTGGGAGCTGTTTGCAAAGAAACCAATGTTTGTCAAGGTTCCAGTTCAAGGGGAAAATGAATGTGGCCATTATACTCTGAAGTATGCGGGATGCTATGATGGTGAAAAGATCATTGAGAACATTCGAGATTATGACGTGGGTTTCTTGTTGTGCTTTTCAATTTCTGTTTTTGGCTTATTGTGCATCCTTTTTTATGTGTCATAATTTTTATAATTTTGTTTTATTGTTTTGCAGCCACGCATTGTTGATTGGAACGCCGAGGATCTCAGATAGAGTTGTGTTCAACCGAATAACCATCTTATGGTTACGGAGCTTCCCAAGGAGCTTCAGGCTTTGTCTCCTGATGCATAGGAGAAATGGTCATCATTTGCATAGTGAATTGGATAGTTGTGTGATATATCTCTTGAAAACATTGTAGGCTCTATTTTGTAGTGTTTGATGTCTTGTCGAGTACTATGTAATAACTAGTATATTTTGTGTTGTGTTTGAAGGGTGGCACAATGTTTAACAATCTTTTTTCCCATGATGATTGTGTGGTTGAATAGCTGTTTCACTTGTGTATGTTTCATCGGGAATTCGTTTTGGTTAAGTTTTATTTTTTGTACTGAAGACTTATATACTAGTTGAACTGAAAACACCTGTTTTTTTTTCAAGTGTATTTATGAGTTGTTGCTGAGAAAGTGAGATTTATTTTACTTTTATGTGATTCCATCCTAAGTTGGCCCTTTATAGTTTCTGTACTCTCGTTTTCTTGTACTTATGATATAGTTCTGTTAGTACTGATTTGTAATCTCATTCAGCGTAAGGCTTTTAAAATTTGGCGCCAAATTTTTGTTTGAACTTATCAAACTTTAGCAGTTGAACTTTATATTACAAGTTAAAGCACTGGTTTAAATTAGCTATGTTTAAGAGATAGCCCTATTAAGTTCAAAACTACTTCTTTCTCAAGGCATTAATTGGTATCATCATAGCACTTACCGAATAAACTAAGTTGTACTGAGATTTCAATCGTGCTAGCACTTTGATTAATTATTTACTTTTTGTGTTGTTTGAGGCTAGTACGTCTTCCTGCTGTGTTTCTTGTGATTTTTCTCCTTTGTCGAACTTATATCATTTTGATTTAGTTTTTGGCCTTCTTTTTTTCTAGGTTGTGGTTCTTCTACAGGCAATGTTTGGTATAATCATAGCACTTGCTGTATAGTCTTAGTTGTACTGAGATTTCAGTTGTATTATTACTGTTATTTTTAGTGTGTCACTGTTTTAGGGAATGCGAACTGAAGCTTCCCGTTCCTTTTTATATTTTGTAGAATGAATGTACTGTGTGTTCAAGTGTACCAGAAGTTCCAGTCCTAGCATGCTAGTTACTATGAAATACGATCGATGGTTCTTTGCTTTTCCTGCTTGCAAAGATTTAGTGAATTTCTAATTTCTATTTTAGCACGATGCTTTTAGTATCTAATGTTGTCCTTGGTCAAAACTTAGTCTTTTTAGTGTTCTTCTGAAACTAAAAACTAGGTTTTTAGTGTGATAGTACTACCGTTCATGTCTAAGCTGTACTTAGCGTCCAAGGCTACTATTTGCTTTTGTCCTTAGTTAGCCTGCCACTGTTTTTTTTTTGTCGAAAATATTTATGTGTTATTTTTATTTCTCCATGACTAGTGCTGCGTGGCAACCATCAAGTTTCAACTTCAACCTAGCTCAATTTCAAATGATGGTTCAACAAAATAGGAAGCTAGCAAACTTGTTGGATGACATAAGCAAACGATGTACTTGATAGACATATGCAAACTTGTTCAAACCCTGACACACATAGCATAAGGTAGTTGGTTCAACAAAACAAAAGCAAACTACAAATCTGAAACAACAAGACTAAGGACACACATAGCATATGGTAGCTGGTTCAACATAACGAATGCAGACTTTCATGCATCTTCATCTGTGAAGTTGCAGTGGTAGTAGGGGTCAGCCTCCTGCTCTTTGGAAATATCCCAACCTGTCACGATGTTGTCGATTGTCTTCCATGACTTGTACGCTATGTGACGCATCTATTCCTCGCGACATGATGAGGTTGTTCGGCAGCGGGCTGGTCGCCCACGCTTGTGGTCTTCCTCTTCATCTTCTTCTTCATGCTCAGAGAATGGGTGGATGACGCCGTCTGCAACATCGGCCAAGGAGTCGTAGTATTTCTCGGTCTTTGGATCTTTCCACTTGTGCTGCATGTCGATGAAGTTGTTGGGGTTGATTTCCAAACCAGACTTCCCCAACTTCTGCTTGTCACCTCCAATGCTGAAACCAACAAATGTGTACAATTTCTCCTCCTGCAGGAAGTCTTTGAGGCGCTTGGGCCTGCAAGGGGGGAGACACACATTTTCTAAAGATTAGTCTTCTTTTTGAGTATTTAATTCTACTGCTTTTTTTTCTGTTTTACAAGTGATAATCCATGAGGTAGATGCTTATATATTATGAGCCATGCATGAATGTAGTTCAGAAACTTGTACAAAAAGTCCTGAAATTAAATTCAATTACACCGTGTTATATTTTCTTTTTTGCTATCTTCGTTGCTTCACCAAATGCTTCACCAAATTAGAGAATCATTTTTTACCAGAGTCAATGATTCATGCGCTGCTTGATTCAAGTTTAGTTTTCTTTTTTGTTGAATAAAAGGCCTATACTAGTGCTTGATACATCTTTGTGCATTAATTCTATATCAAATTCAAAATTTAGTTTTGAGAAACTTGTGCATCAAGATATGGACCTATAAGACTTCACCAAAGATCTTTTAATACATCAATTCTATAAACTATACTAGTACATCAAGATCAGAAACTATGTTAGTACATCAAGTTCAGAAATTAATTTGGTGCATAAAGTTTAGAATGCTATAAACTTTTTTTCAGATGCTAACTGTGAAACAATCCAATTCACAGCCCGTAAATGCATGTAACTTGAGAAACATGTAATCATGCATCCACTTCATAGACTATTGTAGTTCATAGCATTCAATGAACTACTGGTACAAACAGATGACTATAATCGTTGGGAAACAAGTTTTAATTAAGTTTTTAACGACTAGTCCTGGTACAACAAATGAATGACGAACAGTAGTATGGGTTACCATTTTGTTGCTGCTGCGATGTGGTACACCAAGCAGAGTTCCTCGACACACAACTGCAGGATCGCCGCCATCTGTGGAGGTTTTTCTCGCCGGTGTACTCCACATCAACTCCGATGAAGCTCAGATACAAGCCGCCGCCTTCATCCCGAGCCCGCTCATCATCTGGTCGGCCTTGTCCGTTCGCTGGTGCAGACGATCTCCAGCGCTCTTTGCCGTGGAGCTCAACCCTTTGAGCGCTTTTGGTGTACTCGTGCTTTCGCCGGGACGGAACGCCGGCGAGGTTGCTGCTTTGTTTCAAGTGTCGCCATGTTGACGCTTACGGACGGTTCTCCGCCATCGCCTTTGCTCCGCGATCGTGGGCTTTGGGAGAGAGAAGTTTTGGTTTGTGTGCAGTAGATGGAAGCGCAATAGTGGTTCTGTGAATGAGGCGAGATGGAAGACAATGGGGTATTTTTGGAGTGGCCGACGGTGGTGTGTTGGAGGTGGTTCATCGGGACGGGTGTATTGGTCGGGGTCACCGCTCAGAAGTTATGTCGTGGCAACCACCCAAAGGTGGCGCGGTGGTGGCCTAGAAGAACTAACCGCCCAAGACAAAAAAATTACTACTGACCGACTAGTCTTGTCAAGTTGTACTTATAACTGCTAAATCCCACTTGCACGCCTCTCGGTGGTGATGATGGCATTTTGCACTGCTTAGGTGACGATGGCTCGTGATGTTTTTCCGTGGATGTTTAAGCATTGTTTTTCTATTGAAGTCTTTATACACTAGTTTATGTCAAAACATTTTTTCAAAGGTAATCGACTTGTTGCTCAAAAGTTGTACTTATTTTATTTTCATCTGTACCAACCTAGGTTAGGCCTTTATAGTTTTTGTATTCTCATTTTCAGTGCACTTATGTTTCAGTACTGTGTGAACTGAATTGTAATTTTCATACAATGCACGGGTTTGAAATTTGATGTCACAGTGGTGCGAGCGGCCTGACTGATCCTGCAGTTTTAGTACTGATGTCGTATGTATGTTTTGAACTGATTTTTTTTATAACTTAGGTTGGGGGTTTGAGATTATTTTACGACCAGATCGTTCGTTGTGGTGTGGACATATTTTATATAAATAAGAAATTTAGCAGAAATGACAAATAAATTCTATTTGAACTTTTTGAATTTTAGTAGTTGAACTTGTCAGTTTTTATATAAATAGGAAATTTAGCATAATTGACAAAAATTATATGTTTGAACTTTTATAGTTTTTAGTAGTTGAACTTATCAGATTTTATATAAATAGGAAATTTTAGCATAATTGACAAACATTATATGTTTTGTACTTTTAGATTTTTAGTAGTTGAACTTGTCAGCTTTTTCTATAAATAAGATATTTAGCATAATTGACAAACATTATATGCTTGAACTTTTTGAGCTTTAGTAGTTGAACTTGTCGATTTTATATAAATAAGAAATTTAGCATAATTGACAAACATTATATGTTTTGAACTTTTGAGTTTTAGTAGTTGAACTTGAAAGTAATATTTAATTCGGTTTTTAAATTACGTACATTTAATGATATGCTATTAAGTTCTGTTCTTTTTAGAGGTTCATTGTTTTTGTATCATATTTTTTCCTTTTTTCTTGTACAAAGTTAATTGACAAACATTTTTCTTGTAGGTTATTTTTCTTTGTCCCGCCATCCGGTTTGTATACCGGGCTTATTGGTGGGTGTTTTGTTGATGATGTAGGCTATTGGGCCCGCCGCCCAGATAGCTCGTCTGCTGGTATGCAGGTGTCGTCGGCGCAGGCGCCTGGTTTAGTCCCACCTCGCTAGTCGAGGGGCTCCGGACCTGTTTATAAGTGCAGCGGAGGCTCACCAACGAACTCCTCTCAACACTTACTTGAGCGCTTATACACGGCGCCGCCTCTCTCTGACCAGGCCCTGGTCGGCGGGTCTCAAGCAGCGGATTACTAGGATTCGCCCACGGCTCGAGTTCAAGTATCTAGCATTGTCGTGGTTCGCACCGACCTTGGGCGGTCATTTTTTTGTTTGTTTGAATCTAGTACTTGACTCCACCAAGAATTTGGACTGATACTTTTTGTTCTAGTTCTTGTCAGTTTTGTGTGAGTGTAATCTTTTTCATTTGAGTTTTTTGCCTTCTTTTTTGTGTTTGTTTTTGTGATTATTCTCAAGTGTCTTCTGGTGTCATTTTCGTAACTATGGTACTTATGTAGACTAAGTTGTACTGATAGTGCATTCATAGTAGCGCTTACGGACTGATGCTTCTTTGTACTTTTTATTGTAGTAAGAATGTACTGTCCGATCAAGTGTACTGAGTTGTACTGACACGGAACAACGTTTTGTGATTAGTTGCATCATAACTAGTACTTTAGAGCAATGACAACGTTCCATTCAGAAGCTACTTTTGAATTTTTAAAATGATGGATTAACAACATATGAAGCTACCAAACCAAACTTATATAATGAGATAAGCAAAACATTGTACTTGATAACATAACTAAACTTGTTCAAACATGACAAGCATGACATAATCACACTGGTTCAACCCAACAAGAGCAAACTACTAATTTGAAACAACAAGATAAAAGGCAAGCACAAGCGGAATTAAAACGAAGGCAGGCTCTGATGTTATCTTCATCCAGTAAAGGGGCAATAGGGGCGGTCGTAGAAGTTTTCAGCCTCCCGCTCTTTTGCATATTCCCAACCGTCTATGATGAAGTCGATCATGAACCATGATTTGTACGCGGGCGACGATCTACTCCCGCAGACTCGATGAGGTTGTCCGCAGCTCGCCGTCCCCATAGTTTGTAGTCTTCCGCGTGTTGATCTTGTTCTTCATGCCTTTGTAGAATGGGTGGATGACGCTGGCTGCAACATCACCAAGGAGTCATTTTTCCGTGTATGGAACTCTCCACTTGCGCTTAAATGTCGATGAACTTGTTGGGGTTGATCTCCATACCGACAACTTCAGCTTTTCTTTGTCGCTTTCAATGCTGAAACCGCAAATGTGACCGACTTCTCATGTCGCAAAGATCTCGGTCAGCGCTTATTCGCAAGGGCGTAGACATTTTGAATATTAGCATTACTTTGATGTTTTGAATTATTCATTTTGTTTTGTTTTACGTTTATGAATCCATGAAGTAGTTTTTATGTAGGATAAACAATGGATGAATGTACTTCAAAAACTAGTAAAGAAAGTTCTGAAATTAAATTAAGTACATCATGTTATTCTTCTTCTTGGATTATACATAGTTTCAGTCAATGTTGTATGTTCTGCATTGGCACTAGTTTAGTCTTTTTTGGTTGAAATGGGATAATAGAGAAACCAGTGCTTCACCAAGTCCTTAGTTTATTTTCTTACGAAAATAACATTGGATCAAATTCACAAAATACTTCACTACATCAAGTTCAGAAACATCCTTTTTAATACATCTAGTACATAGACTACTCTATTGTATCAACTTCAGAAACTTCACTAGTCGATCAACTTCAGAATTTAATCTTCCGCAAGATTTTCCAAATAGTAATCCATTGCATCAGGTTCATAAATACATTTTATAGTATATCTACTTGAGAAAATGCAGTAGTGCATCCACTTTTCACAAACCACACTAGTACATCTAGTTGGGAAAGCAAGTGTGATTAGTTTTTCAGGATACAGTAGTAATAAAACAGATAAACCATATGCAGGGCAAATGAGTAGGATTGCTCACCATTTTGTGGCCACTGCGATGTGGTACACCAAGAAGAGTTCATCGACGCACAACTGCAGGACTGCTGCCTTCTGGGGAGGTTCATCTTCGTTGGTGTAGTGCACACCAACGCCGACGATCCTACGAACCCTGCCGCCAAGCTTCATCCAGAGCTCGGAGATCACCTCATCGGCCTTTTCTCGTACGCCGGTGCAGACGATCTCCAGCCGCCTCGCTGTTGTGGAGCTCAACCCTTTGAGGGTTGTTGTGTACTCGCGCTTCGCCGGGACGCATGTCGACGAGGTTGCTCCTCTTGTCCGACGCCCGCATGATGACGCTTATGGACGGTTCCTCCGCCATGGCCTTCCTCCGCGATCGTGGGCTTTGAGAGAGAAGTTTTGGTTTGTGTTCAGTGGAAATGGAAGCGCAATGGTGGTTTGTGGGAACGAGGGAGAGGTGGAAGAGAATGGGATTTTTGCAAGGCGTGGACGGGATTTTGCAAGAGGCGGTTCATTCGGGTCGTGTGTAGTGGGTGTTGTATGGGGTCACCGTCATAGCCCTTGTGCCAACCGCCAATGGGTGGCGCGGATGGTGGCGTGGAAGAACTAACCGCCCAAGTGAAATGGTTTTTACCGTTGAACCGACTAGTCTTGTCAAGCTGTACTTATGACCCGCCAAATCCCACTTGCATGCTCTCGCGGTGGTGATGATGGCATTTTACCGTGGCACCGATTCAGATAGTCAAGCTGTACTTATCACCGCTTATCCCACTTGCACGTCGCCGCCGGTGTTGATGGAGGTCTCGAACTCCTCATCGTCGTACTCGGACCGGTGATTGAAGTGCAATTGAACGTACTCAAATACCAAAGGAGACTATGTGTGGTGCTAATGTTTTTTAAAACAATTTTTGTATTTTTTAAAGGATTGTTTATATCAAGATAATCTGTGAGTAGTTTTTATAGATAAATTAGATTTTCACCAGTACAGGATGTATTATATTCGCATTTTGCTTGAGGTAATTATTTTCATGTAATCGATGGTGTTTCGAATTGGGACCGGCAGAGCAGTATAGCTTTGTTTTTTCAAAACAATTTTTTTTGAGTCGTTAACTGGTATGTTTGTTTTACTATGCCTTTTGTACTACCGATTGAGATTTATCAGTACTGATGTACTACAAGAGTTTATATTTTTCCTTGGCATTTTTTTGTTGCTGAGTTACTCGTTGACAGTAGCGTTTTGTGTCAGATATATCCAGATAAGTTTTTTCAAATTTATTTGTGACTGCATTCAAAAGGATTATCAAATGGTTTAAATAATAATGTCACTGCTTCAGCGGCCACAAATCAGAAATTATATCAGTACTGATGTGTACTCAGCATTGTATTGACGTCTGAGAGTTATCAGTACTGATGTACTACAAGATTTTAAATTTTTCATTGACATGTTATTTTTCCTGAGTTACTGGGTCACAGTATCGTTTTGTGTCAGATATATACAGATAAGTTTTTTCAAACGTATTTTTTTGACTGCTCCAGCGGGCACAAATCAGAAACTAAAAAATAACTTTAGTTCTGATCGAGAGTAATCGACGTTAAAGCTAAATAAGTGTTGGTAACGACAGTGTTTGTGAAATGCTTTATCATTGTGTGCTGATGCAACTGAAACTACAAGGTTATTTTTTAGTTGACGCAGCAGGATAACCACTATGTATTGTTCAGTCTTGAGCTCCTAACTGCCCCTCGAATGTTGTGCCTTGCCGGCGCTTCTTTCCGTGTTGAGCCTTGGCAGCTTCATCGCCGCTTTCAGCTTCTCGCCCGACACTATCATCTTCATTGTCTTCGCTCGATTGGCCATCATTCTCATCAAACTCTTCCTCTTCATCGCCTTCATTTGATTGCTTGGAACTCAGACCTTGCCCTATTTATGTTCAGCTCCACCGACCTCCTTGCCCACTTTGCACGCAAGGGCATTATGTCCATCTGGCCCCCACACTTATGCAAGTGTAGCTGTTACGTGTGCTGTCTCCATTTGTAGAAAGCTGGGTGGCTCCAATCTGGTTGTTCTTGTTGACAGTGGCATCTGTGCGGAGTGGGCATGTGCGGTAGTTATGGTTGCTCACGACGTTGCAGAAACCGCATGCCCTTATCCCGAGGGGTTTGCCGTCTGGCCAAATTCCACGCGCTTGATGGGGCGTGGTGGTTTTTTGCTGCTGCTTTGCAGCTTTCGCTGCTTTGCCTTTGCTCTTCCTCCCTTTGTGTTTGAGAATATTGGGGTTTAATCACCCTTTCCGCCGCTGCTGGTAGGATGTGCTATTGTCATGTTGTTCGCTTACAACACTATCAAGCTCATGATCTCGCATGTGAGTTTGTCGGCGCCTTGAGTGTGCACATGGGCAAGCTCCGTTGTTGCTGCTCTTCTTCCTCGCTCTCAAACGGGTCAATAGATCCCAGATGGTTCATCTCGATAACATTGTAGCAATATCCTGGTCAATGGCTTCATTGTCCGCGACACCTCCATTTTCAGAGAATGCATGGCGCCGAAGTTCTTGTTCAAGTTTGTCCATGACGACCCGCGACCTTGCCATTTGCTCTTGGCTTCTCAAGCTTTTTTCAGGCACCCTCATGTTCAGCGCCGAAGTGAGCTTTCAATGCAATATTGGGATGCCTTGTTTGACGCCATCGCCCTCAAGTCATTTCACAAATGTTGGCCGGATGTTCGGGCGCTTGGTGTATCTCCGAGTATGTATTTCTCTCGAACGCTAGCAGCCTTAATTGTCCGTGATCATGCATGTGACATGCACGCAGTAAAAGACCAGATTTGTTTTTGGAAGAGGTGCATGTTTTTGTCATTTCATTCGAACAAAAACTTTTGCAAAAAAGTAGTACAAGATGTAACATATTTTTGCACTCCTCACCGTGTGGTCCCATAGCCTGCACTCAGACTCATATGTTTCTCCCACGGGTCTCGCCACCACCGAACGCGCGGCCGAGCCCACATGCATAGTTTTTATGGGTGGTTGTAGCACTAGGTACTTTGTGGGCTCTTCCGCTCGTCGCCGTGAAGAGCGTCTCGGGCCAATTTATCTTCGATCTCACAGACACACTGTGTGTACAGCTTTGCCATCCGGGTGTCAAACCCATAGTAGGTCAGCGTGTTTTGTTCCTTCCGCAGATGCAAGAATGATGATCATATTGTTAGTTTTTCACAGGAAAAACTTCTAATAAAGTTTTTACTTTAGTAAGCATGTTATTTTTATGTCTTACGACAAGTGATAGAGATATACCCGCTACCCATTGTCTCCTCGGTTCTCTCCGCTCCGCCTCCCGGTTTTGACGCATGAGTTTACCTGACTGACAAACCTGTGTAGGTTATGTCTCTCATTTACGTAGTTCTTCTTGAGCACATAGTTCATGCTCTCACTTTGCTGTGTGGATGTCATCTTGGCGCAGAAAATTTCCTTGAAGTAGGCTGATATCCACTTCACGCTGCTCCACATGCCCACCATTGTGGCATCATCGTGGAGGTTGTACTTATCAATGAGTCTTTTCCAGGCATCCTCAAACTCAGTTGGCATGAGGGGCCAGTTGAGAATTGATGTGAATTCATCTTTAAGGTCCTCGTGCAGGAAATACAGGTACGCAAGGTGTTCCCTGTACTTCTTCATAATGTGCCAGCGGCATAGCTTATGTACTGTGTTCTTGAAAACATCTGCGATCGCCAAAGCCATTGCCGGGCACTGGTCTGGTAATGAGAAAATAGACTCTGAGTGGTCAGCAGAGATGGTTGTGCATATATACCAATAGAACTGACACAACATTTTTTTGTGTTACTTTACTTTTCGTTTTTGGAAGGGGGTGGTGGTTGGGGGGTGGTTTTAGTGGTTATACCTATGAGGATGCATGTAGGAGCCTTCCTTCTCATGCACCTTAAAAATGTCTTGAACAGCCACTTGAATGAATTATGATCCTCATCTCTTATCAGGGCAAAATCAAAGAATGTAGTCTGTAAGTGGTTGTTAGTTCCGACAAACACCCCAAGTGGCATATGGTACTTGTTTGTCTTATATGTTGTGTCAAACGTTACGTAGTCTCCAAGTCCCGACACGCCTCGGCAGCTTATGCTCGCTTAGAATATGTTCTTAACTCGCCGGACTCATCGAGTTGCATGTCACGTAAAAATTCCCGCTTATAGCTTTCATCTCCCTAAAGAAGTTGATAGTCTTTAGGACATCGCCCACATCATCAATCCTTGAATTCTTTGCTTTCCCGCATATCAAAAGTTCATTGAATAATGCATGTTGAATCAAGGCCAGTCATGCGTTGCATGATATGTTTGTACCGACAGAGGAAAAATACGGAGACGGTTTATGGAGGAGAACAAGTTTGTACTTACAGTTAATCGTGTCTTTGGCATTCATTTCGAGGAAGTAGCTACTGTGGTCATCACCGCCAAGATGCTCATGATTTTGCGTGTTCAATGCCTTTGAACTGCAGTGTACTTGACGACTCCAAGATTGTTTTGTCAAAGTTTTTGTGGGAGTGCAAGAAGACAAGCATTTCATGGTGAGTCAGAGTCTGTGGTTGTGTTCCTGCACTATCTCTTTTACGACAAATGTTCCATCTTTTTCCTTCTTCAAATTTCATTTTAGCCCCACAGCTTAGTTCTGGCTGTCGCCTTGTTATGCTGTCTATTTGCTTCGCACACCTTTGATTCATAAACTCCATGGCACGTGCAATAAAGGTAGGCTCGGTCTTAAACTTGGGGCCTTCCCCGACAAAGAAAACCAGCGTGTTTTGCATATACGCTGTAGAAGTTCTTAGTTTCTTCGAAAGTTTCAAACCTCATCTCTAGCCTTGGCGTAACATAAGCTTCAATATCGTGGCTGCACACAACAAAGGACCAAACAAAAATGTTAGATGGGGTGGTCAAAGACCATGGTATGGACTGTGCTTATGTTTTTTTTCTTTTCTATATGGATACTTACATGTGTATAGCTCTCACACTGATCCGTGTTTGTTGTTCTCCTTGGTTTATGGGCGCCGTGGTGTCACCCTTGGCACATGCAGCAATGCATCTCTTGAGGGAGCAACGCTGACGAAGATCTCCGCTCTTTCATTGTAATGGCTGTCTCCCCTCGATTCATTGTGAGGTTATTCCTGCCTATATGGCTCATATCTTGTACCTTTGAACCTTCTAGATTGGCCAAAATTTCTGTCTTTTTGCCCCGGTCTTCCTGTCAGAATCGCTTCTTGCAAAGACGGATGATTGATGTCGACGGAGCGATTGGTGGAAGCCTTGTTGCAACCCATCCACGGCTTCTCGCCCTGGCTTTTTGCATGCACCGGGAAGGAAAACATTTGTTGTTGGTGATATTGTTGGCCTTGTTGCAACTCAAAGAAATGACAAAGCTTGCATTCCCGTGATATTGGTCTTTCTCAGATAGAAGAACCCGTCCGTGCTTTCGATGTTTATGGTGTATCTTCAAATCTGCTTATACCGTTGAAATATCCAGCGGTATTTCGTGTTACCCAACCGTGGTGCCCCATATCTGTCCTGCCATGAAATTTTGTCGCAGGCGCCGCTTTGCATGCTTCGCAAACAACATTCAACAGTTTTGAGATTAATCTGTTCGCTCAGCCGAATCGATGAACATTGATGCTCAAACACGGATGTACCGATGTACGCTTTTCTACAACTTATGCAACTACAGTAGAAGTACTCCTAGTTTATGTATCATTGAACTTACTGTGTAAATGTGGCACACTCTTATCACTATATACTTCGACTGACGCATATGTTTTTAAGTTTTTTTACTTGAACTGAAGATAGCATATTAGATGCACTGACAGTAATCTCGACATCCTAATCGTGCATCAATGCATCCACATTACAAGTACTGCTAGTTTATGTATCACTGAACTTACTGTGTGCCAATTTTGTATTATTATTTTAAGTAACAGTTTTGCTAATCGTTTGATTTGACGCAACTACATGACTTGTACTCTTTAGAGATAGCAACATGCAACTTTTCAGTGGTAGCTGAACCTTTTGTCACTATCTACTTGGACTGACGCATATGTTTTTAAGTTTTTTTACTTGGACTGAAGATAGCATATTAGATGCACTGACAGTAACCTCGACATCCTAATCGCGCATCAATGCATCTAAATTACAAGCACTGCCAATTTATGTATCACTAAACTTATTGTGTACCAATTATATATTTTTTTGGTAACAGTTTTGTTACTCGTTCGAACTGACGCAACTACATGACTTGTACTCTTTAGAGATAGCAAACATACAACTTTTCAATGGTAGCTGAACCTTTTGTCACTATCTACTTGGACTGACGCATATGTTTTTAAGTTTTTTTACCTGAACTGAAGATAGCATAATAGATGTACTGACAGTAACCTCGACATTTGTAATCGCGCATCAATGCATCTACATTACAAGCACTGCTAGCTTATGTATCACTGAACTTACTGTGTAGCAATTATAATTTTTTCGGTAACAGTTTTGATACTCGTTCGAACTGATGCAATTACATGTCTTATACTCTTAGAGATAGCAAACATACAACTTTTCAATGGTAGCTGAACCTTTTATCACTATCTACTTGGACTGACGCATATGTTTTTAAGTTTTTTTTACCTGAACTGAAGATAGAATATTAGATGCACTGACAGTAACCTCGACATGCTAATTGCGCATCAAGTGGCAGGGGTGTAAACGAACTGATGCAAGCATTTGCAATGTACTGATGCAGCACAGATGCATCACACAACTTTGTACTCATGAACCCAATAGTGTAACATACTGATAAATTGACATAAACATGGTACCCATCTTCATTCAATCCCAGGTCTCAAAAACTTTGGTGTTGCTAGTATTGTGTGTGGGAAGAATTCATCGCCTGCATCTTGTTGCATGTGGCTCCATCTTCGTTTCGTTGGCAGCGTATTGGCAAGAAGTTGGGAGGTGGAGCCATTGTTGTTGGGGAGACGACCGTGCTTGTGCTGGAGCTCTGTCGACGAGGTCCGTCGAGGGGCGGAGGCAGGAGGCGTGGATCACGGCCCAGGCGAATCTCCAGCGCACGGCGGCAGGAAGGCGCACGAGGAAGCTCCTGCACCAGGCGGCGGGTAGGCGAGCGGAGAGGCTCCTGCACCAGACGGAGGGAGGCGTGCGGGGAGGCTCTGGCGCCCGGCGGTGGGAAAGCACGCGGGGAGGCTCTGCCGCCCGGCAGTGGGGAGGTGCGCGGGGATGCTCCGGTGCCGGACAAGGCGACCGATGGTGGCTGCGGTCGGGCCGGGCGACATGGCTAGATGGCGCGCGGGGGGAGGGAGTGATGGCTGTGGATTGGGGGCCGGTGATGCAAACTCGCTGTCGGCGGGTCACGCGCTGCTGGCCTCGATCCGGCTGCCATTATCGCCGTCGCTCATACGGTTGCCTCCGCGGTAGGAAGTGGGTCGATTGGGGCTGGTCTGCTGTGGACGCCGCGCTTTATAGGGGCAAGGGTAACAAAATAATATTCTGTTACCGGTAACAAAATAGTCCAGCCCTATATATATATATATCGTGATCTTTCCAACACGAGGTGCTTGCCAAAGGATAAAATAAAAAGGAAAGGTGAAGATCACCTTGACTCTTGCATAAAGTAAAAGATAGGCCCTTCAGAGGGAAGCAGAGGCTGTCATGTGCTTTTAGGGTTGGATGCACAAATCTTAATGCAAAAGAACGCCACTTTATATTGCCACTTGTGATATGAACCTTTATTATGCAGTCCGCTTTTATTACTTCCATATCACACGATCGATAAAGATTATTTTCTCCACATTAATAAGTCATACATATTTAGAGAGCAATTTTATTGCTTGCAACATGACAACTTACTTGAAGGATCTTACTCAATCCATAGGTAGGTATGGTGGACTCTCATGGCAAAACTGGTTTAAGGATTTTTGAAGGACAGTAGTATCTCTACTTGGTGCAAGGAATTTGGCTAGCATGAGGGGGAAAGGCAAGCTCAACATGTTGAACGATCCATGACAATATACTTTAACTAAGATGTGAGAAAACATAACCCATTACGTTGTCTTCCTTGTCCAAAGATCAACTCTTTAGCATGTCATAATTTAATGAGTGCTCACAATCATAAAAGATGTCCAAGATAGTATATTTATATGTGAGAACCTCTTTCTTTATTACTTCCTATTAATTGCAACGATGACCAAAACTATGTTTGCCAACTCTCAACAACTTTTAAGCCTCATACTCTTATATGTGAAGTCATTACTATCCATAAGATTAATATGAACTCTTTTATTTCTTTTTATTCTTTCTATTTTCTCAAGATCATAGCAAGATAGCAAAGCCCTTGATTCAACACAATCTTTATTATATATAGCTCACTTAACTTGATTACATAGAGGGGTCACAAAGCAAAACTCAAAACTAATTCATACCAAGACTTTCTTCTACTAGATCAAGATATTACCAAAACGATAGAACTAAGTAAAACGGTAAAGATAGGAGTGTGATGGTGATACGATACCGGGGCACCTCCCCCAAGCTTGGCAGTTGCCAAGGGGAGTGCCCATACCCATGTGATTATGTCCCTGAGGTGGTGAAGAAGGAGTTGTTGATGATGTAGGCTTGTCGTCCGCCTTCCAAGGCATAGGCTCACCATCATAGAAGGATGATCGAGTCTCCCGGATCTCAAATCGCAGCCAAACTCATCCTTTTGAATCTATATTCATACTCACAGCTTTTGGTTTTGCGTGTCATAGCTCGGGCTTGAGGTGCTCGATTTTCTCATGAAGCTTGAAGATGGTATCCCAACGCTCTTGGCGCCCAGCTTGTGGTTGTTGGTGAACTCATGATCATCATCCGTTGGCGCTAAGTCCACGCTCCACCATCCCTTGGCACTTGAAAACTTGTTGCCCATCGCCGAGCTTTGTCTCCACGCCTCCTGCATTTCTTGGTCCTTTCACATCGCTGGATGTGCAGCACCCTCACACATCTCAATGGTTTGAGGGTGATGCAAGACTCCGCGAGATAGGGGTTGATGACCCTCTCAAAAACTTGTCCTTGGGAGTGCTTGAGACGCCATGGTGCTCTAGATCTATCGTAAAAACAGCTCAAACAAAAACAGAGGATATTTGCATGATACGTGGTCAAAACCTTCGGAGATTATATAATGAATTTTACCACCAAAAGAAGTATCGCAAGAAAACGGAGTCTGGGAGCACACGAGGTGCCCATGAGGCAGGGGGCGCGCCCAAGAAGGTAGGGCGCACCTCCACCTCGTGGACGCCTCGTGTCCTTCCCGACTACTTTTATTTTCCTATTTTCTTAAATATTCCAAAACGGAGAAAATTGCTATTAGAACTATTTCGAGTCGGTTTACTTATCGCATTACATACCTATTCCTTTTCGAGATCAAACATTCTCGAAAGTGTCCTTATGTATTCCTCCGGCTACTAGATCAATAATATTAGTTTCAACATTTATTGGGTTACCCGAGATATAATGTTTGATTCTTTGACCGCTCACCACCCTCGGACTTGTGCCTTCGGTTGTTGATTTTGTGGCACCGGAACGATAGACCTCCTCGATAACGTAAGGACCTTCCCATTTAGAGAGAAGTTTTCCTGCAAAAAATCTTAAACGAGAGTTGAATAGCAACACATAATCACCTATGTTAAACTCACGCTTTTGTATTCTTTTGTCATGCCATCTTTTAACTTTTTCTTTAAACAGCTTGGCATTCTCATATGCTTGGGTTCTCCATTCATCAAGTGAGCTAATGTCAAATAACCTCTTCTGACCGGCAAGTTTGAAATCATAATTGAGCTCTTTAATAGCCCAATATGCCTTATGTTCAAGTTCGAGAGGTAAGTGACATGCTTTTCCATAAACCATTTTATATGGAGACATACCCATAGGGTTTTTATATGCAGTTCTATAGGCCCATAATGGATCATAAAGTTTCTTGGACCAATTCTTTCTAGATCTATTAACAGCCTTTTGCAAAATTAATTTGAGCTCTCTATTACTCAATTCTACTTGACCACTAGACTGTGGGTGATAAGGACATGCAATTCTATGATTAACATCATACTTAGCAATCATTTTATTTAAACGCACCATGAATAAAATGTGAACCACCATCACTATTAAGTATCTAGAGACTCCAAACCTCGAAAAATAACTTCTTTAAGCATCTTAATAGAGGTGTTATGATCAAGACTACAAGTTGAAATAGCTTCACCCACTTAGTAACATAATCAACAAAGAACTAAAATATGTGTATATCCATTAGAGGCGTGAAAAGGTCCCATATAATCAAAGCCCCAAACATCAAATGGTTCAATAACAAGAGAAAATTCATAGGCATTTCTTGACGCCTACTAATATTACCAATTCTTTGACATTCATCACAAGACAAGACAAACTTACGGCATCTTTGAAGAGAGTAGTCCAATAAAAACCGGAGTGCAATACCTTATGTGCGCTTCTATCTCCAAAGTGGTGTCCTCCATATGCCTCGGAATGACACTTATGTAGGATCTGTTCCTGTTCATGCTCAGGTACACAACGTCTAATAACACCATCGACTCCTTCTTGATAAAGGTGTGGGTCATCCCAGAAGTAATGTCTGAAATCATAAAAGCTTTTTCTTTTGCTCGTATGTGAAGCTAGGTGGTATAAATTTAGCAACAATGTAATTAGCATAATCAGCATACCATGGAGCAGTACGGGAAGCATTTATGACAGCTAATTGTTCATCAGGAAAGCTATCATCAATAGGTAGTGGGTCATCAAGAACATTCTCTAACCTAGACAAGTTGTTTGCAACGGGGTTCTGAGCTCCCTTTCTATCAATAATATGCAAATCAAATTCTTGGAGCAAGAGAACCCATCTAATAAGTCTAGGTTTAGCATCTTTCTTTTCCATAAGATATTTAATACCAGATGATTAGTGTGAATAGTTACTTTAGAATCAACAATGTAAGGTTTGAACTTATCACATGCAAATACAACTTTAAGAATTCTTTTTCGTAGTAGCATAATTTCTCCGGCAAAGGTCAAGAGTTTTACTAGCATATTGATAACATTTAATTTCTTATCAACTCTTTGCTCTAGAACAACACCTACAGCATAATCGCTAGCATCACACATAATTTCAAAGGGTAAATTCCAATCAGGTGGCTGAACAATAGGTGCAATGATCAAATCTTTCTTAAGTATTTCAAATGCTTCTACACAATCATCATCGAAGACAAAAGGAATATATTTTTGTAATAAATTAGTCAAAGGCCTAGAGATTTTAGAAAAGTCCTTAATGAACCTCCTATAAAAACCGGCATGACCAAGGAAACTTTTATACCTTTAATGTCCTTGGGACATGGCATCTTTTCAATAGCATCAACTTTAGCTTTATCAACTTCAATACCTCTTTCGAAATTTTATGCCCCAAGACAATGCCTTCATTAACCATAAAGTGGCACTTCTCCCAATTCAAAACAAGACTAGTATCTTCACATCTCAAAAACTCGATCAAGGTTGCTCAAGCAATCATCAAAAGAGGATCCATAAACGGAGAAATCATCCATGAATACCTCACAAATATTTTCACAAAAGTCGAGAATATAGCCATCATGCATCTTTGAAAGGTAGTGTGCATTACATAAACCAAAAGGCATACGCCTATAAGCAAAAGTACCGAAAGGGCAAGTAAAAGTAGTCTTTGCTTGATCGTCCACGACATGTGTATTTGAGAGAAACCGTAATAACCATCTAAAAAGTAGAAATGTGTATGTTTGGATAGTCTTTCTAGCATTTGATCAATAAAAGGTAAAGGGTAATGATCTTTCTTAGTAGCTTTATTTAATTTACGGAAATCAATTACCATCCTATAACCTGTAATAATTCTTTTATGGATCAATTCATCTTTATCATTAGGAACTACAAGAATACCTCCCTTCTTAGGGACACAATGGATGTGGCTTACCCACTCACTATCAAGAACGGATAAATTATACCGCCTCAAGGAGCTTTAGTATTTCCTTTCTTACCACTTCTTTCATCTTAGGATTTAACCGTCGTTGATGATCTCTAACTAGTTTGGCGCCTTCGTCCAATTTAATTTTGTGTTGGCATAGAGGACTAATGCCCTTAAGATCATCAAGAGTATATCCAATAGCAAAGACGGTGCTTCTTCGTAGTTTTCAATAATCTTTCCTCTTCTTGCTCGAAGGTTAGCACTAATAATAATAGGATATATCTTCTTTTCATCAAGATAAGCATATTTAAGAGTATCGTAAAGGTTTAAGCTCAAACACGGATCACCCTTGGGTGGAGGGGGATCCCTAGGATTTCAACAGCAAGTTGTGTTTCAAAATAGGACCCTGCTTAAAGAACACTTCATCTATCTCCTTCTTTCATTCATGAACATATCATTTTCATGGTCTAGCAAATATTGTTCTAAAAGATCAAGAGGAGGCATGGCAATAGAAGCAAGACCAATAATTTCATCCTTACTAGGCAATTCTTTATCATGGGGTTGTCATTAAATTTGGCAAAATTAAACTCATGTTTCATATCCCCAAGCCAATTGTAACAACATCCTTTTCACAATCAATCTTAGCATTAAGCAAGATTCAAGAAGGGTCTACCAAATATAATGGGACAAAAGCTATCTTGTGGGGAACCAAGAACAAGAAAAGCAGGTATTTAACTTTCCCACACAAGACTTCAACATCTCTAACAATCCCAATTGGTGAAATAGTATCTCTATTGGCAAGCTTAATTGTAACATCAATATCTTCTAACTCAAAGCGGGTGTAATATCATGCATAATTTATTTATATAAGGAAATAGGTATTGCACTAGCACTAGCACCCATATCACATAAGCCATGATAACAATGATCTCCTATTTTAACAGTAAATAACAGCATGCCTACAACAGTCTATGTATCTTAACATCCGGTCTAGCAATATTAGCGCTTCCTCGCAAATAAATAACATGCCCATCAATATTATCAGCCAAGAGATCTTTAACCATATCAATACTAGGTTCAACTTTAATTTGCTCAGAGGTGTATATGTTCTAGTATTACTCTTACGAACCATTGTTGAAGTTGTAGCATGATCCTTTATCCTAACAGGAAAGGTGTTTCTCAACATAAGTAGTAGGAACAATAGGATCATTATAAGTGATAGTCTTTTGTTCAACCGTAATAGGTGCAACTACTTTTACTTCAATGGGAGGATTATATTTAAACCACTTCTCCTGAGGGAGATCAACGTGAGTAGCAAATGATTCACAGAAAGAAGCTACTATCTCAGAGTCAAGTCCATATTTAGTGCTAAATTCACGAAAAGCATTAATATCCATAAAAGATTTAACACAATCAAACTTAGGTGTCATACCTAACTCCTTACCATTGTTGGAACCACAATCTTCAGAGTTACATTTAATTCCTTCCAATAAATCCCAATTGAATTCAATAGTCTTCATCATATAAGAGCCAGCACAAGAAGTATCAAGCATGGTGCGATCATTGAGAGAAAGCCGAGCATAAATTTTTTGAATAATCATTTCTCTTGAGAGCTCATGATTGGGGCATGAATATAACATTGACTTAAGCCTCCCCAAGCTTGAGCGATGCTTTTCCTTCATGAGGCCAAAAATTATATATATAATTACGATGACGATGAACAAGATGCATAGGATAGAACTTCGTGAAATTCCAATTTCAATCGCTTATAGTCCCAAGATCCCATATCATCACATAGCCTATACCATGTCAATGCATCTCCTTCAAAGATAAAGGGAAGACCTTCCTCTTGACAACATCATCGGGCATACCGCAAGCTTAAATAATCCACAAACTTCATCCACATAGATAAGGTGTAAATCAGATGCAATGTTCCATCTCCTACAAAGGGATTAGCTAGCTAGTTTCTCTACCATACCCAAGGAATTTCAAAGTATACATTTTCAAGGGTTCAATAGGTTGAGGAGCAACTATTTGTTTCACTGGTCGGGGTGAAGATGCCCTAACAAGCCCCTCAAAGGATTAGTTTCATAGCAACAAGTGACAAGAAATGTCAGCACACTATGTAAATATTTCTTGCCAAGTTCCACTCACCAAAGGTGCTTCACTTCCCGGCAACGGCGCCAAAAAAGAGTCTTGATGACCCACAAGTGTTGGGGATCAGTCGTAGTCCTTTCGGTAAGTAAGAGTGTCAAACCCAACGAGGAGCGTATGAAATGTCAAGCGTTTTCAGAAGGTATTCTCTTGAGGCATTGAAATTGTAGGTAACAAATAGTTTTGTGATAACATAATTTGTAACGGTAACAAGCAATGAAAGTAAATGAGGTGCAAAGGTGGCCCAATCCTTTTATAGCAAAGGACAAGCCCGACAAGTTCTTATAATGAGAAAAGCGCCCCGAGGACACATGGGAATTATCGCTGTTAGTTTTCATCACGCCATATGATTCGCTCGCTATTTTGATAATTTGATATGTGGGTGGACCGGTGCTTGGGTACTGCCCTTTCTTGGACAAGCATCCCACTTATGATTAACCCCTATTGCAAGCATCCGCAACTACAAAAGAAGTATTAAGGTAAACCTAACCATAGCATGAAACAAGTGGATCCAAATCAACCCCTTACGGCAACGATAAACTAGGGTTTAAGCTTCGTCACTCTAGCAACCCATCATCTACTTATTACTTCCCAATGCCTTCCTCTAGGCCCAAACAATGGTTAAGTGTCATGTAGTCAACGCTCACATAACACCACTAGAGGAGAGACAACATACATCTCATCAAAATATCAAACAAATACCAAATTCACATGACTACTAATAGCAAGACTTCACCCATGTCCTCAAGAACAAACGAATTACTCACAAAGCATATTCATGTTCATAATTAGAGGGGTATTAATATGCATTAAGGATTTTAACATATGATCTTCCACCAAATAAACCAACTAGCATCAACTACAAGGAGTAATCAACACTACTAGCAACCCACGTGTACCAACTGAGGTTTCGTACAAAGATTGGATACAAGAGATGAACTAGGGTTTGAGAGGAGATGGTGCTGGTGAAGATGTTGATGGAGATTGACCCTCCCAATGATAGGATCGATGGTGATGACGATGGCGATGATCTCCTCCTGAGGGATGTTTCCTGCAGTAACAGCCTCCCGAGCCCTAGATTGGTTCCGCTTAGGTTCTGCCTGCAAGTGAGTTTCATCCCGTAAGCTTGCTTATGATTTTTCCAGGTAAAAGACTTCATATAGCGTAAGATGGGCACCGGAGGGTCACTGGGGGCCCATGAGGCAGGGGCGCGCCTCAGTGGTGTGCGCCCCACCTCGTGGCTGTGGTGTGGGCCCTCCGGTACTTCTTTTTAGCTCAAGAATTGTTATTAATTCCAAAAATGACTTTCGTGGAGTTTCAGGACTTTTGAGCAGTGCAAAGATAGGTTTCAATATTTGCTCCTTTTCCACTCGAATTCCAAATGCAAGCATTCTCCTCTTTATGTAAACCTTGTAAAATAAGAGAGAATAGCCATAAGTATTGTGACATAACATGTAATAACAACCCATCATGCAATAAATATCGATATAAAAGCATGATGCAAAATGGACGACACCATCGAGGATAAAAAGATGGGGTTTATATTATATTGTTTTTAGTTTATCCCTCTACATCATGTCATCTTGCCTAATGTATTACTCGCTCTTATGAACTTAATACTCTAGATGCCCGCTGGATAGCGGTCGATGTGTGGAGTAATAGTAGTAGATGCATAATTGTTTCGATCTACTTGTCACGGACGTGATGCCTATATACATGATCATGCCTAGATATTCTCATAACTATGCGCTTTTCTATCAATTGCTCGACAGTAATTTGTTCATCCACCGTAATACTTATGCTATCTTGAGATAAGCCACTAGTGAAACCTATGTCCCCCGGGTCTATTTTCCATCATATATGTTTCTGATCTATTTTTATTTTGCAATCTTTACTTTCCAATCTATATTATAAAAACACCAAAAATATTTATCATCTCTATTAGATCTCACTTTTGCAAGTGGCCATGAAGGGATTTACAACCCCTTTATCATGTTGGTTGCAAAGTTCTTATTTGTTTGTGTAGATACAAGGCGACTTGTGTGTAACCTCCTACTGGATTGATACCTTGGTTCTGAAAAACCGATTGAGATATTTACGCTACTTTGTTGCATCACCCTTTCCTCTTCAAGGGAAAACCAACGCATGCTCAACATGTAGCAAGAAGGATTCCTAGCGCCGTTGCCGGGAGGCTTACGCTAAGTCAAGTCAAGATTTGATCTCCCATCAATGTGCTGATTTCTAGCACCGCTGCTAGGAAGTCTACGCCAAGTCAAGACATACCAAGTACCCATCACAAACTCTTATCCCTCGTGATTACATTATTTGCCATTTGCCTCGCTTTCCACTTCCACTTCACCCTTGCCGCTTTTATTCACCTCTCTTTTTGTTCCCTTTTCCCTTTGCCTCTTTTTTCGCTTGCTTCTTGTGTGCCTATTTTCCCGATGGTTTTGCCTAAAACGCTGATCCTCATCTTAGAAGGTTGGAAGAAATCAAAACAACGTTAGAAGCTTTATGACTTTACAATTTGAGCATAATAATTTCTTTAGAAATGAGTTTAAAGAACAAAAAATCTTTATGGAATACATGAATAAAGAGCTTGATGACATGTCTAAGGAATTTTATGGTTTGAAATCTCAGCTTGCTTGTCTTGAAAAATCAATAGCCCAAATTTTGATAACCAGGCCACCTTAGTTAATAAGATGGCCGCCAAGCCGTAAGGGTTAGAAGAAAATAATAGGGATGAAGATCTAAAAGTGATTGATGTATCCTATTAAATCTTTGTTTTGCAATATGAATCTTGATAATAATGGACCGGAGATGAGTCAACTTTAGTTAAAAGGCCCCAATGATTCGGAGTTTTAGATCTTGATGCAAAATTGGTAAAAGTGGGATTGAAGAGGTCAAAACTTTACATAGCAATGAGCCCACTATTTTGGATTTCAAGGAATTTAATTATGATAATTGTTCTTTAATAGATTGTATTTCCTTATTGCAATCCGTGTTAAATTCTCCTCATGCTTATAGTCAAAATAAAGCTTTTACTAAACATATCGTTGATGCTTTAATGCAATCTTATGAAGAAAACTTGAACTAGAAGTTTATATCCCTAGAAAACTTTATGATGAGTGGGAACCTACTATTAAAATTTAAATTAAAGATCATGAATGCTATTCTTTGTGTGATTTGGGTGCTAGTGTTTCCACGATTCCAAAAACTTTGTGTGATATGTTAGGTTTCCGTGAATTTGATGATTGCTCTTAAACTTGCACTTTATGGATTCCACCATTAAGAAACCAATGGGACGGATTAATGATGTTCTTATTGTTGCAAATAGGAATTATGTGCCGTAGATTTTGTTGTTCTTGATATAGATTGCAATCTTTCATGCCCTATTATTCTTGGTAGACCTTTCCTTAGAATGCTTGGTGCAATTATTGATATGAAAGAAGGAAACATTAGATTCCAATTTTCGTTAAGGGAAGGCATGGAACACTTTTCTAGAAAGAAAATCAAATTACCTTATGAATCTATTATGAGAGCCACCTATGAATTGGAAAGGCATGGAACACTTTTCTCGCTTTTATGCCTAGCTAGGGGCGTTAAACGATAGCGCTTTGTTGGGAGGCAACCCAATTTTATTTTTGTTCTTTACTTTTTCTCCTGTTTAGTATTAGTTAATTCATCTATCCTCTGGTTAGATGTGGGTTTATGTTTTAATTAGTGTTTGTGCCAAGTAGAACCTTTGGGAAGACTTGGGTGAAGTTTTTATGATCTTGCTGTAAAAACAGAAACTTTAGTGCTCATGAGATTAGCTTCCATTATTTACTGGAGAGAGATTTTATGTTAATTCTCTTTGAATATGATTAATATACAAATTCCTCACGTCCACCAATTTATTTCAGAATTTTTGGGGTTCCATAAGTATTCGAAAGTTACAGATTACTACCGACTGTTCTGTTTTTGGCAGATTCTGTTTTTCGTGTTGTTTGCTTATTTTGATGAATCTATGGCTAGTATCGGGGGGTATGAACCATAGAGAAGTTGGAATACAGTAGTTTTAACACCAATATAAAAAAGAATGAGTTCATTACAGTACCTTAAAGTGGTGGTTTGCTTCTCTTGCACTAACGGAGCTTACGAAGTTTTCTCGTTGAGTTTTGTGTTGTGAAGTTTTCAAGTTTTGGGTAAAGATTTGATGGATTATGGAATAAGGAGTGGCAAGAGCCAAGCTTGGGATTCTCAAGGCACCCCAAGGTAAAGGACAACCAAAAGCCTAAGCTTGGGGATTCCCCAGAAGGCATCCCCTCTTTCGTCTTTGTCCATCGGCAACTTTACTTGAGGCTACATTTTTATTCACCACATGATATGTGTTTTGCTTGGAGCGCCTTGTATGATATGAGTCTTTGCTTTTAGTTTACCACAATTATACTTGTTGTACACACCTTTGGAGAGACACACATGAATCAGAATTTATTAGAATACTTATGTGTTTCACTTATATCTATTGAGCTAGATAATTTTGCTCTAGTGCTTCACTTATATCTTTTTAGACCACGGCGTGTGGTTTTATTTTGAAGAAATTATTGATCTCTCATGGTTCACTTATATTATTTTGATAGTCTTTTATAACAGCATGGTATTTGCTTTGGTTATAAAATTAGTCCTAATATGATGGGCATCCAAGATAGGTATAATATAAACTTTCAGAATGAGTGCATTGAATACTATGATCAATTTGATACTTGATAATTTTTTTGAGATATAAAGGTGGTAATATTAGAGTCATGCTAGTTGGGTAATTATGAAATTGAGAAATACTTGTGTTAAACTTGGCAAGTCCCATAGCATGCACGTATGGTAAAAGTTGTGTGACAAATTTGAAGCATGGGATGTTCTTTGAGTGCTTTCCTTATGAGTGGCGGTCGGGGACGAGCGATGGTCTTTTCCTACCAATCTATCCTCTAGGGGCATGCGTAGTAGTTTTGCTTCAAGGGCTAATAAACTTTTGCAATAAGTATATGAGTTCTTTATGAATAATGTGAGTCCATGGATTATACGACTCTTACCCTTCCACAATTTGCTAGCCTCTACACGGCACTGCATTGCCCTTACTCATCTTGAGAGTTGGTGCAAACTTCACCGTGCATCCAAACCCCGTGATAAGATACGCCTATCACACATAAACCTCCTTATATCTTCCTCAAAAGAGCCATCATACTCTACCTATTATGGCATTTGCATAGCCATTCCGAGATATATTGCCATGCAACTTTCCACCATTCTGCTTATCATGACACGCCCATCATTGTCATATTGCTTTTGCATGATCATGTAGTCGACACCATATTTTTGGCAAAGCCACCTTTATAATTATTTCATACATGTCGCTTCTTGATTCATTGCATATCCCAAAGACATCACGGAGGCATTCACATAGAGTCATATTTTGTCCTAAGTATTGAGTTGTAATTCTTGAGTTGTAAATAAATAGAAGTGTGATGATCTTCATTATTAGAGCATTGTCGCATGTGACGAAAGGATGATGGAAGCAATGATTCCCCCACAAGTCGGGTTGAGTCTCCGGACTTCAAAAAAAGAGGCCAAAGAAGCCCAAACAAAAAAAAGAAAAGAAACAATGAGAGAAAAGAGAGAAGGGACAATGATACTATCCTTTTTCCACACTTGTGCTTCAAAGTAGCACCATGATCTTCATGATAGATGCCTTCTATGTTGTCACTTTCATGTACTAGTGGGAATTTTTCATTATAGAACTTGTCTTGTATATTCCAATGATGGGCTTCTCAAATGCCCTAGGTCTGTGAGCAAGCAAGTTGGATGCACACCCACTAGTTTCTTTTTGATGAGCTTTCATACATTTATAGCTCTAGTGCATCCGCTGCATGGCAATCCCTACCTCATATTGACATCAATTGATGGGCATCTCCATATCCCATTGATTAGCCGCCAATGTGAGACTTTTCCTTTTTGTTCTCTCACATAATCCCTATCATCACACTCTACTCCACCCATAGTGCTATATCCATGGCTTGCGCCATGTATTATGAAGGGTTGAAAAGGCTAAAGCAAGCTAAAAAGTATGAACCAATGGCTCGGCTTGTCATCGGGTTATGCATAAGGGGAGCATTTTGTGTGATGAAATGAAGCATGGACAAACTATATGATTTTGTAGGATAAGCTTTTGGCTATGTTATTTTGATAAGACATGATTACTTTGTTAGTATGCTTGAAGTATTATTACTCTTATGTCAATATTGAACTTTTATTTTCAATCTTTTGGATCTAAACATTCATGCCACAATAAAGAAAATTACATTGAGAATTATGTTAGCTAGCATTCCACATCAAAATTCTATTTTATCATTCCACATCAATCTTGTATCTTCATAGTCTTGGAGTCCGTCGATGATGATAGTTCGCTATCCGACACCCCTAGTCCAGACTCCTCAAGAGCACTCGAACCAAGCTTCAATGACGACGAGTCCAAATACAAGATATTGTCTTCGCATTGCAAGGCGGGTTCCTCCTCCGAATAATTCATAGAAGATTGTGAACACTGTGATAGTGTCCTGCCTCAGAAAAATAAATTCCACATACCACCGAGAGAGAATAATATTTACACAAGTTCAATTCCATCGATGTATTTTGTATGTGACGTCACACCACAACCAAGCCTTTACTCGAATCGCTTTTATTATACCACCTCGCGCTTAGCTAAGCGGTTTTTTGGCACGCCTTGTCGAAGCAGAGATCATGTTCCCTTATTCCGGGATTCCCATCAATACGCATATGGTAACCAAACCGCCATTGATTGCGGCGCTTGGGAGATAAGCGAGTTTTACTGCCAAGGGACGATAGTTTCATCCGCCCATATATAAGGGATAAGGATCCACCTTTTTACTCACGCCTTCTTCCTCCTTTGCTTATTCATCTCGCAAGACTCGAGCCCAGGCCTAAGTCCGCATATCTCACCTCGACCTTCTCCATCCATGTCCGGAGCGGGAGGCAGTGGATGGCCTCCTCCGCTACGGAGGGGCACAGAGAAGCTGCGAACGCCGGATATCTCGCTCCAATGACATCACAGACGGGCTCCCCGATGAGGGGCAGCTCATCCCCACCCCAAGGCCCCATGAGAGGGTGGTATTCTTCCCATTTCCTCCATGGATCGGGCTTCCCACTCCACCCCTTTGTCCTGGGGCTCATGTTCTACTATGGCCCGGATTTCCACGATCCGCCCCAATTTCATCCTCAATATCTCGGCGTTATCGTCAGGTGCGAGGCCTTCCTTCAGATCCAGCCCCACTTCGCTTGTGGCTAAAGACCTTCAATGTCAAGCCAAGGTTGTGAAGGCAGCAGCTGCCGGAGGCGGAGGCGCCATGGTGGGCAAATGCTCCAACGCCACTTGGCTCGAGGGTGCCTTCGTGGAATCCATCAAGGGTGGCAATCGGGTGGTTCTACATCACCGAGCCGCGCGGACTTTAAATGGGCAGCGCCCCGATTCAGATCTGCATCCCCATGCAGCTCACCTCGAAAGAGAAGGGCTATGGGGTAGTTCGAAGAGCTCACGGACTACGCCCCGCCTCTAGACCCCGTGAACAAGAAGCTCAAGCTTGTCAACGGATCCGTGTCATGCTCGTCCGCCGGATTCTCCCTCGCTAGCAACGGACTTCAATTTGTGGAGTTTGATCCGCACAAAGACCGGACCTTAAGCCGGCTCTTCGACACTACGCACGGCAGCCCGGAGGGTGCTGTTCAAGGGCGCCGAAGCTCCCGTGATCCGCCATCAAGATCGCGGATTCAAGACGCAACGTCCACCGGGCGAGGTAAGCTATATCATCCTTTATGGGACACTTGCTTTTCATACTTTGACTCTATGCGGATCTAAACTCCCAATACCTTTCACAGTGCCTCGCGTAAGATGTCCGATAGGTTAACTATCCGCCCTTCCCAAGACTCCATGGACGCCCGCTTGACATTGCCGGGTCCCGACACTTTACGTAATGTCGAGAAGAAGGCCGCGGAACCCAAGGAGTTCCTGCGTCAGTGGTATCGACTCATCGTCCGATGACTCGAGGCGCACTCTCCCACGAGGACAAGGAGGAGAAGAAAGAGGCATCTTCCCCAACCGGAGAGAAGAAGGAAGGCCTCCCCAATGAGGGAGGCCAAGGGTCCAAGAAGGGAAGGACCTTCCGGACTGTTCCGCCAACGCCCGCGACGGCGACGAGGAGTGGCCTCAAGGGCCAAGCTTCTCGCGAGGTCGTAAGTATCGTGACTCCTAGATGATTTTATAATTTTTCTTTTTGTCACATGGTGTCTTTCTAATGCCGATACAACGCGGTAGTCCGCCCAAGGACGATCTTCCCGCTTGTCGAGTGGGTCCTGGGCACGCCGGACATGGATTTTCTACCAACCGCCCACCCCCCGTGACGCCGACGACGCCGAGGTGGGATCCCGTGAAGGGACCCGCCACGAGGAGGAGGCCCCTGAGGTGCCGCAGGCAACCTTCCCGACTTTGCACCGATTCGCACCGAACCCGCAGCGGTTCCGGAGTTCGGCGAAGCGCCCTTCAGAAGAAGGGCAAGATCAGGATATCGGGCGGCCTCCGCCCAACCGGAGGCGCTGGATAACTTGCCGGAGGCGCCAACGGCGCTTCCATCAGAAGAAAAACACCGCACCGCCATGAGTGCGGTGATTCAAGGTTCACTTGCCAAGAGTGGGCTGACTGAAGCTCGCAGCAGCCTTTCTAACAAAGCTTTGAGGTAAGAATTTAAATATAAAATAGTACCCATAGACAGAGCCCCCGATGCTCGGTTCGTGTTCGGAAAGAAAAGCCGGGCCGAGGATCTAAAAAGATATACGCAGGAGTCTTAAAAAATATGTCAATATGGGATTACAAGTTGCACACGACCGCCAAGACCGACCGCAGAGGTCAATACCTTGAAACAAAGCCTCAAGGTCCGAGAGCGAAGCTCGCCATGCCAAGAAGCAACTGAGGACAAGGAAGGTGAGTAACACTCAGATTAAAGTTGTACCATGTAAAAGGATTTGGTTGCAAGAGAAATAACAAGGATAACATGGGTACTTCAGGGGCTACGAACGAGGTGGCAACCCTAAAGGAGGCGGTGTCCGCGGCCGAACGCAATATGGCCGCGGAACGAGCCGAGCGAGAGAAGCAGGAGGCGCGGTGGTGAGGAGGAAGAGCCTGTGCTCGTGGAAAAGCACGAGTTTGAGCGTGACTCAAGACTCGAGAGTTCGAGCTATGCGCCGGCTTTCTGAGAGTGCCAAAGCCGCTAAGGCCAAGCCCACAAGGCCTCTAGGAAATTGAGGCATTGAAGAAAATAGCAGCGGTAAGGCATTTTCATGCAAAGCAAGCATGTGAATGTGAATTACCTATTACTTACCCGAATTCGAGCTTCCAGAGCTGCTCGCAGATGTACCTGCAGCAGGTCCGATGCTGCCGCTTACCGGCCGAGGAGGGAGCTCGACGGAGAAGGTCTTCGGTCTCGGTGATGTCGAGGCCGACATCCGTGCCCCTTAGCGACCAGTGAAGCAGATGGTCGAGCTCCATTAAGGTGGCCGAACAGGCCATGAAGGGCCTCATAGTTCGGCTGTGGGCCCAAGGAGGCCATGCCTGGAGCTACTTCGCCCTGCGCGCGCCGGTGGATGCGTGTCCTCGGTTGAGTCGCCAAGCACTCTTCCCGCATTGAAGGTGCTCGTTGGCCTTGCCCGCGCAAAGGTGCATCGGGTGATGGACGCCGAGAAGCTTGTGACGACGCGCCACCAACGGGCAAGGAGTATCGCACGCCCGAGATGTATTATAAGAGTGTCTCAAGGGTGCCCGCATGATTGCGGTGAGTGCTCCAAACATGTAATATTTGAGTAGACTCGATTTTGTTATCCTCGCGCTGAAAACTTTGTTCATATGCGCTAAGCAACGCTTATTAATTTAAAATATTACCTTCAGCGCGCCGCTTATCAACCGAGAGATGGCAAGTCGTCGGCTTCAACCCCCATGCCACGAAAGTGCTAGGGTGTTCGGATAAACTTGAGCGCTCTTGTTCCCATTTTTGGGTCCATCTAGGAGGCGCCAACACAACTAATGAGGCAACCGGACTTATAATGCTTGAACACTCTCACTTAGCCATAGAATTCTATAATTTTAATTTCGGCGAAGCCCTAGTGTTCGGAAGATCGAGTTCGGGCGCTATCCACGCCTCGGGCCGAACAAAGCCGGTTCCTCGCCTAAGCGGCATAAGTCTTTAGGGACTCGAAAAACCTCTCTAACAACGCACCAGCTCTTGCCTTATCATGACGGCCAGCTTTTAGCTTTCCATCGAGGCACTCGCCCACCTCAACCGGGCGCAATCGCAGTGGTTCTCCCAAGGCTACCTTAGCCGATACAACGGAACGTTAGGTACCAAAACATGGGAGCCGGCAAACCCAACTATTGACCCAAGACATGATTCGAGCCGATGCATATAATGCTATAAGTTCGGGTGCCGACTTGTGAAAGTGTTCGGACTTATCACACCATAATGTGGGGAACTTAAGCCCGTGTATTTAGTCGCACTAAAGTGTATGGATGCAACATGTCATAAATGAACATATGTATAAGAAACAAATGCAATTATAAGCATAAAGCGATGCATTGTTTATTCAAGAAATACTGCCATGAATGCAGAACGATACAAATAGTGCGGTAAGCAAGGGATGGGACTATTAAACATGTCCCCTCCAGGTAGGCTGCGGAATGGTGTATAAAACAGATTTAATGCTCGTAATGGAGACCACTGATACTGTCAGAGCCTTTCTCCTTCCCTAGCTGTTGCATCGTGAGTTGGAGAGTCTACTTACGGACAGGGCCTCTCCGTGAACGGAGTCCCGTGGGTAAGAAAAAGAAAAAGAAAAAAAGAATGACACACTTGGGAGCCCTCGTGTGGTTAAGCCGCATTCGGGCTCGTCGTGGTCGTGCCCCTCCCCTATGCCCATGGTATCTCGGAGCGTAATGATGTACGCTGGCGATCAGTCTTGCAATTTTGCAAGGGCTGGGGTTAGGCCGCATTACTACGCTGCGTTCTCGAACGTGCTGTGGTCTTGTTGTAGGTTACCCGGGCGTTGCTTAGCCGTGGTCCCGCTAACAACCGGACTCGAGAATTGCCTTAAGAGGCTGCTATGTACTTCTGCCGCAAGAGCCGCTGTGTGTTCCTCCGTTCGGAGGGAGCGTTCAGTGTGTTTCATTGACCGTGATGACTCCTCGAGGGCCTGGCATCTTGAGCTTGAGGTATGCGAGTGTGGCACCGCTGCTGAATTTTGCAAACGCGTCCATCCGGAAAGCGTAGCATGATAGCCGCCGCGAACGGAACTATGTCGAGGATTAACTCTCGCTCGGAAGTTACCCGGGATCGAAGACCACTTCAAGTGTGACCGAGCCTGTATAATTGGCCTCTACACCTGGTATGACGCCTTTGAAGGTCGCCTTTGTGGGTTTAATACTTGAGGGTTCAGGCCTCATCTTGCGACACGATCCCGATAAAGGTGTTCAGCCGCCGCGTCAGCCCATCGTGACTCGTGAGGTGAAATCCATCGACGATTGGGTCTAAAACCATGCGGCAAATCGGCCGTGGCGGATATCGGTGGGTGGTCCTTCGATCAAAAGTGATCGGGCAGGAGGACCATGGGTTGAACTTTGGGGCGATCGCTCCATCGCAGATATACGCCCCTCGAGTGCATGCTTCCACTCCCTCTTGGGTATGTGGGTTGCGATATCATGTTTACCGTCCGCACTTGTGGGGAAACCCTTCGTCCACTCTATTGTTCGGGCGGCGGGTCTCTTCCTCGCCATCGCTATGCAGCCCCTTGTCATTGTTTTCGCAATTAGCTTGCCTGCTCGCTTGAATACCCAACAGTCCCCGCTGATGTGATTAGCTGGCTTTTTCGGGGTGCCGGTATCCGCACGAAAGCAATGAAAGTATTCGGTCCAAATTTGATCGACCGGAGTAGTTCTTTTGAATGGCTTTTTCGCCGACCGGTTTGGAGCTTCAATCCGTGTCGACGCCGCATCTTAGTTAGTATCGCCATTAACGCGAAGCGTTTGTTCTGTTGCACGCCGACTCGCCATTGTGGTCCTTGGTATCCCAACCGCCAGAATTTTTGCCGAGGTTGTTATCGCTGGCTAGCCAGCTATCCTCCCCGCTGTAAGGGTCATGAGTGATGTGAGGGCTGCCATGGATTTCGGATTTTCCTGCCCTAGGTGCCGGCAAGCCACTCGTCGCAGATGTTATGTTTGAAGGTTGCGTAGGGCCTCGTGATCCCGGACAAATGACAATTTGATTTTTTCTTTGTTAAGAACCGTGTCCGTAATTGTTCCGCCAATTCTGCTCTGCCGCTGAATTATGTGGCTTAGGTCATCGGCGTCGTGGTCGCACACACGCGTTCTCGAAGTTATCAAGGAATGCGCGCCCATGTCCTCCCAACACCCAATTGATTATGCCGGCAAGTCGTTAAGCCAATGCCGAGCTGGTCGCTTAAGCTTGAGTGGGAGGTAATTGATGGCGTGAAGATCATCGCCGCTGGCCATGTGGATATGAAGGAGATAGCCCTCGTCCAAACTGCGGGTTCTGCAGTGGCATCAGAGGATTCAATATTCACGGGTTTAAACCCTTCGGGAATTTGATGATCCATTACTTCATCTGTTACATAGTAGGTGTGCGGCGCCTATATTGGCCTATATCACGACGTAGCTTGCGAGCTTTGTTCATCGTGGTTCGCACGACGGAGTTGTTGTATCCGCGCCACGTCATTGTCGCGCATCGTATGCGCACGCCGATCCGAGATCGATCTTGATTGTCTTGCCTTATCCTCCAAGATATGTCTCGCAAGTCCCGCGCATTCCCGCGGGCTTTGTACTTTCGAGCGGCCGGGTAGTTCTAGTGGCGGGCCTAGAGGCCTTCTGTCGTGGGCCACGAGGTGGTCGGTTAGCAGACAGCGCTAGTGATAATTATATGCCTCCTCCTCTAATCGAGGGAGCAGCTTGCATTTGGGGTAGCTTTTGAGGGCGCTCGAGTTCATGCTCTTGACGCAAGGACTTGATCCATCTGTCGGCTAGAGATCTTGATCAGCTCTAAGCTATTCTTTGCTTTTTCTTGAGGCTGTTAGCCGTGGCCATAAGCTGCGTTTAAGCGCTCTAGTTGGCGGGATCCTCGAGCCGCAGCGAATTCATCGTCGTCGAGGCTTGCCTCGTCTCGAAGGAGGCATGTAATTATCATCCTCTACCTCTTAATGCGCCCGCTCTCTCATGAGGCTGGCTTCTCCGTCCTCATGTCTTTGAATCTTGCTGGAGGGGTTGTCTTGGCACTCTCTAGGGTGTTATTATCTCCGGTGCGGAATCTCCATTCTTCTTTGTGGCGAGATTTAAGCGGCGCTTGTTGGCCTTGGCAGGCTATTTCTTGGAGGGTCTTCCTCTGCCGTTCTTCGCCATTCCCATCCTTTGGGATATCCACCATGTATATGTCATATGTGAGGTGGCTTTCCGGTCTTGATGGCGCTGGTTCTTGGTCGTCTCCGGCATAAATCGTCCATACCGTTGATGTCTTGGTCGAAGTCTAGCATGTCGGTTAGATCGTGGATAGTGGCTACTAAGTGGGTGGTGGGTGGGGTTTGAATTTCTTCGTCAAATCGTCGCATCCCAACCGTCGACCATGATCGGCGAGGGCTCTCATGATAACGAGAGATATTTTAGCGAATTCGAGGATGTCGCCAAAAGGTGAGTGTTGAAAGATGTCGCAGCGGTGAACTCCATGATCGGTGCCCAATCGGATTCGATAGGAGGCGCGGGAGGTATGGAGTCCGGCACCAGTCCACGAGCTTCACAAGGGACAAGGTCGATGTCGGCTCCATCACCATAGAGGTTGCAGCCCAGGCGGTGTCTAGCCACCATCTGTGATCTCTGTGATCGGCTCCAATTAGGGCCGGGCGGACTCATGTCTGACCTCGGGACACTATCTCGGCTTGTGAGCTAAATCATGCCCATCGTGGCGGTCTGGCGTGCTCGGTGTGGCTCGAATCCATCGAAGATCAAGTCTCCGCGGATGTCGGCCGTGAAGTTTAGACTTCAAATTTGACTGGCGGCGAGCGTAGCTTCGATCTGCTCCGGATGGCCAGCAAGTGGGTGTTGATGCAAAACCATAAATCTGAAGATCTGTCCGGGAGAAAAGTCTCACCACGGACTGCGTCGTTGTTGTTGATGATCGAAGGAGCCATCGAGCCTATTGGTGGCGACGCGGAGGAACTCTCAATGAAAGCACCAATGTCGATTGTCAAAAACGGCGGATCTCGGGTAGGGGTCCCGGCTGTGCGTCTAGGCGGATGGTAACATGAGACAAGGAACACGATGTTTTACAGGTTCGGGCCCTCTCGATGGAGCTAAAACCCTACTCTGCTTGATTGATATTGATGATATGGGTAGTACAAAGTGGATCTACGACGAGATCAAGGAGGCTAAACCCTAGAAGCTAGCCTATGGTATGATGGTTGTTATTGTTGTGTCCTCGGACTAAAATCCTCCGGTTTATATAGACACCGGAGAGGGCTAGGGATACAGAGTCGATTACAATGGTAGGAGATCTACGTGTCCGTATCGCCAAGCTTGCCTTCCACGCCAAGAAAGTCCCATCCGGACACGGGACAAAGTCTTCAATCTTGTATCTTCATAATCTTGGAGTCAGGCCGATGATGATAGTTCGGCTATCGGGACACCCCTAGTCGAGACTCCCTCACGTGCCCAAGGGGGTGGCGCCCCACCTCGTGGGCCCCTCGTTAACCCCTGACCGACTTCCTTCGCCTATATATATCCATATACCACGAAAACATCCAAGAGCACCACAAAACCCTATTTCCACGCAACCTTACATGCCGTGAGATCCCATCTTGGGGCCTTTTCGGTGCTCATTTGGAGGGAATCAATCACGGAGCTTCTACATCACACCATGGCCTCTCCGATGATGTGTGAGTAGTTTACCACCGACCTTTGGGTCCATAGTTATGCGCCCTCGATGCGGCTATATCTCCCGTGTCGAAAGCACGACTTAGAGAATATAACGCATTGAAAGCAATGTCGCAAGTGAGGTAATCTTCACACAACCCATGTAATACATAAGGAAAAGAGATACATAGTTGGCTTACAATCGCCACTTCACACAAATAAATGAATAAAGCATTACATCATCGAGATACAATCAAGGTCCGACTCTGGAACCCAAAATAAAAAAGAAGAACCCCAAATCGACAAAAGGTCCCCGATCGACCCCAACTGGGCTCCCTCTTGATCAACTAGAAGCGAAACAACACAAAGGCGAAGATCTTCATCGAGCTCCTCCTTGAGCTTAGTTGCATCACACCTTTCGATAACATAGGCACACCAAAGCTGGTTTTGGAAGTATCTGGTGAGCCGAGGACTCGACAATCCCATTACCATGGGTATCAAGACTAGCAAATCTTAATGGGAAAGGAAGGGGTAAAGTGGTGAGGTTGCGGCGGCGACTAAGCATGATATGGTGGCTAACCAAGCATAAATAAGAGCTAGAAGAGAAACAAAGCGGAGCAGTCGTCGACTAGTAATGATCAAGAGGTGATCACGAACTCTTACTTCGTCAAACATAACACGAAACCGTGTTCACTTCCGGACTCCGCCGAAAGAGACCATCACGACTACACACGGTTGATGCGTTTTAATTCGGATATGGTGTCAAGTTATCTACAACGGACATTAACAAATTCCCATCGCCACATAACCGTAGGCACGGCTCTCGAAAGTTTATACCTGCGAGGGTGTCCCAACAAGCCATGACAAGCTCTCGCGATCAACGAAGAATAGACCTTCTCCGGGAAGACCCGATCGATCTCGGAATCCGGTTTACAATACATTTCGACAATGGTAAAACAAGACCAGCAAAACCTCATTTGTGCCGACAAATCCCGATAGGAGCTGCATATATCTCGTTCTCGGGGCACCGGATGAGCAGACGTCGGGTTGGCATAGACCTGGTTGCCAGGCGCGGACATCGCTTCGGTTTGGACGACACTTAGACAAGCAACGGCGGGGGCTAAAATAAAGATGACCCTCAAGAAGCGACTCCCAAAGGAAAAAGTAGGTGGTGGTGAGGCAAATGGTAAAACCAATGTTGGGCCTTCTTTGGAGGAGTTTTATTCAAAGCGGTAATGGGGGTCCCATAAATCACCCGACCGCGTTAGGAGCATAAAATCGAGAACATAACACGGTATGGCGGAAACTAGAGGCGCCAAAGTGGAACAAAACACCGGCATAAGGCGAGCCTTCCACCCTTTACCAAATATATAGATGCATTAATAATATAAGAGATATTGTGATTTCCCAACAAAATCCTGTCCACCATGGAGAAATCTTCAACTTCTGCAACTAACTAACGCAGCTGTAAGAGGTGAAGCTGAAACGGTAACATAGCCAAACAATGGTTTGCATAGGAAGGTGTCAAAGGTTAGAGGTTCATGGCAATATGGGATGGCTTGATGAGCGGGTAATAGGTAGCGCTGAGCATAGCGATAGAAACGAAGCAACTAGCATAGCAATGATAGTAGTGAGATCCAAGGTAGCGATCATCTTGCACGAAATCCCATAAGGAAGAAGAACGAGTCCATGAAGAAGAAGAAGCCACGAAGGCGAACCACCACGAAGATGAGCGAACCCTCACGATGCATAGCAAGCAGGAACTAACAAGAAGAAGCACACAACATAGGTAAACACACCACACATAGACAAGACATGATGCCTGACAAGCATGATGCATGAATAAGCTACATGAAGCTACTCATGGCAAGAGATGATGCATACAAGAACAACACATCAAGGCAAGTTTAAATGAGGCCGGGAACAACATACAACAATTCGGTAAGTCCTCATATGCAAATTTCAGAAATTGGTCCAGAACTGAATAAACCTTAGGTTCAAGTTGTTAAACAGCAAGTTAAGATGCATCAAGATGATCTACACGAAATCTAGTCAAGTTACATATAAAGTTCATTAGATTGAGACTCGGCCTAGAAGATATGAGCAAAACAAGTTAAACATGGCATTGATGCAAAATGCACCCAAACATCAAGCAAACATACCAAAACAAGGATGCAACATGGTAATATGAAGCTACATGCAAAATCAAGCAAGTTTCATATAGAGCACACTCAAAAGCGAACAGCGGTTCAACACATGCACACTATACAAGTCATAGCAACAATCATCCAAAAGCAGCAAGTATGCATATTACAAGCATCAAAACAACAAGCTACAGCACCCCAACATAATAACAAAAGGCATGGGCATGAAGTACTGGTAAAGCATAACAAAACATGAACATGAGCTATCTCCGAAACAACTAGAACATGCTCAAAAAGACATGGAGATATTGCAAATAATAACAGTTTAGGACTTTAGCGAAATAACATCGAGGTTGCAATGTTTAGAGCTATCAAACAACATGTTACAGGAACTTATCATGGCAAACAAAGGCATGGCATGAATCTACTAATTGCATAGATCAAAAGTCCCTTCTGACCATGAGCCAAAAGAGCACGGAAAATATGATGGCACCCATGTGAACATGGCAAGTTATATTATAGATTTCAACATGGCGGGAACAACAATAAGTAGGCATGTTAGTGAGCTTGAACCACTCACCATAGAGCAATACATGGCATGGCAAGGCAACCAACAGTGAAGACATGTTTATGAAGCTAAGCATGGCAAGAACAAGTTCATAGGATACATGGAACACTAGGAAAACACATGGGAACAAGTGAACTTAATGTTAGCAGTGACAAACAACATTTTCAAGCAACTTTAGAGCAAGATTACAACATGTTCCAGCAGGCTATAATTGCAACCAAGGGCATGAATGGATAGAAAGACATGTAGATCAAAACATGTTTATAGAGAATCTCCATATTATGCATAGAATGATTAGTAGAAGCATGTTAACATAGCAACAAAATATAGAATCATCGAGGAAAAAGCAACCCAGCAACTACCCTACTTAGCAAGCTTGATACACTCAGCACACAACTCACAAAAATACATGGTTGGCACCCTTGGAAAGATGGCATGGCATAGATCAACATTCATGTGAGCTCAACCCCATAGGATGCACATCGATCATGGCAAAATGATAAAAGAGCAAGTTATAACGGTTTATTGATTAACATCAACATGCACTCTTCAACACATTTGGGCATCAAGATGAGCTCAAATGAAAATGATGCAATGTAATGAAATGATCTACTCGTCGGCGAACAATTTGACATATTATCGCATGCGAAATGGAGCTCACGGATGCGAGATGTGATCGATGAATATGGCATGTTAATTTACTGAAGCGGGGACTTAGGCGTTTCTGATCAACGCCAGCGAGCCGAAAGCCGGCGACGAACCTCGCAGAACTCGCGGAAGTAAACGAGGCAGTGGCCGAACTCGAGAGCAGGCGGCAGCAGCCTTCGCAAGCGCCGAAACCGCCAGCGGCCAGCGGAGAGCAAAAGCGCTCGAAGCGGCCAGTGGGGAAACCCAGCGGCGGCAGACGGCAGCAGTAAACGCGGCGGCAAGCGCCGAAGCGGCAGCAGCGAAGCGAGCAGCGCCCATGGTAGCGGCAGCGTGGATGGGCCGCGAAGGCAGCAGGCAGGCGAAGCGGGCAGCGTACTGCATGGCAGATGCGCCGTGGCGAGGCGATAAACTCGGTAGCGGCGGTGGCGTGACGAGCCGCCATTGGTCGATGTAGCGCAGCGGTGGGCGTGTCGGCGAAGCGGACAGCGTCCGGCGGCGGAGAAAACTAGGTTTGATGGGGAAATGATCCGAAATTTGGAAGGAAGGCCTATTTATAGGTAGAGGAGCTAGGAGAGTCAAATGAGGTGCGGTTTTTACGTGCCTGCGATGGTTATCGAGCGACCGAGAGCATGGAGGAGTTGCTGGGCTTTGGGCCACTTTGGAAGGGTGTTGGGCTGCAACAAAAAGGCCTTTGGTTGCCGGTTAACCGTTGGGTATAAGCGAACTCAAATGGCACGAAACTTGACAAGCGGTCTACGGTTGCTATACCAAGGCAGCTTAGCAAACCGAAACCATTCGAAAAAGTTTAATACCCGCTCACAACAGGAAGAAGAGGGGGCCGGAGGACATAGGAGTGACCGGTTGCAAAAGCAGACGGCAGGGAAAATGCTCGGATGCATGAGGCGAACACGTATGCAAAAAAAATGCACATGATGACATGATATGAAATGCATATGATGACATGGCAAAGTGTAACATAAGCAAATGACATAGCAGCGGCAATGAATAGCTGGCGGACACTGGCGCTATGTCGAATCGAGCGTTCTGACACTCCACCACTATGAGAGGATCTGTCGAGATCTAGGATGGCACGGAGGAAAGCGGAAGAGGAAGAAGAGGTAAAACTAAGTTGCTTCTTTGACCAATGAGTGAAACCAAAAAGAACCTTGAGAGGTTGAACACATTGAAAAAAACAAAATAACGAGAGATGACCAAGATTGCAAACAATTAGTTGGCCAGAGGAACAAGGAATATGATGAGAACCAAAGTTTAGTGATAAGATAGATATTGAAACCACTCCGGTTAAAACTAGATAGAGAGGAATAAGATTGATATAATTTGGGCTGACACTCCATTTGAAAGAAGAAGGAAAACTTGATAGGATGAGATGATATTGAGGAGATGATACAACACTCCGGTTGGAAATGGAGGAATATAATTTGAACTTGGCAAAATGAGCACTTGGATGAGACTCGGTTAAAGAGGAGCGATAGACACAACACTACGGTTAAATAGATAACCAGGAAAAAGGAACATGATCTTGGCAAAAGCGGACTATTGAATGAAGAGAAGCAACTTCACAATGCCTCCGGGACGGATGAATAGAAGATAGATCATCGGAATAAGAGAATGGAGAAGAAATGCCAACTACTGCCCGCGAATGAGCTTGGAAAGCACCCTTTCAAGAAGATTAGAGCGGAGTTGTTGGAAAAACCAACAACGAAAAGAATAAACTTGATATGGTCTTAAGGAATGCATCTCAAATATGAGGTGACAACCTGCCACTCCACGGGAAAAGAATTTCATTGAATCTGAACAAGGAGCGAGAAAAGCTATATCACCGGGAGGATAAATAAGAACTTGGGTCATTTATAAGCACCATAAATAGCAACAATCCTTAGGAAAGCTTTAGGTGAAATATAACCCAAGATAACTCCAACGAAGGATTGATGGATTTAAAATACCTCATTCTTGACAACATATGAATCATGAAACAAGAAGAAATTGTCAAAGAGTGACATAACACCACCTCAAAATATGGTAGAAAGAATTGCACTCCGGATTACCATATGAAGAAAGCTTGAGCTCCTTAGGAAAGAATCTCGATGAAAACTTTGAGAAGAATTAAATCCTTGATGAACCAACATGTAGAACCTCCATGAAGAACTCCGGTAAACAAAAGGAATGAAAAAAAGAAATTGAAAACACAAGGTGAATCCTTGCAATGAATTAGATGGAGCCTCGTGACGAGATAATCTGGAAAACTTGGAACTCAGGAAAGAATAGATGAAACACTAGAGCGAAATTACTTCATCATGAACAATCTCCGGAAGAAAAATTGAATCACCTCGAGGAAGTAAGAATAAGATTTATTGTATGCTTATCCTTCATCAAATTAAATTGATGACAAGCAATGGATTTGGCATACTACTTATTCCCATTGAAAAAAAGATTAAGAGAGATATAAGCGTAAACTTGAGAAGGTATTGAGCGAAGACCACGGTGAGGTTTGGAAACAACGAATGAATTGATATGATGAACAAGGAAGAGATCTTGAAAAGAACCATCGTAAGAATTGAAAAGAGTAGCAAGGGCACAATTCACGAAAAAAGAGTTTGAAAAGCGAATGAAGATATGCACGGTAAGATTATAGAGAAGAAGAGCAAAAGGCTGAGAATGAATAAACCGAAATGATGGCCCGTAAGAATAAAATGGAAAGAACTCACGAAATGCCCCGGATGGTAAGAAAAGAATTCTCACAATCAAAAACAATTATGAGAGGATGGCATAAGCTATTCACTGTGAATCTTGAAGAGAATGGAGCAAGATTTAAGATAAAACCTTCTTGGTCTTCAAAACTGAGAATGACGACGAAAACACCACCATGAATTGTTGAGATACTCGGGAGAATTAAAAAGAGAAAGGTTGAGCCAAAGATGAAAATAATTTGAAAATAATCTTGGAGAAGGCATGTGGTGATGGAATCCATTCTTATGTCAAACTTGAAAAGCATTTAAGAATAACTCGGAATAATTAGAAGAGTCGGGTAAGATCCTAGGAAAAGACACACGTAGGTTAGGGCCCTCAAAAACACCATTGAGAATGATATAAAAAGATGTTGCACTGGTTGAATTAAATGACTTGAATGAGATACCAATCTCGAAAGAGCGAGCGAATCGCGAGTGGAAACATGAATCTTGAGATATCTTGAGCACTCCTGGAATAATGAATAGCGAAGTAGAATGATAATGAGGTGCACGGTATAGTTGGGTAATTATGAAATTGAGAAATACTTGTGTTAAACGGCAAGTCCCATAGCATGCATTATGGTAAAAGTTGTGTGACAAATTTGAAGCATGGGATGTTCTTTGAGTGCTTTCCTTATGAGTGGCGGTGGGGGCCGGCGATGGTCTTTTCCTACCAATCTATCCCTCTAGGGGCATGCGTAGTAGTACTTTGCTTCAGGGCTAATAAACTCAATAAGTATATGAGTTCTTTATGAATAATGTGAGTCCATGGATTATCGCACTCTTACCCTTCCACAATTTGCTAGCCTCTACGGTGCCGTGCATTGCCCTTACTCATCTTGAGAGTTGGTGCAAACTTCACGTGCATCAAACCCGTGATAAGATGCGCTCTATCACACATAAACCTCCTTATATCTTCCTCAAAGAGCCATCATACCTACCTATTATGGCATTTGCATAGCCATTCGAGATATATTGCCATGCAACTTTCCACCATACATTTTTATCATGACCGCTCCATCATTGTCATATTGCTTTTGCATGATCATGTAGTTGACACCATATTTTTGGCAAAGCCACCTTTATAATTATTTCATACATGTAAGCTCTTGATTCATTGCATATCCCGATTACACACGCGGAACATTCACATAAGTCATATTTTTGTCCTAAGTATTGAGTTGTAATTCTTGAGTTGTAAATAAATAGAAGTGTGATGATCTTCATTATTAGAGCATTATGCATGTGTGAAAGGATGATGGAAGCAATGATTCCCCCACAAGTCGGGTTGAGTCTCGGACTTCAAAAAAAGGCCAAAGCCCAAACAAAAAAAAAGAAACAATGAGAGAAAAGAGAGAGGACAATGATACTATCCTTTTTCCACACTTGTGCTTCAAAAGTAGCACCATGATCTTCATGATAGACAGTCTTCTATGTTGTCACTTTCATGTACTAGTGAATTTTTCATTATAGAACTTGTCTTGTATATTCCAATGATGGGCTTCCTCAAAATGCCCTAGGTCTTCGTGAGCAAGCAAGTTGGATGCACACCCACTAGTTTCTTTTGATGAGCTTTCATACATTTATAGCTCTAGTGCATCCGTTGCATGGCAATCCCTACTCCTCATATTGACATCAATTGATGGGCATCTCCATATCCCATTGATTAGCAGCGTCAATGTGAGACTTTTCCTTTGTTCTCTCACATAATCCCTATCATCACACTACTCCACCCATAGTGCTATATCCATGGCTTGCGCTCATGTATTGCGTAAGGGTTGAAAAAGGCTAAAGCGCGTTAAAAAGTATGAACCAATGGCTCGGCTTGTCGCCGAGGTTATGCATAAGGGGAGCATTTTGTGTGATGAAAATGAAGCATGGACAAACTATATGATTTTGTGGGATAAGCTTTCTTTGGCTATGTTATTTTGATAAGACATGATTACTTTGTTAGTATGCTTGAGTATTATTACTCTTATGTCAATATTGAACTTTTATTTTCAATCTTTTGGATCTAAACATTCATGCCACAATAAAGAAAATTACATTGAGAATTATGTTAGCTAGCATTCCACATCAAAAATTCTATTTTATCATTCCACATCAATCTTGTATCTTCATAGTCTTGGAGTCCAGGATGATGATAGTTCGACTATCCGGACACCCCTAGTCCAGACTCCCTCGGTAGCACCTGAACCGAGGCTTCAATGACGATAGTCCGGTATATTGTCTTCGGCATTGCAAGGCGGGTTCCTCCTCGAATAATTCATAGAAGATTGTGAACACGGGATAGTGTCATTTCTGTAAAAATAAATTCCATACCACCGTAGAGAATAATATTTACACAAGTTCAATCTCTTGATGTATTTTGTGGTGACGTCACACCACAACCAAGCCTACTCGAATCGTTTTTATTATACCACCTCGGTAGCGTTTAAAGCGGTTTCCTTAACGTCTTGTCGGCGAGATCATGTTCCCCTTATTCGGATTCCCATCAATCTGGACATGGGTAACCAAACCGCGCCATTGATTGCGGCGCGGGAGATAAGCGAGTTTTACCGGGCCGATGGGGCGCATAGTTTCATCCGCATATATAAGGGATAAGGATCCACCTTTTTACCTCGCCTTCTTCCTCCTTTGCTTATCCATCTCTGCGCTTCGAGCTCGGGCCCAAGTCGCATATCTCACCTCGACCTTCTCCATCCATGTCGGGGCGGGAGGCAAGTGGATGGCCTCCTCTTCGGAGGGGCATAGAAGGCATAGCCGGATATCATCCGGCGACATCGCGCATCGGCTCCCGATGAGGGCGTCATCCCACCCAAGGCCCCATGAGAGGGTGGTATTCCCCATTTCCTCCGCGGACTGGGCCCCTCCACCCCTTTATGCAGGGGCTCATGTTCTATGGCACGGATTTCCACGATCGGCCCCGAATTTCATCCTCAATATCTCGGCGTTTATCGTCGTGCGAAACCTTCTTGCATCCAGCCCCTTCGGCTTGTGGCTAAAGACCTTCAATGTCAAGCCGAAGGTTGTGAAGGGCGTAATAGTCGGAGGCGCCATGGTGGGCAAAATGCCGCGTCACTTTCGAGGTGCCCGTGGAATCCATCAAGGTTGCAATCGGGGTGGTTCTACATCACCGAGCAGCGTGACCCTAAATGGGCGCGGCCCCAATTCAGATCTGGCATCCCCATGCAGCTCACCTCACAGAAGAGAAGGGCTTGCTATGGGGTAGTTGGAAAAACTCAGGACTCTGATCTGTCTCTAGACCACAGGTGAACAAAAGCTCAAGCTTGTCAGCGTGATCGGTCATGCTCGTCCGCGGATTCTCCCCTGCTAGCAGGACTTCAATTTGTGGGAGTTTGATCGGCACGGCACGGACCTTAGCGGGCTCTTGACACTCTACGTGAAGCAGCTGGAGGAGTCTGTTCAAGGCGCCAGCTCCGCATCCGCTTCTAGAAGATCGCGGATTCAGCATAGCGTCCGGTGGCGAGGTAAGCTATATCATCCTTTATGGGACACTTGCTTTTTACTTTGACTCTATCACGGATCTAAACTCCCAATACCTTTCCACAGAACTGGCGAAGATGTCGGATAGGTTAACTATCAACTCCTTCGAAGACCCAGTGGGCGCCCGTTTGCGAGGCTGCTGGTCCGACACTACGTAATGCGGAGAAGAAGGCGGGAACCCGAAGGAGTTCCGTCGGAAATGTATCGGACTCATCGTCCGATGACTCGGCGCCTCCTCCCGAGGACAAGGAGGAGAAAGAAGGCATCTTCCCGGTGGGGAGAGAAGAAAGGCCTCCCCATGAGGGAGGCGAAGGTCAGAAGGAAGGACCCTTCCCCACTTATTCCGTAGCGTCCTTGACGGCCAGTGGCCCTCAAGGGCCAAGCCCTGGCGAGTCGTAAATGTCGGAGACTCCTAGATGATTTTATAATTTTCTTTTTGTCACATGGTGTCTTTCTAATGCCGCATACAGCGTGTAGTCCGCCCAGGGCGATCTTCCCGCTTTGTCGAGTGGGTCCTTGGACACGTCGGACATGGATTCTCTACCAGCCTCCACCCCCGTGGCTGGCGGCGTCCGGTGGGATCGAAGGGACCCGCCCGCGAGGAGGAGGCCCCGAGGTGCCGCGGGGCAACCTTCGGACTTTGCACGGACTCCGCGCGGAACCCGCAGTGGTTCAGTGCAGCAGCGGCCCCTTCGTAAGAAGGGCAAGACATGTTTATCGGCGGCCTCCGTCAACGGGCTGGATAACTTTTTGGGAGGCGCTCAGCGGCTTCCATCAAAGAAAAAAACACGCCTTGTCATGAGGTCACGGTGATTGAAAAGTTCGGCTTGCCAAGAGTGGGCTGGCCAAACTGCAGACGACCTTCTAACGAGCTTTGAGGTAGAATTTAAATATAAAATAGTACCCATAGGCAGTGGCCTGATGCTCGGTTCGGTGTTGGGAAGAAAAGCCGGTGAGGATCTAAAAGATATCTGGTCTTAAAAATATGTCAATATGGGATTCAGTTGCGCTCTTGACCTCTGCGCCTTGACTGCAGAGGTCAATACTGAAACAAAGCCTCGGGCGGTCAGAAGCGAGCTCGGCCATGCCAAGAAGCAGCTCGAGGACAAGGAAGGTGAGTAACACGTATTAAAGTTGTACCTTCTGAAAAGGATTTGGTTGCAAGAAAATAACAAGGATAACATGGGTACTTAGGGGCTGACGAGGTGGCAACCCTAAAGGAGGCGGTGTCATGACGAACATAATATGGCGCCAGAGCAGGCGGCGAGAAGCGAGGCCTTGGTGGCGGAGGTAGCAAGAGCTCCGGGCTCTCGTGGAAAAGCGAGAGTTTGGGCGTGACTCAGGCTCGAGAGTCTGAGGCTTGCGTCGGCTCTTGAGAGTGCCAAGCCGCTAAGGCAAGCCCACAAGGCCTCTCTAGGAAATTGAGGCATTGAAGAAAATAGCAGCGGGTAAGGCATTTTCATGCAAAGCAAGCATGTGAATGTGAATTACATTACTTACGAATTGAGCTCTCCGGGAGGCGTTGCAGATGTACCTCGCAGTGTGTCGATCTTGCCGCTTTCTAGGGCGAGGCTCGGCGGAGAAGGTCTTGGTCTCGGTATCTGAGGCGGACATCCAGTGCTTATAGCGACCAGTGAAGCGGATGGTCGAGCTCCACAAGGTGGCGGAGCAGGGCCATGAAGGGCCTCATAGTTGGTACATGTTAAGGAGGCCATGCACAGGAGCTACTTCGGCTGGTCTGTGGCCGGTGGATCGTGTCCTGGGTTGGAGTCGTCAAGCACTCTTCTGCATTGAAGGTGCTCGTCGGGCCCTTGCCCGTGCAAAAGTCTGCCTTTGAGGCGAGGATGGGCTGAAAGCTTGTGGACGGCGCCACCAGCGGGCAAGGAGTATATACGCCCGAGATGTATTATAAGAGTGTCTGAAGGGTGCCCGCATGATTGCGGGTGAGTGCTCAAACATGTAATATTTGAGTAGACTAGCATTTTGTTATCTGTCTTGAAAACTTTGTTCATATCGCTAAGCAGCTTATTAATTTAAAATACCTTACATGCGGCCGTTTATCAAATCGAGAGATGGCAAGTCGTCGGCTTCAGCCCCATGCCACGAGTGCTAGGGTGTTGGGATAAACTTGAGCTCTTGTTCCCATTTTTGGTCCATCTAGGGGCGCTCAACTAGCAGAATGAGGCAGCCCGGACTTATAATGCTTGAACACTCTCCTTAGCCATAGAATTCTATAATTTTAAATTTGGTAAAGCCCCTAGTATGGAGAACTGAGTTGAGGCGCTATCACGCTGGGCGAACAAGCCGTTCCTCGCTCTAAGCGGCATAAGTCTTTAGGGACTCGAAAAAGGCCCACTCAAAGAAAACACCATTGAGAATGATATAAAAAGAGATGTTACCCATAGGTTGAATTAAATGACTTGAATGAGATACCAATCTCGAAAGAGCTTGAGCGAATCGAGTGGAAACATGAATCTTGAGATATCTTGACACTCTGGAATAATGAATAGCGAAGTAGAATGATAATGAGGTGCCACGGTATGAAGACATTGAAATGAGGAAAAAGGTATGATCGACAAAACTTGACTTGAATCCACGGAGAAAGAGAAAGGAATGAGGAATGATTGAACTAGTAGAACATCTTCTTGAGAACCACTTAGGGTAAGAACATTGATGGAAAAGAATGAAGAGACTTCCCACAAATAAAAGGATACATGATTAAAATAAATGGGTCCTTGAAGAAAAAGGGTGGGAGGGTGGGGAAAAACAAAGGCAACTTGGGATGGTTGAAACAAACACCGTTGAGAAAACTTAGAATTGATCTTGCGGATGAGGAGAATGATGGGATCATCTCGAAGAAAGAAGCACTGGAGTTGGAAAGAATTAACATGACAACCTCAATGATCAAAAGGATTAGTATTCACATAGCAATATGAGAACACCATTTAGGAAAAGGTATGGATTCAACATTTGACTTGAAGCAACTCGAATACCACAATAAAAACAAAACAAAGGATTTGGCTGCAGAATAAGCTAAGAACAAATACACATGATAGAGATTTACCCAATCCCATATCATGCATCTGTCGGAAAAAGATATTCTAGGAGCTACTTGAATTCACCTATAAAACTCGAAACTTTACGGTTATGCAATCTGGTGTTGGGGATACGGGGAAGCAATATATCTCACCCAAACTAACAATCCTACATCCTTTTGTATCCATCGTCAACACATAACCAAGAAACCTTGAAATCGTGTACCTCAACCTTGAAAAGCATCCGATTATCACGAGTCATGGCAATACTCCGTACTCACCTCGATCTTTGGGTTATCGGGGTTATCTCACCAACAAGCTGCATAAAAGATTTTCGATGTCGGTACTAAACTCGGGTATTCGAGCTGCAGCGATAAAATTATGGCAACAACACCTCGAGCTCAACTCCGGGACACTTCCACTAAACCCCTGACGGGAGGCACCAAGACAATGTTCTCATCATAAAACCATCGAACGATTCCAAGATACCAGCGTGATCCTAAAAAATTTTAAGTGAAATTTGAGAAGAAGAGTCAAAAATCTCGTCGAGGAGACCTCACGGGCGATGAAGGGGGCAGGAGTAAAAAGAATTCCTAACTCTCGATATATATAATCCTAAATGACTCAAAACATTTTCTAGACACAACTCGGCGCTAAAAGCGATCAAGCGTTGGGGCTCCTAAGGTCGAGGAAGGCTCGATTACCAACTTATAATGCCCTCGATGCGGCTATATCTCCCGTGTCGAAGCGACTTAGAAACATAACCGCATTGAAAGCAATGTCATAAGTGAGGTAATCTTCACACAACCATATGTAATACATAAGGAAAGAGATACATAGTTGGCTTACAATCGCCACTTCACACAAATACATGAATAAAGCATTACATCATCCGGATACAATCAAGGTCCGACTACGGAACCAAAATAAAGAAAGAAACCCCAATGCGACAAGGTCCCCGATCGACTAGCCCGGGCTCCCTCTTGATCAACTAGAGCGAAACAACACAAAGGGCAAGATCTTCATCGAGCTCCTCCTTGAGCTTGGTTGCGTCACACCTTTCGATAACATAGGCACACCAAACTGGTTTTGGAAGTATCCCGGTGAGCCACGAGGACTCAACAATCCCATTACCATGGGTATCAAGACTATAAAGCTTAATGGGAAAGGAAGGGGTAAAGTGGTGAGGTTGCGGCGGCGACTAAGCATGATATGGTGGCTAACAACGCAAATGAGGCGAGAAGAGAAACAAAGCGGAGCGGTCGTGAAGCTAGCAATGATCAAGAGGTGATCTGAACACCTACTTCGTCAAACATAACTACGAAACCGTGTTCACTTCCGGACTCCGCCGAGAAGAGACCATCGACTACACACGGTTGATGCGTTTTAATTCGGATCTGGTGTCAAGTTATCTACAACCGGACATTAACAAATTCCCATCTGCCACATAACCGCGGGCACGGCTCTCGAAAGTTTATACCCTGCGGGGTGTCCCAACAAGCCCATGACAAGCTCTCGCGATCACGAAGAATAGACCTTCTCCGGGAAGACCCGATCGGTCTCGGAATCGGTTTACAAGACATTTCGACAATGGTAAAACAAGACCAGCAAAACCTCCGCTGTGCCGACAAATCCGATAGGAGCTGCACATATCTCGTTCTCGGGGCACACCGGATGAGCAAGGCGTCGGGTTGGCATAGACCTGGTTGCCAGTAGAACCGGACATCGCTTCGGTTTGGACCAACACTTAGACAAGCAGCGGCCGGGGGCTAAAATAAAGATGACCCTTAGGAAGCGACTCCCAAGGAAAAGTAGGTGGTGGTGAGGCAAATGGTAAAACCAATGTTGGGCCTTCTTTGGAAGAGTTTTATTCAAAAGAGGTATCGAGGGTCCCATAAATCACCGACAGCGTTAGGAGCATAAAATCCGGGAACATAACACGGTATGTGGGAAACTAGAGTGACGAGTGGAACAAAACACGGGCATAAGGCCGAGCCTTCCACCCTTTACCAAATATATAGATGCATTAATAATATAAGAGATATTGTGATATCCCAACCAAATCCTGTCCACCATGGAGAAATCTTCAACTTCACGCAACTAGCAGCGCTATAAGAGGGGCTGAGCAAAAGCGGTAACATAGCCAAACAACGGTTTGCATAGGAAAGGTGTCAAGGTTAGAGGTTCATGGCAATATGGGATGGCTTGATAAGCAGGTAATAGGTAGCGCAGACATAGCGATAAACGAAGCAACTAGCATAGCAATGATAGTAGTGAGATCCAGGTAGCGGTCATCTTGCACGAAATCCCATAAGGAAGAAGAACGAGTCCATGAAGAAGATGAAGCCACGAAGCCGAACCACGTGGGAGAACGAATCCTCACGATCGCATAGCAAGCAGGAACTAACAAGAAGAAGCACACAACATAGGTAAACACACCACACATGAGACAAGACATGATGCCAACAAGCATGATGCATGACCAAGCTACATGAAGCTACTCATGGCAAGAGATGATGCAAACAAGAACAACACATCAAAGGCAAGTTTAAATGAGGCGGGAACAACATATAACAATTCAGGTAAGTCCTCATATGCAAATTTTGAAATTGGTCCAGAACTGAATAAACCTTATGTTCAAGTTGTTAAACAGCAAGTTAAGATGCACCAAGATGATCTACGAAATTCTAGTCAAGTTACATATAAAGTTCATTAGATTAGACTACGGCCTAGAAGATATGAGCAAAACAAGTTAAACATGGCATTGATGCAAAATGCACCCAAACATCAAGCAAACACACAAAACAAGGATGCAACATGATAATATGAAGCTACATGCAAAATCAAGCAAGTTTCATATAGAGCACACTCAAAAGCAGACAGCGGTTCAACACATCACACTATACAAGTCATAACAACAATCATCCGCCAACAGCAACTAGGCATATTGCAAGCATCAAAACAACATGCTCACTGACACCCCAACATAATAACAAAAGGCATGGGCATGAAGTACAGGTAAAGCATAACAAAACATGAACACTGAGCTATCTCCGAAACAACTAGAACATGCTCAAAAAGACATGGAGAATATTGCAAATAATACAGTTTTGAGACTTTAGCGAAATAACATCGAGGTTGCAATGTTTAGAGCTATCAAACAACATGTTACAGGAACTTATCATGGCAAACAAAGGCATGGCATGAATCTACTAAATGCATAGATCAAAAGTCCCTTATGACCATGAGCCAAAAGGGCACGGAAAATATGATGGCACCCATGTAAACATGGCAAGTTATATTACAGATTTCAACATGGCGAGGAACAACAATAAGTAGGCATGTTAAGTGAGCTTGAACCACTCACCAGAGCAATACATGGCATGGCAAGGCAACCAACAGTAAGAAGACATGTTTATGAAGCTAAGCATGGCAAGAACAAGTTCATAGGGTGCATGGATCACTAGGAAAACACATGGGAACAAGTGAACTTAATGTTAACAGTGACAAACAACATTTTCAAGCAACTTTAGAGCAAGATTACAACATGTTCCAGCAGGCTATAATTGCAACCAAGGGCATGAATGGATAGAGAATGACATGTAGATCAAAACATGTTTATAGAGCATCTCCAGATTATGCATAGAATGATTAGTAGAAGCATGTTAACATAGCAACAAAATATATGAGAATCTGTCGGAAAGCAGTAGCAACAACTACCCTACTTAGCAAGCTTGATACACTCAGCACACAACTCACAAAAATACATGGTTGGCACCCTTGGAAAGATGGCATGGCATAGATCAACATTCATGTAGACATCAACCTCATAGGATGCACACATCAATCATGGCAAAAATGATAAAAGAGCAAGTTATAACGGTTTAAATGATTAACATCAACATGCACTCTTCCATGACATTTGAAGGCATCAAGATGAGCTCAAATGAAAATGATGCAATGGAATGAAATGAATCTACTCGTCGAGGCGAACAATTTGACATATTATCATACGAAATGGAGACTACGGATGCGAGATGTGATCGATGAATATGGCATGTTAATTGTACGAAAGCAAGGGACTTAGGCGTTTCTGAAGAGAACAAGCGGTCGACGTGGCCCAGCGAATTGCGCGAAGCGAGGATGGGGAACCTCGCCACGAGGCTCGGCTTGGGAGTAAGCCGAGGCAAAAAGCCGTGGCTGGAACTCGAGAGAAGCGGCGAATGGCTGGCTTTCAGGCGTGCCTTGTGGGTCAGCCAGCCATGGCCGTAGCGAAGCCAGCGCCTTCAGAAGCGGCGGCAAGCAGTGGCGAAGCGGCGTGACTGCCGAGGCGAGTGTAGGCGGCGGCAGTTCAACGCCCGGTTGCGAGAGCAGCCGGCAGCCAGCGGCCAGCGGCGAGAAAGCGGTCCGCCAGTCGCGGCAGCGAGGCGGGATTCCACTGCGATGGCCGCAGCAAAGGGCGGCGAAGAAGGCGAGCGGCAGCAGGAAAGCGGCCCGTAGCGTGGCGAGAAAGCGATAAGGAGCTGCGGGCGTGGCCTTGGTGGTGGTGAGCCGCCATTAGTCGGGTAACCGGCGTGGGCGTGTCGGCCGACTCACCTTGAGCCCGAACAGCCTTGTCGTCCGGAGGACGGAAGGAAAAACTAGGGTTTGGAAATGATCCGAAATTTGGAAGGGAGGCCTATTTATAGGTAGAGAGCTAGGAGAGTCAAATGAGGTGCGGTTTTGACCGCGATTATGATCGAGCGACGAGAAAGCATGGAGGAGTTTGCTGGGCTTTAGGGCACTTTGGAAGGGTGTTGGGCTGCAACAAAAGAGGCCTTCTGGTTACGGTTAACCGTTGGAGTATAAGCGAACTCCAAATGGCGAAACTTGACAGGCGGTCTACGGTGCTATACCAAGGCAGCTTGGCAAACCTCGAGCCATTCGAGAAAGTTTAATACCCGCTCACAAGGAGAGAGAAAAGGGGCCGGAGGACATAGGAGTCTTGGGATTGCAAAAGCGGACAGCCAGGGAAAATGCTCGGATGCATGAGACGAACACGTATGAAAAAGAAATGCAAATGATGACATGATATGAAATGCATATGATGACATGGCAAAGTGCAACACGCAAACAAATGACATGGCAATGTGGCGAATAACTGGCGGACACCTGGCGCATCGAATCCGGGGCATTACAATAGTTATTAGCTAGATGGCTTCTTCTCTCTCTTTTATTCTCAATACAAAGTTCTCCTCGGTCTTCTTGGAGATCTATTCGATGTAATTCTTTTTGCTGTGTGTTTGTTGAGATCCGATGAATTGTGGGTTTATGATCAAGATTATCTGTGAACAATATTTGAATCTCCTCTGAATTCTTTTATGTATGATTTGTTATCTTTGCAAGTCTCTTGAATTATCGAGTTTGGTTTGGCCTACTAGATTGATCTTTCTTGCAATGGGAGAAGTGCTTAGCTGGGTTCAATCTTGCGGTGTCCTTTCCATGTGACAGCATAGGCATGCAAGAGCACGTATTGTATTGTTGCCATCGAGGATAAAAGATGGGGTTTATATCATATTGCTTGAGTTTATCGCTCTAGATCATGTCATCTTGCCTAATGCATTACTCTGTTCTTATGAACTTAATACTCTAGATGCATCTTTGGATAGCGATCGATGTGTGAAGTAATAGTAGTAGATGCATAATCATTTTGATCTACTTATCGGCGGACATGATGCCTATATACATGATCATGCCTAGTGTCGATGTCATCAGCTGGCGGATCTCGGGTAGGGGTCCCGATCACATGCGTCTTAGGCTGATGGTAACGTGAGCAAGGGACACAATGTTTACCCGAGTTGGGGCCCTCTTGATGGAGGTAAAACCACCTTCTGCTTGATTGATATTGATGATATGAGTAGTACAAGTAGATCTACCACGAGATCGTGAGGCTAAACCTAGAAGCTAGCCTATGATGGTTATGATTGTGATCGTGATCGGCCTTCTAAGGACCAACCTCTCCGGTTTATATAGACACAGGAGAGGGGCTAGGGATTTACATGGAGTCGGTTACAAGGAAGGAAATATAATATCTGTGTCGTAAGCTTGTCTTCCATGCAAGGAGAGTCCCATCCGGACACGGGGCCGAGTCTTGAGTCTTGTATCTTCACGCTCCCATAGTCCAGGGCCGAAGCATATAGCCAGGCTGTGGGATACCCCTAATCCGGGACTCCCTCGGTAGACCACGAACAGGCTTCAATGGCGATGAGTCGGTCTGCTGATCTTGTTTCGGCATTGCAAGGCGGGTTCCATCTCCGATACTCCAAAGTAACTATCGAACACTTGAACCGTGTCGGATCGCAAAATGATCTTCACATGCCAGCATGGGGGGCATAACATAAATCGGATCTGCTAGCAATTTTTAGACAACATGACATGTCGCCATGGTGGTCATTATTGAACCGTTTTCCCATAACCAGCCTCGATGCATATCGCGGCGGTTTCCTCTACGTTTTGCCATAGCGGAGATCGTGTCCCTTATTGCAGGATTCTCATCAATACGGGTATGGGTAATCCAACCGCACGCTAATCGGCGAGTGGAAACGGCGGGTTCCACCGAGCAAGTGGGAGCGCGAAAAAGCTTTTCTGCCTCTATAAAGAGATAGGTCTCTTCCTCTTTACCCGCCTTCTCTTTCGCTAGCCTATTCCCTCTGTTGAGCCCTAGCACCCAAGCACTCTTCTTCTCCATCGAAGAGGTTTTCTAAAGATATGCGGATCCGGGCGGGAGGCAAATGGATGGCCTCTAACGTCGGAGAAGGATATCAAGAGGCTCCGGGCGGAGTGCCTTGGCGAAGATCGGCCACCGTCTCCCAGGAGGATAGATCGTCCCTACTCGTAGCCCCCGCGAGAAGTCGTGTTTCTTCCCCATTTTGTCCGTGGGCTCGGGTTTCCCCTTCACCCATTTGTTAGCGGAGTCATGTATTATTCTGGGATTGATTTCATGATCTTTCCCCAATTCTTTCCTTAACATCTGACATTCATAAATGCGTGTGTGAGGCTTTTCTCAGGATTCGCCTCACTTGACTGTGGCTGAATATTTTCAATGTGAAGCCCAAGGTGGTGAGTGGCGACACGCCCGAAATCTTGGCGGTGTCATAGTGAGCAAAATGCCCAAGGTAAATGCGGTAGGCGGGTGCCTTCAACGACTCCGTCGAAGAGTGGCGGCGACAATGGTTCTATATCACGAACCACGCAACAAAGTGGGCTGCAACTCCAGAGTTCATATCAAAGCCCCACTCGGCTCACGTCCTAGCCAAGAAGGGCTGGTGGTCCTCGTCCAGGCGAGCTATCCTTTGCTCGGGGCCAGCGCGTCCAGTGTGGTGGACAAGGACATCAAACTCGTCGACATAGTCCGGGGTGATGTTAGTTAGCTTTGGTTCTCCCTACCGGCGTTGAGCATGCAATTTGTGGGAATATGACCCAACCGAGCACGGACCCTTCCGGAGCTCTATGATTCCTCCACAAGGATATCTAGAAGGTGCTCTTTAAGTCCGGGCAAATCATGGCGGGCTCCGCCGAAGAACCGTGGGTACCAATTATCCCGATACGCTAGCCAGTGAAAGTTATTGCTATGCTACGTGCATCCATGCTTCATTTGGCATGTCTGAGGAGACATTTTATCATGCTTTATCATGACCCCATGGATGGGTAAAAAAGGTGGAAGCGGATACATTGTCGGCCCATTGCCGGGAGGAACGGTCAGACCTCTTGGCGAAGATCTTTGGTCCCAGGCGCCTTACGAGGACCCAAAGAAAGAGGCCTCCAAGAAGGTCGAAAAAGACTGGAGTGGCCTCAGGTCGTCGCGATGCTTGGATGCAAAATCCGAAGACTCCATCGACCATCCTTCTTCCAAAAGGCGAAGAGGAGGAAGCGGAGGAAGGCAGGCCTCGTAGGAGGTGGGAAGAAAGGGCGGCCTCTTCATCCACAGGGCGAATCGCCCAAGAGGAGAAAGGTGCCCTCCCGGAGGTTTCCACCACGGCTGAGATAGCAGCACAGGTGTGAGATCGAGGCCCGACCTGGAAAAGTCATAAGTATCTGAAATCCGAACACGTATATGCGTTGAGGTTGTTTAGGTATAGTAGTTTTAGCTGCCACCATATTACAGCCCGGCGAGTCTCATGCGGAAAGTCTGATCGGAGGATTCAGCTAAGCTCGAGATGCTTTGGTGGCGAGGCGCCTCAAGGCCCCTTCCCAAAGTCGAGCGCGACAGAGGTGTCGTCTCAATGGGACCCGGACCAGGGGGGTATATCTCTGGAGCCGGGCACACGGGAGCGGTGGCCCCCAGGCGTGTCGACGACGGGGGCGATCTAGGGTTTGGACCACAGTCGAACACGATCCTGGAGACTTTTAAGGCTCCAAGATCGGGCGAGCAGCCACCTTTGACGGGGGCAGGCTTTCCTACTCTGCCAGCAACCTCTGTCCAAGCAGAGCTGCCGGGCGGCCTATCGACAGTGTTAAGGAGCGCATCTATTGTCGATGAGCATCGGACCCTCATGGGTGCGGTGATTGAGCAATTCGATCCACAAAGCGGGCTGAATGAGTCTTGCCTTAGCCTTTTAAGGGCCTTTGAGGTATATTTTTGCAAACCTTTTGGAGATTGTCACAGTATGAGTAGTAGCCCCTGATGCACTGTCCGGTGAAAGAGAGAGAGAGAGAAAGCCGGACAGGGGATCAAATCAACCTCTTTTGCAGGAGCCTTCGTTAATGGCGTATATTCCTTTGTTTGAAAACAAGCGTCTGCGAGAGGCGACCGCCACTCATAATGCGGAGGTGTGGGATGAAGCGAGAGGCGGAGCGGGCGAAGAACTTAGTCGTGTGAAGAAGCAATTGGAGGACCAGCAAGGTATGTTGAAACATTGTTTTGAATTCGGCACAAATGAGTAATTGTGCCCGATGAAAAGTATTTGTATTGTATGCTCTAGGAGCGAGTGCCGAATATGAGGCACTGAAGAAGGCTGTGGCCGAAGCCAATGAGAAGGCTACCGCCGAACAGGCTCTTCGTGAAAAACACGAGGCTAGGGTCATCGAAGCTGAGCGAGAGCTCCAGGAGTCGGTGAAGAAGAGTGAGGATTTGGAGGCGGAGTTTAGTAGGGAAAGAATCGAGACTACTTAAGCTCTCCAAGGCGTGGAGGATGCTCGGGAAGAAGCAGGTGCTCTGAAGGATATTCAGGGAGGCTGCGGAGGTCATGGTGAGTAAGGCCTTTTGTACTCAAAGCCATTTTTGCATAGTAATAGAGGCGCTAAGCGATGAGCGAATTCTTGTTCCTTTAGGTGTGTGTCTTGGACCTGCCACGTATACGGATCTTGCCCAATTCTACGTCGCGGAGGAGAAGAAGTCTGCGGAGAAGGATTTACAGTGGCGTATGTTGGCGCGAATTATCCAGGTGCCATTTATCGATCGATTGAAGCGGTGGTGAGCTGCACTGACGGCGAACTAACCATGAAGTACTTGGTTGTCAATTTGTGGCCAGACCAATTCAAGCGATTACCCGGACTCGTGAAGCGGGTTGTTGGTGGTTGCCCTTGGCTCGATGTCATCAGCGATCGGTTTGCATAGAGTGCGCGCATGGCGTTCACCTCTGTGAAGGTGCCTTTGGGGAAGCTTGATCTTTGAGAAGCTGATGGTGAGGGCCCAGCATGGTAGAGCATCGCATCATAAGCTCGATACTATGAGGTGTCTGAAAGGGCCGGCTTGTGGCAGAACAAGTGTGCTAAAGACACTATATTTACACGAAGGCCGTCGTCGTTGGTTGTAATGAGGGAATGACACTTTTATTAATTATTCCATGTTTATGTGAGCGCTTCTTCTTCATGTGCGGCCATTTAGTGTACATAAAACACGAGAGTTGGCGGTCGTCGGCTTTTGCCCCCACGTAAAAGTATGGGGTGTTGAGACATATCTGAACACTCTTTATCCCATTGTTGGGTCCTTTTAGGAGAGGTGTTCCTCGCTTCTGAACTAGGCAATCAGACTATAGGGCTTTACCACTCTCACTTAGCCATAGGAGTTCGAGTATGGTGGCGCAGCCCACGGTGTTGGAAGGCAGGCGGGGGCTCTGTCGGCGCTGATCGGAGAAAACCGATCCTTCGCACTTTGCATTTATAATGGCATTGTCTGAACAAATCTTTAAGTTTTACAACCTCTCGAGCGGTGACCAGCTCTCGCCATATCATAAGATTAGTTTTGACTTTCTCTACTAAGGTGCTCGTCCGGAAGAAGCGGGACACAATCGTGGATAGTTCTCCAGCGCTACCTTAGCGATAGAAGCGGAACATAAGGTACCAAAACATGGGGCAGGGTAAGCCCAACTAATGACCCAAGACATGATTGGATGATACATATAGTGCTATAAGTTGGGTGCGCATACAGGAAGGTGGCGGACTTTGTCGTATTAAAGTATTACGAAGCCCTGGCGTAGTGGGGCCCTATCGATGTATGGGTGCCGTTAGGGGCGAAAAAGTGGCGTCTAATGAAGAATGACAGCCGATAAGTGTTATTTAAATCTCGCACTATAGTAGGATGATATGTCTATGCATGAGTCGATTTATGATTATAAAAGAGGTGTTTTTGGCGGAACTTGTCATGGGCCGGATTGGAGGGTGGCAGGTGGATCGAAGTGAATCCGGACTGCCTTCTTTGGGGGGTTCACTTGTGTGTTCATGCCCTTGTGTGTCGGGCTGATTCGCGTCGCCAATCATTACTGCGCCAAAGTTAGTTTGTAAAGGCAAATACTTGAAGGCGTTGAGCGTCCTCTTGTGGTTGGGTCGAGGTGCTGATCGAACTGGTTAACCAGCCGTTATCTCGTAAAAGTAAGCGGACTTATCGGTTGGTGTATGCGGATAGTTGGCTGCCATATCAAAATTTTGATAGGCGAGCCACGACTACGCTTCTCTGGCGGCGGTATGATTTACGCTCTAAGGGTGGGTTGAGCCTTTCCATAGATGTGACTCTATCACGCAGGCTGGCACGATGGTTTGCACGTGGAATCTAATCAGCGTGGCGTAAATCCCATTAACATATTGTAATTCTTGTATGAGGAAGTACCAAAGACTTATTCTTTGGCGTGGTATTTGTTTGGTGATCCAAAGACAACCATTAAGTGGTGGGCGATAAAGTTGGCCTTTGCTGGCGTCTTTTAGAAGATGTTGTTTGTGGTTTCATACCAGGGGCTTTATGTGAGATGGAGCCCCAGACTCTCTGAGTCGGAGGTAGTGCAATTAAATTGATGTGGTTGAAATTGTCCGGGACGATCGATGTGATCGGGGAATCGGCCGTACTTTTATGCTCTGGAGGATCTTTTGACTTCGCCATTGTTGAACTCCTCCCTCAATGTTTTCGGCACATGGCCGGCCGCTTTGTTTTGAGGATCCAGCATTTTCTATTGGTATGCTTGGCCGTCCTTCTAGGAGTACCATGAATTTCACATGGTTGATCGAGTATGTTGCTCGGGCTGGATAGGCGAGGCTGTTCTTTGTCGTGACGGTTGGGAGTTACTAGATTGCACCAACTTACGACTTGGCGTTCTGAAGTGCGTCGAGGCTTGAGGATGCCTCTTCGTGTATCCTTCGTATTGTCTTGGACCGTTGTGGTGTGTTGGCGTCGGGGTATGTGCCTTGGGTTCTCTGCTTAGGTTGAGGTAGCAAATTATGCCATGTGTGCCCTTTATGAGGCGATTAGTCACGTATTTTTCGGTGCGGGACCTTGGTCCATCGTCCTGAGCAAATCTTGAGTCGACTTTAAGCTGATCTTGCTTCCTTTGCAGGCTCCTTGCCGTGGCCATGAGCCGTCGCTTGAAGCGAACTTGCTCCACTGGATCCTCAGGCACGCCGCATTCGGCATCGCCGAGGCTTACCTCGTCTTCGGAGGAGGGCATATAGTTGTTCCTCTCCAAGTATCCCACCGTGGCTAGTCCGGCCTGCTTGAAGGTAGGCTGATCAGGGTTGTATTCATCTTTGGCACCATCGGAATTATTTTTGTCTCCTGCGTCGGTATTGTTGTGGCGGGGCTTGGGCAGCGTTATGACGCCCATGCTTTGCTTTCTTCCACGAGGGTTATCCTCCATTGCCTCATCGCCATTGGTTTCCTTGAATTATCCGCCATATATATATCATATGAGGAGGTGGCTGTCCACCGCCCGTGGCGGTGGTTCTGTTCTTCTCTGCATAAATCGTCCATACCGTCGATGTCTTGAATCGAAGTCTATGCGTCGGTTAAATCATCGGCCAGTGGCTATGAAGTGGGTGGTGGGTGGGCAGCGAATTCGCCGTCACCTACTTCCCCTCAAGCGGACATGGTTGAGCCATGAGTCTCTGACAAAGAGATTTTAACAAGTTTAGCACATCGCCAGAGGCGAGTCTTTGGAAAGATATCATAGCGGTAAACTCCATTATCGGACCCAACCGGTCTCGGCGGGCTCGGGAAGCGTGTGTGGAACCTCTGACCGGATCTGAGTCGAGGACGGTGTTATAAACTTCCTTAGAGTAAAACTTGTGTTCGGCTCTCTGCCCGAGGTGTGTCGGCTTGCGGTAGGGTCCATCCACCGATCCTCGGGCGGCCATAATCTGGTCGGTTAGGTCGGGGTTCATGCAAAGGCGATATCGAGCATTATCCGACAGACAGTCTAAGCCGAGCTCATCGTGATTGTCGGCACTCTGGCGTGAGGCCCGAACACATCGAAGATCAAGTCTCCGCGGATATCGGCCGTGTGGTTCGAGTTTACGAACACGACCTGCTGGCCGGGGCGTAGCTATCGATCTGCTCGGATGGCCAGCGAATTGGCCCATGATCTGGCCGCCGAACACAAAGATCTGTCCGGGCAAAAGTCTCACCACAGGACGTGTTGTTGGCGATTGAAGGAGCCCTCAAGCCTTGCAGCTGACGATCTGAGGAACTCTCAATGAAAGCACCAATGTCGATTGTCAAAAAGCCGGATCTCGAGTAGGGGGTCCCGATCACATGCGTCTTAGGCTAGTGATAACAGGGGAAGCAAGGGACACAATGTTTACCAGGTTGGGCCCTCCCGATGGAGGTAAAACCCTACTTCTTGCTTGATTGATATTGATGATATGAGTAGTACAAGAGTAGATCTACCACGAGATCATAGAGGCTAAACCTAGAAGCTAGCCTATGATGGTTATGATTGTGATCATGATCGGCCTTCTAAGGACCAACCTCTCCGGTTTATATAGACAGGGAGGGCTGGAAATTTTCATGGAGTCGGTTACAAGGAAGGAAATATAATATCCGAATCACCAAGCTTGTCTTCCACATAAAGGAGAGTCCCATCCGGGACACGGGGCGAGTCTTGAGTCTTGTATCTTCACGCTCCCATAGTCGGACCAAGCATATAGTCGGCTGTCCAGGATACCCCTAATCAGGGCTCCCTCACCTAGATATTCTCATAACTATGCGCTTTTCTATCAATTGCTCGACAGTAATTTGTTCACCCACCATAATACTTATGCTATCTTGAGAGAAGCCACTAGTGAAATCTATGGCCCCCAGGGTCTATTTTCCATCATATAAGTTTCCGATCTATTTTATTTTGCAATCTTTACTTCCCAATCTATATTATAAGAACACCAAAAATATTTATTATCTCTATCAGATCTCACTTTTGCAAGTGGCCGTGAAAGGATTGACAACCCCTTTATCGCGTTGGTTGCAAGGTTCTTATTTTTTTGTGGGTACAAAGCGACTTGTGTTATGCTGTTGGCGTTACGGGCAGGGGTCCCCAGACATGCACACTGCTGACTGCGGTGTGGCTCAAGGAGGCCCAGCACAGCCCATCTTCATCAACACAAGCTCAAGACCCTCGCGAGGGGCAAGCCTCATGAGGCGGGACGACAAGGCTTCCTCGAGGCAAGGCCTCGTCGGTGGCAGCTCATGAGGAGGCGGAGAGTTCAAGCGAGGTACCTCGCGAGGTGCCCATAGCGCAAGCCATGGCGACCAAGGCGCCCGATCGGGCGCCGGCCCATGCGATGTCCTCCTTTCCTCTTTGGTGCAAAGGGGCATGACGAGCATCAAGCAAAGGCATCCATTTGGTGCAACAAGACCAAGAGCAGAGCCCAGCGGCGGAAGGAAGTCATTGTGGAGCCCAAGCGGCGTCACCACTAGAGCCTTTGACGGCGAGGACCAACTTTAGTCGGGATAAGCGTGCCGCTATTCCCCTTCAAAATGGCCAATTGTTGGCGCCCTTCCGCTCAAATATTTGGGAAGAGGCCGGGGCCTTTGCCTATAAATAGGACTAGCCACCCCGAGGTGAGGCAATCTGAATGGGGACGGATCTATGTCGGGACGGACACAGCAATCTGGTGGACCTAGCAATGGGATCCTCACCAAGAAACCCGGTAGATAGGCGATTGAACTCCTCCCG